>CM077344.1:33437477-33920010 GCA_039655645.1 Ammopiptanthus mongolicus
ATTTCCTACGTTTTCGTTAAATTTGAAAAAAAATCACTTCCTGACCTCCGTTCGAGCGAAATCTTCAATCGGGTGAAGAACGGATCTGCATATGGATTTACTGGGACCCTCTAACGGATAATATTGATGTCACATCAAGTCACATCACATGGGAAAGTGTGCCAGAGTCATCATGACGTTTGAAAATATCTGGACGCGAAATGCCCAAAATGCCCTTGGTCTTTTAACGAAATTACCAAAACTACCTAAACTTAACTACAAGTTTGCCATTTAGACAAAACAAATATCTCACTCACTCACACTCATAGGCCACTCGGCCATCACTCTCTTTTCTCTCCTCCCCCACTTATTCTTCATTTTCCTCCAACATTTCTTCACTTTAATCTTGAAAACTTGAAGAGCTTTTGGTGAAACAAGTTGATTTCTTCTTAAGCTTCATCATCTACGAGGTAGTAACTTCAATCTCCATCTCGTAATCTCTCTATTTCTCCCTCTAAGTTCTATGATTCATGGAAGTTAGGTTTTGAAGCTTAAACTTCAAAAATTCCTAGAAAATTGAATAAAAATCCTTTTAATGTCAAACCAATTTCTATGAGCTAGTAGCATCATCCTCTTCCACTATCCACGATCTTGTAACCAAACGAGCTCTCTAGCTCCAATGGGTAATGAAGGTCGAACCTACCCCCCTTTTGGGTGAGTAGAGATTTGGTTGGATTTTGGATATTCTAAGCTTGATTCTAGTGTTGTCACACTTAGCTAGTATAGAATCCAAGAGATGAGAATTTTTAGAGCTCCCTAGCCATATTCCCTAGCACATGGCCGAACCCCAATTTGGGGGAAAATATGAGATTTTGATTCAAGTTTCAAAATTGAGACTTGATTTGGTGTTAAGGATACTTAAGGATCCTTACTCCAAGAGATAGGAATTTTTAGACATCCCTAGCTATTTTTGGCACCCTATGGCCGAACCTAGCTCCTAAGGGATTAGAGAAGTTTATGTTGTTAATTGTTGATGATTGGATTGGTTGTGTATTTGTAGTTGTTGTCGGGTACTCGGACGAGGAATCGGGAGAACTCGCGGACCGATCGGGCGACTTTTTCTTCGGAGGATGACTTCTAGAGGTAAGGGGAGATTAGCTCCAATAAGTTTGATAGCCGCATAAGGTTGGTTGTGGTATGATTGTGATGATGTATATGTGAAAATTAGTTGGTAAACGCGTGATTGAATATTGAGATGTGAATGGTGGCATTATTGCCTTGAATGAAATATTTGACATGGAAATATAAATTGGGGCATTTTTGCCTTGGATTGAACATATGTATGATATTGATTTGAGTTTGGAATGGATATATGTGGTGTATGTTTTTCAAGAATTAATATAAGACTTAAATAAATTCACGATCATATTATATCAGGAAATTATTTTCTAATCATGAATAAATAAACTATATCCTTTCAAAATTTGAAAATCTTTACGATAGTGGTGTTAAAATCCTTAATTGATTTGAAAATTTATTAAGAGAGTATTTTCTATTATGTTCAAAATTTGAAAAATAAATCAATTAAAAATTTGTCTCATAAATTAAGGATTGAATTAAAAGTTTAGATGATCAAATAGAAATCATGATGAAAATTAGGCCATACAGTTTGAAATTCAAAAATTATCTAATTTATGAAAAATCTTTAAATATACCACAAATGCTTAAAGGAAAATTTATTGAGATTGTGGTTAATAAGGAAAGATCTTAAATGAATTTGAAAACTTTTATACTTGAATATCTCTTGCCAAATTAATTCAAGATTTGAAAATTCAAAATTCAAATGGTTTTAAAATTTGAATCTTGGAACTGCTTAAAATGTGAAGGATCGTAACTAAATGCAAATTAATTAAAAAAAAAGATCCTCTAAGTTTAATTATGAGAAACATATCAATCTTGTGATAAAGTTTTAAATGTTTCCATAAGAAAGGCAAAACCTTTAGAAATATGAGATAAATATTTGAAATTTCAAATGAGAAAATTTTTTGTGCTTCTATAAAGAGAGGAAAAATATTAAAATATCATAGAAGCCATTAAGAATTTTAAAATATTTGAAATTTGGAAGAAACTTATTGAATGATGCTATTTATGATAGAAAGAGAAAATTGCTCACATCATGAATGTATCCCTCGTTAAGGTATTGAAAAATCACAATATGGGAGAATATATTTGATAAGATATTTGAATTTGGTTTGAGGAAATTAAATTTGAAATGCAATTAAATGATAAATCCCTTGTGCATTAAACCTAAATTGCTCTTGAAATAGAAAGGTTCTCATAATCAATAAAGTCAAATCTTGAGGGGCAGAAACCTTTATAATAAATGCACAGTTTTAGGGGGTGATTTAAATCCTTTTTGTTGTTGTCAAATAGGGAATATGGTTTTATAAGTCTTGATTAATCGTATTCCCTCTGAAATCATGAGATACATAGGAGAGAGAAAGCAAGCATATGAAACAACAAGTGGTATTATTTGGAAGAACAACAAATGGTTTATCATAATAACTGTTCTTTTGCATCACAAGTGTTATAAATGTTTTGTGCACCATTATGAATAAATGTCTTATCTCATCAAGTAGTGTCTACATTTTATTGCTAATATTTATTGCTTGGATATGAGATGACATGAACATGTGCCTTGACTCATGCATTCATTTAAACGACTAAATCCCGCTTTTTGATAGTGTCTATATTTAATGCCAAAAGACTCGACCAGCTCTGATACCACTAATGTGACATTCCCTTCCGGGACATCACATGGTTACCCGTTGCGGAAAATAAACTCTTTCTTAAACCCGCTGGTTACTTTCAGAAAATACAATTTTCTAAGTATTTAACTTATTTCAAAATCAGTGATAAATTTTTTTTCTTAACTTGTCATATATTCAACGTAATCACACATATCCCAATATATACATCAAGTAGTTGAACATACATTAATAGATGCATCAAGTATTTCAAACATACTAAGTCATTATAAGTTCATACATAGGGCCTTTATACAGACGGTCATTCTCAAAAGTCATGGCTTTCAATAGCCAGAGCAGACTGACGAAATCGCTACCCAAAAACAAAAGGACTTATCCTACTACTGGTCTCACCTTTAATGTGTCCTTGACTTCCACATGCCATCATTCTCCATGCGTTTAGGCGTTAGGGAACGGATCCCCGAATGTTCCAGTGGCATCTTTGAACTCATCTAAAGATGTATGGGTGAGACACCAATATATGGATTCCAACACGATAACCACATGTGCGGCACACCAACATCATATATATGTAATCATGATGTATAAAATTCTACTAAATAAACAAGTAGTTTAGCATAGGATTTCATACCCGGCAGTCATCGTCATTTATAAAAATGATGACACTTCAATGTTCAACGTTTATTTATTTACTTAATCTCCAGAGATCCCAACACTGTATAAAATGAGTTGATCAAACTCGATGGCCAAAAAGGCACACCGTTGTTAAAACCATTGCACACTATCCTACACAAGGCACGGGTGATCACCGTTTATGATTTTCATTGTCCATCAAGGCACAATGATATACGCCGTCTTGAATATCCTGACCACCTACATATCCAGATTAAAACACCGTAGGCACGTTTGCCGATAATGCATGAAAAAAACGTTTCATGTGATGTCACTTTTCTTTTTGTTCTTTCTTTCCTTGTTGTAGCTCAAAGGCTCCCGACCATTCGTGATTTACAACGTTTTAAAAATTCACATCGTTAACACAGGACACAAAGTCCGAGTGCTCAAGCGTGGAGCCCTAGACCGATGCACCAATCCAAGGTCCATGGTGATAGGAAACAATATTCACCTTTAATCATGTTCCCTCACAACGTGAAGAGGACACACAGTCCACAGGACACACAGTCTACAACACCGTAACACGAATCTCATAACTACGTGCCATTCTCACATAACACTAGTATCCCGACGTCTCGTATACTAGGTTCACGTTTCAACGTTTTCACCGTTTTTCGTTCTGCGAAACACAAATCCAAAACAAAATTTCCGCAATTCATCCAAGTTGTCGGATTTTACACCGTTGGGAAAAACTCGTTTACAGAAAATCCCTTTTCCGTTGAAATTCATTTATAAACCGTCGAATTACCAATAAAACAAAATTTCACTTTGAAATCCTTTCCAAAATCTTAGTGAAGGAACCTGTTTGAAACACAAGAAGGGGTTGAATTGTGTTTCTTAAGATTTTAAAATCTTTTCGCAAGCAGATATGTTGTTTTCGCAAGGTTGGACAATAACTCGTTTAAAGACAAAGAAAGCTCTTCCAAATACCGAGTTGGACGCTAACTTAGTTTCATAAAGATAAGCAAAGAGCGCAATTAAAAAAAACAATTCAATCCCAGAAAATAAGTTACATAATAAACTGAAGCAAAGATAAGGGAGAGAAAAGAACACGGAGATATTATCGTGGTTCATTCTTCACCAAAAAGCTACGTCCAGTCCTCTCTACTTGAGAGCTTTATCCACTATAATAAAAACCCTTTGTTACAAAGTATTCAACACCTCTTCAGGCAAGTATTCTCAACCTCTTCAGGTTCTCTAAGTATTCTTTTACAAACAAGCCTCTTCAGGCTCAACCAACTAAGTTTTTGAAATAAGTTATGTTCTACTAACTCACTAAATATGAGAATTCGAAACTAAAGCTTAGAACTCTTGGAATAAAACTCTACGCAGAGAGTGATATAAAAGTTTAAGAACAAAGTAAGCATGTAAGCAGAGATTTCTCTTGATAGCTTGTGTTTTCTTGTATTCTTGTATTTTTGGTCAAGTTCAATAACCTTGCATCTTCAAGGGGTGGAGGTATATATAGCCTTTTGACTTTGAACAAGCTTCAGTCTTCAACGGATAGAAAAAGATCCGTTTTGATCATGCATGAAATGCTTTGGTCCGTTGAGTCTGATAACCTCTTTGAAGTTTCTGATCAGTAGAGTATAATATCAGGCTTGATAGCTAGAAACGGAACTGACATATCCTCTATGCAATCGAAAGTTACCTTTTGTCTTTCTCAAAGAAGAAGGTCAATTTCTTTATGTGTCAGGAACAGTCTGGCTTTTGCTTTTATCTTTTAACGAATATTACAAAGAATGTTTGTCCCAAGGATACAAGTTTTTTACAGAGGATAATAAATTCAAATGCTTTACAAAGTATTCGCGCTCAAACTTTTAAAGCATTATTGGACTATTGCTATTACATAAGTAACAGAAGAGTCTTTGGACTCAAGGTTCTACTTATTACCGTCGAGTTTGAGTAAGACGAAAACCACTTTAAAAGGTTGGACGAGATAAAGTCTTTGGACATTTAGATAGTCTTTGAACTAAACTAAGTTTTATCCTGCATACTTAATATAAAACGTTAGTCCATAATAAATATTTGTTCTTCTTAAATTAGTCTTTTGTTAGCATCAAAACACAAGGAATTAGTGGACCATAACCACTTTGGTTCCAACAATCTCCCCCGTTTTGATGATGACAAAACATACTAATTTGATTGAACAAAGAGTCCTGGAGAGCTAAAAAGCTCCTCCTAAGACAAATATTCTAATCATTTAAAGCATGTAAGATATATATAAGCATTGCCAAAACATGTTATAACACTCAATCATGATGTATTCAATCAACCCATTTCTCCCCCTTTTTATCATCAGACAAAAGAATGAGTATCACATCATAGTCAGTATATTTGAAAGCAATAAATATAAAACAATTTTAAGAAGGAGGAGGAGGTTTTGGAATAAAATTTTGAAATAAAGCCGCAATTTGCTGAAGAAGCACTGCATTGTTTGCTTCGATGGACCGTTGGACGAACTCTTGAAACTCCGGAGGAATAACAAAGGCGGAACTTTCAGTTGTGGCCCTCGTTGCTTCCATATCTCTTTGATCAGGAACTAAACTGAGAGAGGGATAGGTTGAGACTTAGACGAGGCTGAGTCTGCAACTTGTTCCACGTCCTCAGCATGAGTTTCAGAAGACGGTTCCTCATAAATGATCTCGGTGTCCCCAATTTCTTCAGGAATAATAGGTTTAGGAGGGGCAGGAGGAGGAGCTTCAAGATCAATGACAGGTTTGGGTGGAGGTGGAAGCAAATCAAGTATGATCTCAGCATCATCGTACTTGTTTTCTCTCCATCTGTGAGCAGGTGGAGGCAGAACATCTCTAGGATACAGAGGTACCCCAAAGATATCGTCTATGATCATGAAGTCAGCCTCATAGATTCGATACTGTCTTGGGTAGACACGAATCTTTTCTTTCTCCTCAATTGATAGACCAGACGATGATGCTTCTTGAGAGCATCTCCAGACGTGGTTTTCCCAGTAGACCTTTGCATCTGGGTCATATTTGAATCTGGGATCCTTTTTCCAGATGTGAGCTAGAGTCACTGAATCATCTCGAGGTTTCTTCCAAAACAGAGGATCAAAGAAATTTCTGTAAGGCAGCGTCCATGTTTCAAGCTTCTTGCGAACGTCCTTATTTCTGTTGGGATCCAGCATCGAAATCCATGGACAAGCTCTAGAAGGAACAACTCCTACTCTTGTATCTGAGGTCCTTGACCAAAATTTCATGGGAAGGTTGTGATGAATCTTAGCTTCCCGAGACATATCACACTCTTTGCGCACGGCATAATATGGAAGAAAGTCACGAACATCAGAGTACTCCTTCCATGCTGTTGGATAGCTTGGAATAAACTTCAGTTCAGGATCAAGGATGTAGTTGGTTAGACCATATGTCCTTGCTCACTTCTCGTACTCTGTTTTGGAGCCTTTCTTGTCTTCATTACGAAGGACTACGTGCCTTTTCACATTGCAGTGGCACCATTGGAATGCCTTATCCTTTATCAGATTGGGATAGACTTTCCTTGGAGGAAACGTCTTCTTCTCAAGGCAGACAACCGAGGTTCCAAGAGAAGTGTACAACTCGGTTGCCAAAGGACCAGTTGAAGTGTGAGGAATGGGGTAGTAGCCATGTTCAGGGGGTGGACCAGAGGGGTTTTAAGGTGGAGTGGAAGGTGTTTCATATTGGTAGTCTGGTGGTGATATAGGGCTTTTGGGATGCTGAGATGTAGAAGGGGTGAGTGTCTAAGGAAAAGGATAGGGAACCTTTGTTGGACATCAGCCCAATCGGAACTTTCGTTTCTGAAGGTAATTCGTGGAATGCGTCAATATTTTCTTTTTCGGTAGATCATTCTGGGGTAGGGTGCACCATAAGGTTGGAAGGGGTGATCTCCACATGGTGTGAACCAGTCTTCGGGTTCGGTTGGTGAGGTAAGGGTTTGTGTTTGAGGTAAGGTGGGGGTTGAAAGGGTTGTGGACGGTTGAGAGTTTAGGATTAAGTCTTCAATCTCAAAAGATTGATCAACAGCAGAAGCAATAACTGAACTAGAGTGAGGTTCAGTATTACCTTTTGCCTTGGCTCTTGCAGTTCTTGCCCTTGTTGAGACAACTTTGGGCATAGGTGCTTCAGAGGAGGGCTCCAACCTTGGACCTTTGATTGCCTTGGAGATAGGCAGATTGTCCTCATCATCCTCATCAATAGGAGCTAGAATTAGCTTCCTCTTTCTAGAGGGTTGGATGGTGAGCTTTGGACGAGCAAGTGGAGTCCTAGCTGTTGGACGAGCAGGCTCGGTTGAGCGTCCAGCAGAGGCAAGTGGTTCAGACGATTCAACTGATCCTTGCGTCTGAGAGCCTTTCAGCTTACCTTCTGGCTTGGAATTCTTGAGACAGCCCAATTGCATCATCACTAAGCTTTACCTACTAAACTCATGTTGATGCAAGCGTTCAATACCACGAATACCATAGTATTTGGTCTTTCGTTCTGGAGCCATATTTTTGAGGTCATCATAGACCATGTGCTTATCAAAAATCTTTGAAAGAAGGGCAGCATAGATGATCGATGTGTTCTTCCCAAAACCTTTAATGGCATATTTGAGGAATGAAAAGAGAAGGTGGGGAAGATTTATCTGCCTTTCCAGAATCAGATGAACCAAGCAGAATTGATGAGCCTTCAAATCATTATCCTTCGACCCAGCCTTATGAAGGATTGACTTATTCAGAATCTGATGAAGAACCCTAGCCTTGTCAGTCATCTTTGAGGCTATGAGTTTGTCATCCGAGTTCTTCAAAAGACAGTCTCTGATGGTGGTAGCATTACCAATTTCTTCCTCCCATTTGTCTTCAACAGTGATTCCAGATTGAGAGCACCCAATCGCATTTGAAATGGTTGCTTCAGATACTATCACTTCAGTGTCAAACACTTTGTTGCGAATTTCCCTCGCAGAAATTGTGCGGTTAGTCCAGAACTCCCTAACCAGAATAGGGTAGATGACTGGAGAACCTTCGAAGAAACTCGACCATCCAGCAGCATGGATGTTTGGGAAAACATCTATCCCATTATCAGCCAGAAATTGGAGGTTGAATGTGAACTCTACCAGAACATCAGCGGTCTGAGCATTAAAGGTCTTTCCTTTACCCTTAACAGTAGCAGCAGAAGAAGTTGCCATTGTTTCAGAAAAGAGGTTTTTAGAGAAGAAGGGTTTTCAGAGAGAACTTTTCTTTTCGAAGATGGAAGAAGAAAGATTAAAGCTTTTGTAAAGGTTTGATTTTTAAAAAGATTTAGGTTTTAAAGAGAAGAGAAGAGAGAGCAAAAACCTTTCGTATTTTCAAAGAGAGAGAGGGTGGCAAAGCGACGTGCATTAAATGCCTGACACACGTTCAGACTTTGAAACCGTAAAAAGCACTTTTGGCAAAAAAAATGAAAACAAAAACTGACTCAGTTAAGGAAATGAGAGTTAATAATTCATTCGACAAAGATTGGGTTCCATTAATGCATTAGACGAGAAAAAAACATTGGACGAGCATACATTGGACTAAGGTAAACATTGGACGCAAGCATTGGACCCTCATTTTGTCAATGAAATGCATGTTCAGATATTTTCTTATGAATGTGAACCTATCTTCAGCTAATGGTTTGGTGAAGATATCTACCCATTGATGGTCAGTATCAACAAATTAAATATCAATTGTCCCTTTTTGCATATAGTCTCTAATGAAATGATGCTTTATTTCTATATGCTTTGCTCTAGAATGCAATATAGGGTTTTTTGACAAGTTGATGGCAGCGGTATTATCACACATGATTGGAATGTTACTTACAAACCCGTTGTAGTCTTCCAACTGATGTTTAATCCATAGCAGTTGTGAACAGCAACTGGTAGTAGCAATGTACTCAACTTCAGCAGTTGATAGAGCAATTGTGCTTTGCCTTTTGCTTGACCAAGAGACCAGATTAGCTCCAATGAAGTGACAACCTCCACTGGTGCTTTTTCTTTCTATTCTGTCTCCAGCATAGTCAGCATCACATAATCCAACTATTTGGTGAAGATATCTGCCCATTGATGGTCAGTATCAACAAATTAAATATCAATTGTCCCTTTTTGCACATAGTCTCTAATGAAATGATGCTTTATTTCTATATGCTTTGCTCTAGAATGCAATATAGGGTTTTTTGACAAGTTGATGGCAGCAGTATTATCACCTATGATTGGAATGTTACTTACAAACACGTTGTAGTCTTCCAACTGATGTTTAATCCATAGCAGTTGTGAGCAGCAACTGGTAGCAGCAATGTACTCAACTTCAGCAGTTGATAGAGCAATTGTGCTTTGCCTTTTGCTTGACCAAGAGACCAGATTAGCTCCAATGAAGTGACAACCTCCATTGGTGCTTTTTCTTTCTATTCTGTCTCCAACATAGTCAGCATCACATAATCCAACTAATCTGTATTCATAAAATTTCTTATACAAAAGACCCAGATTAGTAGAACCTTTGAGATATCTAAAGATTCTCTTTACTGCTGAGAGATGAGACTCTCTTGGATCAGATTGAAATCGAGCACATAAACAGACGCTAAACATGATATCTGGTCTAGACGCAGTTAGATATAAGAGGGAACCAATGAATCCTCTATATACCTTTTGGTCTACCTTTTTTTCTTTATCATCCTTGTTTAGCACAGAAGTTGGATGCATTTGAGTGTTCATAGGTTTGCAATCGTCCAACTTGAAGAGTTTCCGAAGCTCCTGTGTGTACTTCGTCTGATGAATGTACACTCTGTCTGTTGTTTGTTTTACTTGAAGTCCGAGGAAGAATTTTAGTTCTCCCATCATGCTCATTTCAAATTCCCTTTGCATTAAGTCAGAAAACTCTTGACAAAGAGATTCATCAGTTGCACCAAATATAATATCATCAACGTAAATTTGAGCAATAATAAAATCCTTTTTATTTATTTTTCTAAATAGAGCAGTGTCCATTTTTCCTCTTGAGATTCTCCATTAGGAAAGTGCTGAGCCTCTCATACCAAGCTCTAGGAGCTTGTTTGAGTCCATATAAAGCTTTCTTAAGCTAATATACATGCTCAGGACGGTTTTGGTTTTCCAAACCAGGTGGTTGAACAACATATACTTATTCATTAATGAAACCATTTAAGAGAGCACTTTTTATGTCCATTTGATAAAGCATGATGTTATGGTGTGCAGCATATAAAAGTAAAATGCGTATGGCTTCTAGTCTAGCTACTAGAGCAAAAGTTTCAGTGTTGTCAATACCTTCCTCTTGAGAGTAGCTTTGAGCAACTAACCTTGCTTTATTCCTTACAACTTTGCCATCCTCGTCCAACTTGTAGCGATAGACCCACTTGGTTCCAATGACAGACTTATCTTTAGGTAAGGAGACCAACGTCCAAACGTCAATACGTTTGAACTGGTTGAGCTCCTCTTGCATAGCGAGGATCCAACACTCATCCATTAAGGCCTCGTCCACAGACTTTGGTTCTAATTCAGAGATTAAGGCTGAGTCAGCTTGCTCTCTGAAGGTTAACCTTGTCCGGACTCTATTATTTGGTTTGCCAATGATTTGATCCTCAGGATAATAAGTCCTGAATTGCCATGAACGAGGGGTGTTAGCTACTTGCTGAGACGATGAAGCGTCCTGTATTGCATCTGATGCCTCGTCTTTGTTGGGTGTTGGATGAGCATCTAAATCATTCAGATTTATATCTGCAAAAGAATCCTTTAGCTCTAATAATCTCTTATCAGGCTGTTTGTCATCAAACTTAACATGAATGGACTCTTCTACAAACCAATGTTCTAGAGTTATGGACTCTAAAAGCTTTGGACGTTTCAGAATATCCTAACAACATTCCATTATTTACTTTGGCATCAAATTTACCAAGCTGATCCTTATTATTTAAAATAAAACATTGACATCCGAAACAGTTGAAATAAGAAATGCTGGGTTTGCGTCCTTTCCACAATTCATAAGGAGTCTTATTCAAGATTGGTCATATGTATATTTCATTTTGAATGTAGCAGGCAATATTTACAGCTTTAGCCCAAAAGTGCTTAAGGACAGAATTATCACTGAGCATCGCCCTAGTCATCTCTTGAAGAGATCGATTCTTTCTCTCAACAACACCATTTTGTTGTGGTGTTCTAGGGGCAGAGAAATTGTGATGAATACCACTTTCATCACAGAACCTTTGGAAAAGCTCATTTTCAAATTCGCCTCCATGATCACTTCTGATTGAGCTTATAGATATGCCTTTTTCATTCTGGACATGCTTACAGAATATAGTAAAGACCTTGGTAGACTCATCCTTATGAGTAAGGAACTTAACCCATGTCCATCTACTATAGTCGTCTACTATGACAAGCCCATATTTCTTACGACTGACAGACGCAGTCCTTGTTAGACCAAACAAACCAAGATGCAACAATTCTAGTGGTCTTGAAGTACTAACAATATTCTTGGACTAAAAAAAGTTCTTAACATGTTTTCCTTTTTGACACGCGTCACAGAGAGCATCCGATCTATACACGATTTTTGGTAGGCCTCTTACGAGGTTATGCTTGTTCAGTCTTGAGATTAATCTCAGACTTGCATGACCAAGTCTTTTGTGCCAGATCCATCGCTCATCTTCAACAGACACTAGGCATGATACACTCTGATTTGAGAGTTCCCCCAAGTTCATCTTATACAGATTATTTTGCCTCTTGGCAGTGAATAAGATGGACCCATCATGGTTCTTGACCATACATTCACCTTTATTGAAGGACACATCAGACCCACTATCACATAATTGACTTATGCTAAGTAAGTTGTGTTTTAATCCTTCAACCAAAAGTACATTATCAATAGAGGGAAAAGGATGCTTACCAATTCCTACTATCTCTCCTTTCTGGTTGCCTCCAAATGTGACTCATCCACCGGTCTTTTCATGTAGTTCTTGGAACATACACTTTTCTCCCGTCCGGTGACGTGAGCATCTACTGTCCAAGTACCAGGACTGGGGTCTTTTTTGTGTTGCTAAGCAGATCTGCAACAGGGATTATCATGTTCTTAGGTACCAGATAGACTTGGTCCTTTTGGGTTAGTTTGCGGTCTTCGCCCATGCATTTTGGTTTTCTTTTTGTATATACATTTTGAAGAGATATGACCACTCTTTCCACAGATTTTACAATAAGTATTGAATGCATGCAGTTTGTTTTCTTTTTGTTTTACATATGATGAAGAAGCCTTATGATGTTTATTGGACCTTGATATTTTCTGTGAAGCTCCTTGCTTCCTAGAGTCATAGCCTACGCCAGACTTATCGTGAGGTGATCTTGAATACCTCAATATCAGGTCTACCTTCTCTGAACCTCCAACAAGCTTAGATAAGCTTTTGGTTAGGTCAGATACCTCTTGTTTAAGTCTAGTTACCTCGTGAGGTTCACTGGACCCAGAGGTGAGTTTGTCCGTTAGATTGACATTCTCAACTTTCAACTTATTGTTTTCTTCAACAAGCTGCTCATTTTGTTTGTTGGACTCTTCCAACTCTTTATTAATTTTTGAAAATTTTCTTTTAAGCATAATGTATTGATGATGCAATAGAGAAGAATCATTTAGCAGTTCATCATATGCTTCTTGAAGAGAGGCAGAGATCGATACCTCATCATCTTCTGATTCAGCGTCCGAAGAAGTTTTGGCCATCAGACAGAGATTTGAGGTAGACGGGCTCCTTGGTCTAAACAGATGTTCCAAGGCGTCCAGCTTCTCCTTAGCTGTTTGGAACTGCAAGACCATCTCCAGTCTTGGACGATCAAGGGCGTTGATAAGACACCAATTGGCATGAGCATTTAGCGAACACCGTATAATATCCTCACTAGTCCAGTCTGCTTCATGTTTGGACGATGTTGATCCGTCCTCAAGGGTAATCGTTGGACGATAATCTTCGTTTGTGAATACATTCCACAACTCATAATTTTGAGCTTAGACGTATATTTGGAAAATTGATTTCCAGTGAGGATAGTCTGTTCCCTTGAAAATGGGTGGAACATTCCATCCTCTTTCAGAGGTAGCCTCCTGATTTTTTTCTTCAGGAACAGCAAGTTGGTCATCGTCCAAAGAGTCTTCATCTTGTTCATTGGACCAAAGGCATAAGTTAGCCTCTTCATTTGTTTCTTCTTCTTCTTCTTCTTCTGCAGAAGAGTTTAAGTCCTCCCACGTTGCCATGAAGTTCTTTTTCTTGTTTTTGAAGAACTTCTTCTTGTCCTTTAGCGTAGGACAATCGGCTTTGAAGTGACCTGGTTTGTTGCATTCAAAACAGACCTGCTGACTTTTATCTTTGGGTTCAGCATGATCTTTGAAGTTTTTCTTTTGGAATGGCCTCCTTTTCATTCCATTTTTCTTTCTCCACATATTCTGAATCTTTCTGGAGATGAAAGATAGCTAGTCATCATCTGATACATCATCATCAGACTGATCAACATCATCACTGGACTCATCAGCTTTTAGAGCTTTTGAGTTGTTGGACTTATGAGCTTTCAAGGCAATCCCGTTGTTTTTCTTTCCAAGATTATCAAGATCAAGCTCCTGCTCATGAACTTGAAGCGTTCCAACCAGATCATCCAGAGCCAAAGTAGAGAGATCTTTGGCTTGGGTGATTGCAGTAACGAGTGGTCTCCATTTCCTAAGCAGTCTCCTAAGAATTTTGGTGCCATTTTCCTTGGTAGTATAGACTTTACCAAGAGACTTTAGATTATTGATGATCGTATGATAACGACCCACCATATCCAAGATGGACTCTCCTTCAGCCATGGTGAACAATTCATACTGGCCAACCAGCATGATAATTTTAGAGTCCTTCACCTTGGTTGTCCCCTCATGGAGATTTACCAAGGTGTCCCATATTTGCTTCGCTGATTCACATGCGTGAATCTTCTGGAATTCGTCAAGTATGAGAGCACACATTAAAGCATATCTTGCTTTATGATTTTGTTCCATTCTAGCCCGTTTAGCATCCATCCAGTCGTCCTCTACTTTGTCTGTCCCGTCAGAGTTGAGACTGACATTAGGACCATTTGTGATTCTGGCCCAAAGAGCTGAGTTAGTACTTAGGATGAAGCCTTTGAATCTCTCTTTCCAGTACAGGTAATGAGTCTCGTTGAAGAACGAAGGTCTGGTCATGGAAGTGCCTTCCATAATAGGTTGACTCCCGCTTAGCATACATGGTCCTGACATAACTGTTGTAGGATCTTTTCCTCTACACGGCTAAGTGCTCAACCCAGAGGCTGAGCTCTGATACCAATTGAAGGAACCAGTTTGAAACACAAGAAGATGGGTTGAATTGTGTTTCTTAAGATTTTAAAATCTTTTCGCAAGCAGATATGTTGTTTTCGCAAGGTTGGACGATAATTCGTTTAAAGACAAAGCGAGCTCTTCCAAACACCGAGTTGGACGCTAACTTAGTTTGATAAAGATAAGCAAAGAGCGCAATTAAAAAAAACAATTCAATCCCAGAAAATTAGTTAGATAATAAACTGAAGCAAAGATAAGAGAGAGAAAAGAACACAAACATATTATCCTGGTTCACTCTTCACCAAAGAGCTACGTCCAGTCCTCTCTACTTGAGAGCTTTATCCTTTATAACAAAAACCCTTTGTTACAAAGTATTCAACACCTCTTCAGGCAAGTATTCTCAACCTCTTCAGGTTCTCAAAGTATTCTTTTACAGACAAGCCTCTTCAGGCTCAACCAACTAAGTTTTTGAAATAAGTTGTGTTCTACTAACTCACTAACTGTGAGAATTCAAAACTAAAGCTTAGAACTCTTGGAATAAAACTCTACGCAGAGAGTGATATGAAAGTTTAAGAACAGAGTAAGCTTCTAAGCAAAGATTTCTCTTGATAGCTTGTGTTTTCTTGTATGCTTGTATTTTTTCTCAAGTTCGGTAACCTTGCATCTTCAAGGGGTGGAGGTATATATAGCCTTTTGACTTTGAACAAGCTTCAATCTTCAACGGATGGAAAAAGATCCATTCTGATCATGCATTAAATGCTTTGGTCCGTTGAGTCTGATAACCTCTTTGAAGCTTCTGATCAGTAGAGTAGACTATCAGGCTTGATAGCTAGAAACGGAACTGACATATCCTCTTTGCAATCGAAAGTTGCCTTTTGTCTTTCTCAAAGAAGAAGGTCAACTTCTTTATGTGTCAGGAACAGTCTGGCTTTTGCTTTTATCTTTTAACGAATATTATAAAGAATGTTTGTCCCAAGGATACAAGCTTTTTACAGAGGATAATAAATTCAAATGCTGTACAAAGTATTCGCACTCAAACTTTTAAAGCATTATTGGACTATTGCCATTACATAAGTAACAGAAGAGCCTTTGGACTCAAGGTTCTACTTATTACCGTTCAGTCTGAGTAAGACGAAAACCACTTTAAAAGGTTGGACGAGATAAAGTCTTTGGATTCAACTAAGTTTTGTCCTTCATACTTAAAATAAAACGTTAGTCCATAATAAATCTTTATTCTTCTTAAATTAGTCTTTTGTAAGCATCAAAACTCAAGGAATTAGTGGACCATAACCACTTTGGTTCCAACACTTAGTTCTTGGAATAAAGCATTTGAGACTAAATTGTCATTTCAAAAAGAATGTTGCTGTTTCTAAAATACCTTCCGAAATTTTTTTCCGAAATAACAGTCGTTTAGCGTTTAAAAACGTTCTAAGCTAAAATTTGCCTTTTTCTTTTAAGATTAATTTTCTCCACTTATTTTTGGAAAACTAACTTTTCTGCTAACTTGATATTCTTCATTAGGATCTTTTTTTTTTTTTTTGTAAAACTCACACCATTGAAAATTCTCCAACGTTTCCCAAATAAATATTTGGCGTTCCATATAAAGCTTTTTCCGAGACTTTTATCTTCGTTAATTAATTGAGCACTAACCACTGTCAGGTTTCTTAATCAACATCCAACATCAATAATATTGGCATAACCACGTTATAGCAGATAATACAATTGGAACACGTATTAAAACACTATAACACATAACAACAGATAATTATCAACAGATAAAACAACCATTGAAAGTAAATCAACCAAACACCACACAGCTCAAATAAATTTATACAGACCACCACAGACAACACATAGTTATCGAGATATTCCCTCAGGCAATTCTCCCCTTATCTCTTGAGGTTTTTCCTCTGAGCAAAGTCGTCCGATCACTCCGAAAGTCGTCCGGTTTCTCGTCCGATTACTAGACGACAACTACACACATACAATCCATCAAGATATCAACTTTAAATGACAAAATTTTCCCTAATCTTTTTCACCTAGGGTTCGGCCATAGCTAGGAAAAATAGCTAGGGAAATCCAAAAATTCCTATCTCTTGGATTCAATACTTATTAGGTGTAATAAGACTAAATCAAAGCTTATTACACCAAAACTTGAACCAAAACCTTACTCACCCAAAGATGATAGGTTCAGCCTCTTTTATCCATTTGAGCTAGAGAGCTCTTTTGCTTTCAAGCTCTTGGATTATGAAAGAAGACAATGAATCTAGCTCAAAGAAATTGGTTTGACATTAACAGGATTTTTCTACAATTTTTCAAGGATTTTTGAAGTTTAAGCTTCAAAATCTTAACTATCATGAAACATGATATTTGAATGGAGAAGTAGAGAGATTAAGAGATGGAGAATAGACTTTATACCTCCTAGATGACAAAGCTAAGTGAGAAATCAACTTTGTTTCACCAAATCCTTGAAGATTTAGAAGAAATTTGAATGGAAAGTATGAAGGAAATGAAGAACAAGGAAGAACCAATGGTGAAGGGAGAAAGGAAAGAAGTGGCCGAATGGCCAAATGGGTGGGGGCAAATTCTCTTAAGTTTTCTCATTAAGGGCATTTTGGACTTTTCACACAAGGACCAAATGTCTTTTCTTTAAAAGTCCAAGGGCGTTTTTGTCTTTTCGCGTCCAGATATTTTGAAATTTATCATGACACTTGGCACGCTTTCCAATTTGATTTGACCTGATGAGACATCAAGATTATCCATTAGCGAGTCCCGGTAAATCCATACGCAGCTTCGTTTGTCCCCGATTCGAATTTTCACCCGAATAGTTTATATTATTTTCACTTTTGAATGTTAAGAACCAATTTTAGCAAAATTTTAGGGAATTCAATTCTAAGACTAATTGTCTCGTTCACGAGTCAAAATTAGGTCTTGATAGTAGTAAAACACTATTGTCAGTGAAAACCGTAGACCGGGCTCCGTCTGAATTTTCGACCCAAAAGTTAACCGTAAGTCCCGCATAGAGCGTGACTATGGTCTTAGATTATTATTTTTTCACTCTCTAGACCCTCCAATAAAATACAAACTCATAAACATCTATAAATATTCACAGTTATTAGAAAATAGCAAAAAATCGGGGCATTACATTACTATCCCACTAAAAAAAAATTCCGTCTTCGAAATTACCTACCTTCAAAAAGATCAGGATATTGCACCCTCATTTGGTCCTCCGTTTCCCAAGTTGCTTCTCCAATTGTATCATCCCAAATAACCTTGACTAAGAAAATTTGTTTACCTCTGAGTTGCGTAATCATCTTATCCTAGATTCGTACGGGTGAAGTCTCATAAGACAAGTTCTCTTTCAACTATACTACATCGGGCTCAATCACATGAGATGGGTCAGGAATATACTTCCTCAGTTGTGAAACATGGAAAACATCATGGATATTAGAAAGAAAAGGTGGTAAAGCAATTTGATAGTCTACTGAACCTACACGACGAAGAATTTGGTAAGGTCCAATAAATTTAGGAGTGAGTTTTCTGGATTTAATTATCGGACCAACCCCGGTCGTAGGTGTGACTCTCAAAAATACATGATCACCTTCCTTAAACTCAAGAGGTCGTCTCCTCTTGTCCACATAACTTTTCTGTCGACTCTGAGTCGTCCGCATCTTTTCCTGTATCATCTTCGCCTTTTCGATTGTCTGCTGCACGATATCTGGTCCCAACAGCAGGCTTCCACCATCCTGGTACCAACATAAAGGTCTTCTACACCGTCAGCCATATAAGGCTTCATAGGGTGCCATTCCTATGCTCGAGTAGAAACTATTGTTGTAGGTGAATTCTATCAACGGTAGAAATTCATCCCAGGTACCAAGATGTTCTAACACGCAAGCTCTCAACAAGTCTTCAAGTGACTGGATCGTCCTCTCTGATTGTCCATCCGTCTGTGGATGATATACCGAACTCAATCTGAGTTTCGTTCCTAGTGACTCCTGTAAACTTTGCCAGAACTTTGACGTAAACCTCGGACCACGATCCGAAATAATACTCGAAGGTACACCATATAATCTGACAATTTCCCCGATGTATAACTGAGTTAATCTCTCCATTGAATACTTTATGTCGATGGGCAAAAAGTGAGCCAACTTGGTCGGTCGATCATTTATTACCCATATGGCATCATGTCCTTCCGGGTCCTTGGTAAACTTGTCACAAAGTCCATCGCAATACAGTCCCATTTTCATTCCGGGATGTCCAAAGAGTGTAGCATTCCTGCCGGTCTTTGATGTTCAATCTTAGCCTTTTGACAGACTAAACACGAAGTGACATATTCCATTACGTATCTCTTCATCCCATACCACCAATACAACTATTTAAGGTCTTGATATATCTTCATGGCTCCTGGATGCAAACTCAGTTTACTCTTGTGAGCTTCCTCCAGAATTAGCTTTCTAAGCCAGGAATCGTTCGATACACAAATCCGTTCACCGAACCTTAAAATTCTATCTATACCCTCTTTGAATTCTGATACTGCTCCTCGTCGCACTAATTCCCTTTCTCCTTGTAGGTACTGATCACTTTCTTGTTTCTCTCGTATTTGTTCCATTAATCCATTGGAAACAGTAATCATACCCAAACAAAGTTTTCCAGGCGACATCTTGATTGTCAATCGCATATCTTGGAATTGTTCTATAAACTCTTGCTCCTTGACCATCATTGCCGATGCATGCATTGATTTTCTACTCAAGGCATCAACTACCACATTTGCTTTTCCAGGGTGATATTGTAATTGCAAGTCGTAGTCCTTTAAAAATTCCAACCAGCATCTCTGTCGCATGTTGAGTTCCTTTTGATCAAACAGGTATTTCAAACTTTTGTGACCATTGAAAACATTGAATGTTGCTCCATACAAATAATGTCTCTAGATCTTCAACACAAAGACTACTACTGCTAACTTCAAATCATGCGTAGGGTAATTCCTCTCATGAATCTTCAACTGCCTAGATTTCTGATTTTGCATTAATACGCAACCCAACCCTTGATGTGAAGCATCACAGTATACCTCAAAAGGCTCTTTGGGATCAGGCAATACTAACACAAGCGAAGTAGTCAACCTCCTCTTTAATTCTTGAAAATTTTCCTCCTATGCTTTCGTCCAAATGAATGCTTGGTCCGTCCGAGTTAGTTGGGTAAGAGGTCCTACTATTTTGGAGAATCAATCAATAAATCTCCTATAGTATCCAGCTAAACCCACGAAACTATGGATCTCGGTTACCGTCTTTGGTCTCTCCCATAGCAACACAGCTTCACTTTCTATGGATCCACTGCGATCCCTTCCTTCGAGAACCACATTAAGATGTTCAGCATGTTTCTCTTCATCAGGAGAATAGATTAGAATGTCGTCTATAAAGACAATGACAAACTTATTTAGATAAGGACGAAAAATCCTATTCATGTAATCCATGAATATAGCAGGAGCATTCGTCACTCCGAATGGCATCACAAGATACTCATAATGCCCATAGCGTGTTCGAAATGCTGTTTTCGGGATGTCCTCCGCCTTCACATGAATCTGATGATAACCCGATCATAGATCTACCTTCGAGAAAATGGCCGCTCCACGTAACTGGTCCATTAAGTCATCAATCCTTGGTAGCGGATACTTGCTCTTGATCGTCACTTTGTTTAACTGACGAAAATCCACACATAAGTGAGAAGTTCCGTCTTTCTTCTTCACCTGTAAAACTGGAGCTCCCCACGGCAATACACTAGGTCTAATGAATTCTTTTTCCACCAGTTTCACTAGTTGTTTTTTCAAGTCCTCCAGCTCTGATGACGACATACGATATGGTTCCATGGATATTGGTCTAGTGCCTGGTACCAGATCAATCGCGAACTCAAAGTCTCGAACAGGCGCTAGCTCCGGTATATCTTCAGGAAACACGTCCAGAAACTCATTAAGGACAGGTATGGACTGTAGATCTAACTTACTCTCTACGTCCAAGGAAAACAATAACATGTATCCTTGTGCTCCCACTTTAAAAGAAGCCCTTACTTGATTAGCAGATAAAAATTCAGAAATCTCATCCTTACGAAAGACTAAGGTCATGTGAGCATAATCTATGAGAATATGGTTGGAAGATAACCAATCCATGCCTAAAATTACATCTAATTGTACTAAAGGCAAACATATCAAATCAACGAGAAAATGTTTATCATGAACAACAATAGGACAGTTCAACCATAAAGAATTGCCAATAACAGGTTTAGCAGTTGGGGTTGAAACAATCAGATCATATGATAACGAAGAGATAGGTAATTTCAGAAGTTTCACACAATCCATCGAAATGCAGGAATGAGTCGCACCCAAATCGAAAGTACAATCAAGAGTTACCCACTATGTCACAACTACCCTGTACGAGATCGTCAGAGTTCGAAGCTTCAGCATCGCTCATGGTGTAAACTCTTCCCGTTGTCGTTGGTTTATTGGTTCTTATGTTGTTAACAGCGGATCCTCGCTTTGGTGCATTGCAGTCCTTTGATAAGTGTACCAACAGATTACCGTTGAAGCATTTAACTCCGCTCATTGGACAAGTGTCAAACCGATGGTTTGGGTCTCCACACCTGTAGCATTTCCTAACTTGGCCTTGGCTCTAGTTCTTTTGGCCTCCACTTCCTGAGGCAGTAACATTTGATCGGTAAGGTTGTTGATTCTGACTATTTCCCTGAGGTCGGAAATATGTTTTCCTCTTATTCTATTTCCCCTTTTGGGACTGAGGTTGGAATTGATTCTTGAACCGAGAGGGTCCTCCAGCATTCCCTCGATTGTCTTTTCCTTTCCCATCTGCTCCACCTTGGTACATATCTCGACTAAAGATTGAAAGTTTCAGATTTGTAAAGGCAGCACAGATTCTTTGATCTCAAACCTCAAGTCTGCTTCAAACCTTTCACACTTCCAGCTTTCATTAGGTTGAGTCTGAAAGAAACGAAAGTACTTGGCGAGCGATTCAAACTTCACGGCATACTCCCCAACAGAAAGATCTCTTTGTAGCAGACAGAGAAATTCTCATTCCTTCTCGACTCTCGCACTTTGAAGAAAATAATTATCCAAAAATGTGTTTCAGAACACATCCCAAGTAATTTCCTCATGATCAGCCACTAACAGTTGTCTGATGCCTTTCCACCAATACTCTGCGTCCCCTATCAGTAGTAAAGCGGCATATTGAACCTTAACTCCTTCTAGACTCAGGATAAGCTCAAAGATCTTCTCCAGTTCTTGTATCCACAAATCAGCTTTCTCTGGTTCAGCATCCCCTTGAAATTGTGGAGGATTCTGACGTCGAAATGCAGTCAGACCTCTACCTTCTGCAGCTTGCTAGTTCTGAGCAGCCACAGCAGCTGTCTATAGGGCAATAGCAGCCGCAACATTTTCCATTGCTTGTGTAGTATAATCCATTGCACCCTCATAGTGTGAATATATGCCCTGACAAGAATATTTTAGTTTTGATGATTGACAAAGGATTCCTCAAAGGATATGATTGACAAAGGATTCCTTAAAGGATATGAATGACAAAAGGAATCAAGGAGAATATGAATCTGATGATTGACAAAAGGAGTCCTAGAAGGACAAGAATGCAAAAAGCGAAAAAGAGCATCAAGGAGATCAAGTTCTTCAAGACTGTGTTATAGGAAATTTTCTTTCCTGTAATCTGTGTTTTTAGGATCTCTTTGTGAGTGGTAGTAAAACTCTCAAATCTAAAATCAATCATACACACACATAAAATAAACTTAATAGGCTTCAAGTGATTTAATTGGATAAAATCAATTAATAGCCGTTAAGTTTAAAATCAGTGGTTTTAATAAGTATAATCGATTAAGGGATTTCTAATAATCGATTACCATCTATATGAAAAACTGATTTTACAAACAAAGGAGTAATAATCGATTAGCATAATTGATTATGCAGCCATGCGTGAAATTAAGCTAAAATTAGAAAAGATATAATCGATTATAATCATACGCGTGTAAAAGGATCCTTAAACAGAAAGGTTCTAATCGATTGGAGTAATCGATTATAAGGCTATTGCCTCCCAGCGCCTAGCGCCTTTTTGTACTTAAGTGAGATAATCGATTATAAACTTGTGTATAATCGATTATGATGCGAGGAAAATTAGTTTTCCTATGGGCTTAACCTAATTCCTATGGGCTTAAATGTTTTTCTATAAATAGGGATGTTGAGGCAAGCCATCTAAGAACCCAACTCACTAATCCTAGTTGCGCTAAAACTCTGTTTAATTCTTTTATCACTCTCACTATTCTATACACTTTGATTATACTTATATTGAGAGAGCTTTTACTCCATATAGTTTGAGTTGTACTGAGCTTCAATTTGTTTTTTATCTGCACTAATAAGAGTGCTATATTGTGGTTAGAGTCAAACGACTCAAACCATCTTTTGGTTACCAAATTGATAAGAGAGGTGATATCTCTTGGGTTTTGAGGCTCTTTCATTGGGGGAGGTTATATCCCTGGTTTGTGAGGAGTGCACTGAAGGTTACCAGCACCTGTTAAGCTTGGTTGAGACTCTGTCACTGTGGGAGGTTATATCCCTGGTCTGCGAGGAGTGCTCGTAAGGTTACCAACACCTGTTAAGCTTGGTTGAGGCTCTTTCACTGGGGGAGGTGATACCCCTGGTCTGTGAGGAGTGTTCTATTTTGTGAAGGTTTCTAGCCGAACCTGATTTAAAAGCTAGTTATTGAGTGAAAACCCTTGGTGGTTGACCTTGGGGACTGGACGTAGGCTACTAGGATAGTTGGTAGCCGAACTAGGATAAATCTGCGTGTTCTCTTTTTTCCTATCCTTTTATTATCGCAATTATTTATCGCACTTTAATTTCAGTTATTTAATTATCACAATTTAAATATCGCAATTTACGATATTGTCATTTTCTTTCTGCGATTTATTATTCAAGAGCTTTATTTGCAAAAGTTTTTTCAAATTCAATTACCCACAATTCAATTTATCTTAAAGCAATTTATTTATAGCGCTTTACATTCAGTCATTTTATTTACCGCCTTTGTAATTTATTTTATTCCGCTATTATCTTTGATTAAGTTTTAAAAAGGCCTTTTGATTGCACAAAAAGTTTTTAATTACACGATCACCCAAATCACCCCCTCTTGGGTAATGGTTGCCACGACTAACACATAGTTCTCCTCAACATAATCATGGTCACCGACGGGACCACCTCGACGACCTTTACCACGATCACCCAAATCACCCAAATCACCCCCTCTTGGGTAATGGTTGCCACGACTAACACATAGTTCTCCTCAACATAATCATGGTCACCGACGGGACCACCTCGACGACCTCTACCACGACCGCGTCCACGTCCACCCTCTGGTTCCATAACTGACCAGCAAGACAAAATCAATTAAACGGCAACCAGAAAATAAATCATGTACTCACTAGTTAACACACATTACTTCTAAGAAGTAATTCAAACAAGTCTCAGTCAGAGAATACACAACATCAACACAACAGAACTATTTCCCAAAGATTCACGAAAGACTCAACCAGCTTTGATACTATTAATGTGACAGCCCCGTCTACGACATCACATGGTTACCCGTTGCGGAAAATAAACTCTTTCATAAACCCGCTTTTTACTTTCGGAAAATAAAATTTTCTAAGTATTTAACTTATTTCAAAATCAATGATAAATTTTTTTTCTTAATTTGTCATACAGTCAACGTAATCACACATATCCCAATATACATCAAGTAATTGAACATACATTAATAGATGCATCAAGTATTTCAAACATACTAAGTCATTATAAGTTCATACATAGGGCCATTATATAGACGGCCATTCTCAAAAGTCATGACTTTTAGTAGCCAGAGCAGACAGACGTCGCTACCCAAAAACAAAAGGACTTATCCTACAGCTAGTCCCACCTCTAACGTGTTCATGACTTCCACATGCCATTATTCTCCATGCGTTAGGGCATTAGGGAATGGATCCCCGAATTTTCCAGTGACATCTTGGAACTCATCTAAAGATGTAAGGGTGAGACACCAATATATGGATTCCAGCACGATAACCACATGTGCGGCACACCAACAACATATATATGTAATCATGATGTATAAAATTCTACTAAATAAACGAGTAGTTTAGCATAGGGTTTCATACCCGACAATCATCGTCATTTATAAAAATGCATGACACTTCAATGCTCAACGTCTATTTATTTACTTAATCTCCAGAGATCCCCACACCGTATAAAATGAGTTGATTAAACTCGATTGCCAAAAAGGCACACCGTTGTTAAAACCATTGTACACTGTCCTACACATGGCACATGTGATCACCGTTTATGGTTTTCATTGTCCATCAAGGCACAATAATATACACCATCTTGAGTATCCTGACCACCAAGATATCCATATTAAAACACCGTAGGCACGTCTGTCAATAATGCATGAAAAAAACGTTTCATGTCTTGTCACTTTTCTTTTTGTTCTTTCTTTCCTTGTCGTAGCTCAAAGGCTCCCGACCATTCATGATTTACAACGTTTTAAAATTTCACATCGTTAACACAGGACACAAAGTCCGAGTGCTCAATCGCGGAGCCCTAGACCGATGCACCAGTCCAAGGTCCGTGGTGATAGGAAACAATATTCACCTTTAATCACGTTCCCTCATAACGTGAAGAGGACACACAGTCCATAAGACACACATTCCACAACACCGTAACACGGATCTCATATCTACGTGCTATTCTCAAAGAACACTAGTATCCCGACGTCTCGTATACTAGGTTCACGCTTCAACGTTTTCACCGTTTTTCGTTCTGTGAAACACAAATCCAAAACAAAGTTCCCACAACTCATCCAAGTTGTCGAATTTTACACCGTTGGGAAAAACTCGTTTACAGAAAATTCCTTTTTCCATTGAAATTCATTTATAAACCGTCGAATTACCAATAAAACTCATTTCACTTTGAAATCCTTTCCAAAACCTTAGTTCTTGGAATAAAGCATTTGAGGCTAAATTGCCGATTCAAAAAGAATGCTGCTGTTTCTAAAATACCTTTCGAAATTTTTTTCCGAATTAACCGTCGTTTAGAGTTTAAAAATGTTCTAAGCTAAAATTTGCCTTTTTCCTTTAAGATTAATTTTCTCCACTTATTTTTGGAAAACTAACTTTTCTACTAACTTGATATTCTTATTTAGGATCTTTGGTTTTGTAAAACTCACATTATTGAAAATTCTCCAACGTTTCCCAAATAAATATTTGGCGTTCCATATAAAGCTTTTTCGAGACTTTTATCTTCGTTAATTAATTGAGCACTGACCACTATCAGGCTTCTCAATCAACATTCAACATCAATAATATTGGCACAACCACGTTATAGCAGTTAATACAATTAGAACATGTATTAAAACACTATAACACATAACAACATATAATTATCAACAGATAAAACAACCACTGAAAGTACATCAACCAAGCACCACACAGCTCAAATAAATTTATACAAACCAACACAAACAACACATAGTTATCGAGAGATTCCCTCAGGCAATTCTCCCTTTACCTCTTGAAGTTTTTCCTTCGAGCAAAGTCGTCCGATCACTCCAAAAGTCGCCCGGTTTCTCATCCGATTACTCGACGACAACTACACACATACAATCCATCAAGATATCAACTTTAAATGACAAAATTTTCCCTAATCTTTTTCACCTAGGGTTCGGCCATAGCTAGGGAAGTCCAAAAATTCCTATCTCTTGGATTCAATACTTACTAGGTGTGATAAGACTAAATCAAAGCTTATTACACCAAAACTTGAACCAAAACTTCACTCACCCAAAGATGGTAGGTTCGGCGAGCTCTTTTGCTTTCAAGATCTTGGATTATGAAAGAAGACGATGAATCTAGCTCAAAGAAATTGGTTTGACATTAAAAGGATTTTTCTACAATTTTTCATGGATTTTTGAAGTTTAAGCTTCAAAATCCTAACTATCATGAAACATGATATTTGAATGGAGAATTAGAGAGATTAAGAGTTGAAGAATGGAGTTTATACCTCCTAGATGACAAAGCTAAGTGAGAAATCAAATTTGTTTCACCAAATCCTTGACGATTTAGAAGAAATTTGAATGGAAAATATGGAGGAAATGAAGAAGAACAAATGGTGAAGGGAGAAAGGAAAGAAGTGGCTAAATGGCCAAATGGGTGGGGGCAAATTCTCTTAAGTTTTCTCATTAAGGGCATTTTGGACTTTTCACACAAGGACCAAATGGTCTTTTCTTTAAAAGTCCAAGGGCGTTTTGGTCGTTTCGCGTCCAGATATTTGAAAATCCTCATGACACTTGCCACGCTTCCCAATGTGATTTGACCTGATGTGACATCAAGATTATCCGTTAGCGGGTCCCGGTAAATCCATACGCAGCTCCGTTCGTCCCCGATTCGAGTTTTCGCCCGAATAGTTTATATTATTTTCACTTTTTAACGTCAAGAACCAATTTTAGCAAAATTGTAAGGAATTCAATTCTAAGACTAACTGTCTTGTTCACGAGTCAAAATTAGGTCTTGATAGTAGTAAAACACTACCGTCAGTGAAAATCGTAGACTGGGCTCCGTCTGAGTTTTCGACCCAAAATTTAACAGTAACTCCGTACGATAGCGTAGAGTGTGACTATGCTCTCAGATTATTTTATTTTACTCTCTAGCCCCTCTAATAAAATACAAATTCATAAATATCTATAAATATTCACTGTTATTAGAAAATAGCGAAAAATCAGGGCGTTACACTATATACTTTGAATATAATTACATTGAGAGAGCGCTTTTACTCCATATAGTTTGAGTTGTATTGAGCTTCAATTTGTTTTTTATCTGCACTATTAAGAATGCTATATTGTGGTAAGAGTCAAACAACTCAAACCATCTTTTGGTTACCAAATTGATAAGAGAGGTGATATCTCTTGGGTTGTTTGAGGCTCGTTCACTGGGGGAGGTTATATCCCTGGTCTGTGAGGAGTGCTCTGAAAGTTACCAGCACCTGTTAAGCTTGGTTGAGACTCTATCACTGTGGGAGGTTATATCCCTGGTCTGTGAGGAGTGCTCGGAAGGTTACTAGCACCTGTTAAGCTCGGTTGAGGCTCTTGCATTGGGGGAGGTGATATCCCTCGTATGTGAGGAATGCTCTTCTTCGTGAAAGTTTCTAGCTGAACCTGATTTAAAAGCTAGTTATTGAATGAAAACCCTTGGTGGTTGACCTTGGGGACTGGACGTAGGCTACTAGGGTAGTAAGTAGCCGAACCAGGATAAATCTGCGTATTCTCTCTTTCCCTATCGTTTTTCTTATCGCAGTTTATTATTGCTCTTTATCTTAAAGCAATTTACTTATAGTGTTTTTCATTCAATCATTTTATTTAACGCCATTATAATTTATTTTATTCCGCTGTTATCTCTGTTTAAGTTTTAAAAAGGCGTTTTGATTGCACAAAAAGTTTTCAATTACACTATCACCCAATTCACCCCCTCTTGGGTAATAGTTGCCACGGCCAACAAGGGCATCCCTCCTTCGCATAGCTGGTCAGATACTCAGCCGAGCATCCCTTCTTCACATAGCGGGTCGGACCCTCAGACGTCGTCAAGAAAAAGGGGTAGACGTGCCATAACCCTTATAAAATTGACCCTCGCGCGTATTGGTGATCATAAGGTAGCAAAGACTTTTATGAACTTGGACACCCGATAGGTCCAGAAGCTTCACAGTTCAATACTTTTGTGGCCTTCCAAGGTAAAAGCAGGGCTAGCATTTTTTATGAGGATTGAGATCATGTGCCGGAAATGGTGAAGAACCAGATTTGGGAAAGTATCTTGGTATATCATTATTACTATCTATGTTTGTATTTATTGTGTTTAGTCATATTTTTATCATACACTAATTTCTCCATTTTGTTGTGTAATGTTGCTCACCTACGATGTGCCGAATACTGAGCAAATGAAGAGTAGATGAATTTCTTATGTGTGTGGGCATTGGAGGCAATTTAAGTCAGACCTCACTAGAAGATTCATATATGGGCAGTCGGACAAAACTGCTTGTGAGATGTACCCCTTTCTTGATGAGGATACATGGTATAGGTTTGTTGAGATCCGATGGGACCCTGCCTTTGTGGTTAGTTATAGTTAATTATAGTTTTTTATTGTGTCAACCAAATTTAATTATTTTTATCGACTTCAGTTGTTCATGTATTATTTATAACAAGAGAAAAGGAAAAAGGCCCGGACAATCCAGAAAAAGAATGTCCATCCCCACAGATTGTCTCGTGGGGGCTATAAAAAACTTAGGGAGAAAATGATGGAAGAACAACGTCAGGAGGAATTAGCAAGCCAGTCTGATCCTTCGGCTGATCCTCTAGTTGTTGTTGATCCTCCAGCTCTACCCCCACGCCATGTCACATGGATTAAAGCCCAACAAAAACCATCTGGGGAGTATACATCTGAGTCGACACACGTTTTTGCTGAAAAGATTGTAAGTAAATATTAATTGTAATTGTAACAAGTTTACACACCGTCTTACATATTTTGTGAATTACATGTTGTAGCAGTCCCTGGTTGAACAGAGCTCCCAAGGATCATTTGTTACTAGTAGCTCGCATTGAGATATCTTGGCTACCGCCCTTGGGAAGGAAGACCACCCTGGCCATGTCCTTGGTGTTGGAGGGTTTATAGGTGTTCGGAAATACCACGGAGCACAGTCATGTGACGACTGCCATGTCATTCGAGAGGAGGTCAGACAGGAGGTCCTTCCGTAGGTTATTGTGAATGTTAGACGGGATGTCCTTCCGCATATTATTGCGGATGTTAGACGGGAGGTTCTTCCGCATATTATGGCGAAAGTTAGAGAACATATATCATCTATGGGTTTTTTTCCCAATAGACTCCGGGTATCCAACCTGCTGCAAATGTGAGCATAAAGGGGAGTTGTAATGATGCACATGTGTTAGCTGAGGAGCATGAGCATGAGGATGATATCGATGGGGAGGACGAGGATCTTCATCAGCTACATGGGAAGTCTATTGCACCAAAGGTATTAATTCAAAATGTTTTATGCCTTTCAATTGAAATAACTTAATTGCTGTTTACTAATGTTTTATTGTTGTTTAGGATGTTGATATAGCTAGTCCACCTCAAATTGATCCGTTATTACAAGTGGCTGGAGTGGCTATGAAACATACGATTGAAAATTTATGGCTGCCTTTGGAACACAATGGCAGCGAGGGATTAAATGGGCTTTTTTCAATCCCTGGGAGTGATATGGTGGATTTATACATGGGTAGATGGCTTTGCGTTACCATTCTACAATTATGGTGCACGTAAGTACTTCTTTTATTTGTAAATCAGTTTTATAATTAATAAGTATCAATCTTTTATGATTAACATTAATTTATTTCAATATCTTATAGGGGTATGCATCGCCTAAGTGTCTCAAATGGCACCAGCCAATTGTATGGATACTTGGACCCTAGCAGAATTCTGGGTGAGGTTATGAATGGGGGAGTGAAGACATACATTATGCAAACGATTCGTAACAGCCAAAAGGAGTGTTATCTAGCCCCATTCCTTGACAAGGAGCATTGGCAGTTAGTGATCCTTTGCCTTCGCCGGAATGAAGTCGGCTTCTTGTGTTCATTGCACCATAACCCACCTACAGCTCTTAAGGATGTAGTTGATACGTAAGCAAGCTTCTTTCACTCTTAATTTTTAATATTACATTTGTTTATCTATGTATTAATATTTGATGTATCAATATTTGTTTACCACAGAGCTATGCAGGCATTTAATAGCTTGGAAGGTAAAAGTAGGGTCAAGAGTAAAAAGCCTCAATGGATTGTAAGTAGTTAATCCGAGATTCAATTAGAGGTTATATTTATAATAGTAGTTATATAAACTTATATTCACTGTTGTTTATCATTTGTAGTCTCATCGACAAAGTGACGGCTGAGAGTGTGGATATTATGTCACGAGACATATGTTCACTATTGTCTCTGCGAATATTACTTCTCGATGGACGAAGGTAATTAATAGAATTTTTAAGAACAAGAGTTAGTTAAATTATGTTTGTTTTATTACTTGATGAGCAAAATGTTTAATTTTTCTTATGTTATGTGAACTTGCAGGCTTTCAACAATCCGGCTCCGCTTTCTGAAGATGATATTCAAGACATCAAGGAGCGTTGGGCAAGCTTCTTTGTTGACTATTGTAAAGATCATAATAAGATATAGCTTATATGTATTTAATTAGTTTGACTTTCATATAGGTTCTGTAGGAATCATATATATATAGCTTAATTAGATGTATTTAGTTTTGACACTTCGTTGCCATGTTTGTTCAATTGATTGAGCACTATAGAAATTAATCAATTAAGCATATCTCTGTTGACACTTTATTCAATTAAGCATATCTCTGTTCAACTTGGTTTAGTATTTAGCTTAGATGTATTTAGGTTTGACACTTTGTTGATTTGTTTGTTCAACTTGGTTTAGCATATCTCTGTTATTGCTGTTCAATTGGATATGGCTGGTTCGTATAAAACTGAATAAAAAAAGGAAAGGGAAGAAAGGAAAACAAAAGAGATTATTAAAAAAAAAACACTTTCTACTACGGTTATGACCATAACCGTAGTAGAAAGTCACTTTCTGGATGTCTTTCTTCATCCAGAATATCACTTTCTACTATGGTTGGAAGGCACAACCGTAGTAGAAAGTGACTTTCTGGATGACCTTTCTTCATCCAGAAAGTCACTTTCTACTACGATTTGAAGACATACCCGTAGTAGAAAGGTCACTTTCCACTACGGTTCACCAACCGTAGTGGTTCTGGATGACCTTTCTTCATCCAGAAAGTCACTTTCTACTACGATTTGAAGACATACCCGTAGTAGAGAGGTCACTTTCTATTACGGTTCACCAACCGTAGTGGATTCCCACTTTCTACAATGCATCTTTCTATTACGGTGGGCGAACTGTAGTAGAAAGTCAAAACCAACCGTAGTAGAAAGTGCGTTCTGCACTATTGAATTTGGCAAATGAGTTGGCTTGAAATTGTGAGAGATTCCAAGAAAACGAGCACCGATCTCAGATGGAATAGGGATTGTGAACTAACCCATTTCATTAAATGTCAAAATTAGAAACGGGGGCGACGAAACAAAGTAGTACTACACCAAGAAGATTAAGCAACACATATCCTCAAGTCAAGTTTGAATTACCTACGAAGAAGAAGAGTAGGGGCTGAGTGGTCTTTTCTGGTGAGTTCACGGGTTTGTCAATGGCGGGCACTATCGCAGCTTATCAATGGTGAAACATAGTTGTTAGACAAGTTGGGTGAACTAGAATGACACAATCACAATCGTTTCTCAGTGGTGGAAAAATAAGGAGCTAGGGTTCGTCAATGGTCAAAAAATTGGGAGTTAGGGTTTGTTAATCGTAAATCGAGCTTCTTAGTTCTCACAATCGCTTCTCATATCTCGCAATTGAGCTTCTGAATTCTCACTTCTCACAATCGCTTCTGTGTTCTCTCTTGGAAACGAGCTTCTTTCGTTTCTCACTTTTCAAGTTGTTGGTTTCGTTTCTCACTTTCTCTGTTTCTCATCCCAAATTCTCAAGTTCTCTGAAGTTTTTTAGAAAATGGTTTGATAACGGGACAACCCCATCCTAGCTCATCAAGCATATGGGGTTGTATGGGTTAGGGCCAAAAAGCCCTACCCCATGTTGGGGATGAAAAATAATATCCCTCATGTAGGGTTTAAAGGGGTTGTCCCGTGGGCTTAGGCCCTATTTGACAGCTCTAGTTGCGAGCTGCAAGAGTCCTTCAGGACGTCCTACCCTTTTACATTGTTCCTTTCTCTGCTCGGATCGTCCTGGAGGCTTGCTCGTCAAGAGAAGACACTTCTAAGTTCGAACCTTAAGTGTCGATCGAGATGAAGAAGATGAATCCTGCTCTTATAGTTTTCACAAGGTATGAAAGGAGTTGCAGCCGATTAGATGTAGGTTTCAGTAGCATAGATTGCAGCCACATAGAGGCTGCACTCTATGTAATGCCTTTTGGGCTTGAAAGGACTTGTATCTGAGTAATAAAATTGTTTTTTGAATTCTATCTTTTATTACTTCTTTGTCCAATTCTCGTGCCGTGAAAATTTTGTGTGGTGGTTCTTTCATAAAATTGGGTGGCTTCATGCCGATCAAACTCTTCGTTTACGTGGTGGGAACCATTCTCGCATCTCTCTCTGGGAGGCTCTTCTCCCCTTCAGAGGATGTTTTTTCTCTGGTTGGCATCAAGGGGCTTCGGCAGTTCCCTTCGCTCTCACTGAAAGGTTTTTCGGGGGGTGTTCTTTTTCACTTTGGTTGGCATCAAGGACCCTTGAAGGTTGTAACATCCCCTCGGTGCTACGTCTCAAACTCGATGCGAAAAACATAATCAAATAAAAACGTTGGTTGCTTTCGGAAAATACTTTAAGTAAATGACTATGTTCGAAAACGTGGGTTTAAAAGATTTTCTTTACGATATAATAATTACAGTACAGGAAGGATGGAGTAAACCTCGTAACATACACCAAGAGTAGCCATTGGGGAAAATACTTTACTCTAATGCTGGTTGGGCTAAAAGTAGCCATTGGGGAAAACCCCACAGTCAGCTCCGATTCTCGGAGGAATTCGGAGGGATCCTCCTTCTCTTCATCTCCATGGGACTCCGTCATCAGAGTCCTCAAGTGTCCACAGGGACCTCTGGGCATCATCTATACACGTATCCAAAAACACAACAGGGTGTCCAACATGTATAGGCAAAGGTGAGATACTCATTTTACAAGTTTATCACGATAGCCGCACAAGCGACAAACAAAACATACATCCACATATAAATACAGTTGTATTAACAGATATTCATATAACATAATATCTCAGACATCATCATGAGTTATAATAATGCATGAGACTCCAATATCATCTTTCTAGTTCGTGTTCTCTGGAGATTCCTAACTTCCCTTCGTCGAGTGATAGGCCGTAAATACTCCTATAATCACCATTTTTTCTTCCGGTTTTTATTCTCGTTTATAAAACTTGAAAAACAAAACTCAACTTCATTGACATGAACTAAAACATTTTCTCAAAGGAAGCTATTTTCAATAAAACTCTTTTCTTTGTAAATCTATTTTCTAAAGGTTTCGTCATCTGAAAACATTTTTCAAGAAGAAAACATTTGAATGGACTTTTTCTTTTGAAAGGATTTAACATTTTAAAAAGAAGTTTCTTTCCTTGATAAGGCAAAACTATTCTCAAGATTTTTCTTTGATTTCATAATATATTTTTAAAACTTCGATTAAGGCTTTTAAGCGTTTTAATCTTCATTATCAAGCTATAGTCGATGCTATGCTCTCAACCAATCCAGTCAAAATCACAATCCAGGATATACATATATAAACATCAAATCTTAAACCAACACCATAAGTATATCTCATCCAAGGCATCAATGCCACCATTTAGTATCAAACATCCAATCATATATTCATCAATTAAATCAAGTATATACACGACACATATTATATTCACAAAGTTCCAATCATCTTATGATTCCAATCAAAACAACAACAGCACATCTAACAACCAAGCTGATGAGACTACCAAACTCATTGTAAGTAATCTCCCTTTACCTCTTAAAGATTTCAAGTTCGTTCTCGAAGGGTTTTCCGTTCTGACTCCGGTTTCCTTCGCACCGCCTAGAACAATCAATCACAGTTTAATCTTTCACAACAATCAATTCAAAACTTCAACATTAACAACATAAATCTCCTCACTTTATATGGTCTAGGTTTTGTCCATCTTATTGAAAAATAGGCTATGGATTTCATTTGATTTCAATCTCTTGGATTCAATACATATGGGTAATGGAAGGATGAAATCCATTTTCACTTTCTAAAAATTGAAGCAAAACTCTTAGCTTCCCAAAAGTTAGATTTCGGCCATCACAACTTAAAAAGGCTAGGGATGTCTAAAAGTTTCTAACTTTTAGATGAATGATTCTTAAGCATACACAACACTAGATCAAGTCTCATTAAACAAAATTTGAAGCAAAACTCATGATTTCTCATGATCTAAGGTTTGGCCGCTTCATTAGAAAATAGGCTAGGAATGTTATTTGATTTCATTCTCTTAGATAGTGATAGAGGGTGATGAGACTAGATCATAGAAATTGATTTCACATTAAAATGATTTTTCTATGATTTTCTAGAAATTTTTGAACATTGAATTTAGAAGTTGAAACTCATGGCATCATGGCTTTGAACCAAGAACTATGTAAAGAACAAGAGACTCATGGAACAAGGAGAGTAATCTTACCTCTTTGAGTGATAAAATGAGCAAAGTTTCCAACACTTTTCCTTCACCAAAGTTAAGCTTTCACTTGAATGAAAAGGAGAGAAAGTTAAGGAGTAAGATGAAGTTAGGAGAAGAAATGGTGAATGCTTCATGAAGCTAGCTTTAGGCGTGTGAGAGGGAGGGATAAAGTGGTCCAGAAAATTTTACTTAAGGGACAAAATGGACATCACCTTAGGGCAAAATGTAATTAAACAAAAAGGTCAAGGGCATTTTGGTCATTTCTCAGTGTGAACGCGTTCAAATATTTTCATTTGCCATCATGACACTGGCACGCCTTCCTAGGTGATTTGACTGATGTGACTTCAAGTTTACCCGTTAGCGGGTCCTGATAAATCCGTATTCAGTTCCGTTCTTTACCCGATTTAAGGTTTCGCCCGAATAACTTATATTATTTCACTTTTTTGTGAGAAAAACCAATTTTACCAAAGTTGTTGGAAATTCGATTCTAAACCTAACTGTTTCGTTCACGAGTCAAAATTAGGTTTCCTGATCAGTAAAATCTTACTGTCAGTGAAAACGCAGACTGGGCTCCGTCTAAATTTTCAACCCAAAATTTAACCGTAACTCTCTACGATGTCGTAGAGTATGAATATGATCTTGATTTATTTAATTTCATTTTCTAAAACCGCAGATAAAATATAAACTTATTTATATAGGTTACCGATATTAAAAGTAGTGAAAATCGGGGTGTTACAAAGGTCCCCTTTGCTATCGCTCGAAGGTTTTTCACCTTTTCGAGGTGATGTTGTTTTTCAATTTTGTCATCATCAAGGACCTTTTAAGGTTCCCTTCGCTCATGCCGGAAGGTTATTCACCTTTTTGTGGGATGCCATTTCTTCACCTTGGTCGACTTCAAAGACCTTTGAAGGTTCCCTTCGCTCCCGCCGTAAGGTTCTTCACCTTTCTAGGGGGATGTTGTTTCTCCTTCTTCCCCTGCCTTGGAACCTTTAATGGTTCTTTTAGTCTCTCATCGGGCAAGGTGATAAGTCTTACCCAGAGGGTGGTGAGTTGTGATGAAATAAGGGATGCTTCACAGAACTTTTGAGACAAAACGACTTTACACACAAAATTTAACAAAACCAAATACTCACTAAGTCTTTATGGTTTGTTTGGGAGTTGCCAAGATGTTGTCCTCTTGGTTCTTGAGTGTTTGCACCCGGTTTTGTTATGGGTTGCAAACTTTTGTTTTTTTTTTCTTTTGGATATTCAGAACTATGTAATCCTTTGGGTTGTTTTGTATACTCTGATTTTTTTTTATTTATTAATATGATGTATTAATGACTATGATTCTCTTGACTTTGGATGAATACGAATTTGGTATGTATGATAGGCTGCGAACGGGAAAGTTCCATATTTCTCTTTTGATCGATCATGATTGCGAAATTCGGGTCATGTAAAATATGACCGATTGTGACAATTTTAAGGACTAAATTGTTGTCGCAAACAATGTGATTTCAAGAGTGATATGTCACGTAAGCGTGTAGTTGACACTTCCCGTGCCATGGGTGACACACAATTAAGTGTAACTAACATACACTAACGTCAAAGGCCAAATTGACGGATAGATGCCAGAATTAGGGACTGATTTGTATTTTTTTTCGTGAAGTCGGAGACTTATATGACCAACCATAACAATTTTATGAACTTTGTATCCTTAAGTAATCAGGTAGGGAAAATTGTTAGTCCAAATACGGTTGAAGTATTAAATCCTTAGTATGATTAAAATAACAAATAAAATGTTGCATCCTTATTTCTGTCTACCGAAGAAATTTTAAAAAGTTATTATAATAATTATTTTTAATTGATATTTATTTATACAATTTTCAAAAAAAGAAATATAGATTCAAAATTATTATCTTTTTATTGATGTTGTTAGTACAAGTGGTAAGGAAATTGGTTCTGTGAAGGATTCATATTTAGGTATTGTGAATGAAAAAAATAAACGTTGAGAGAGTTTTATCCCTTAAATGGATTTTTCAGCTTTACTAGAATTAGTTGGAATCCAATGTAATTTTCGGATATTGAAGATTTTAATATCAAAGTGATGCTGTCTAATTTTTCTCATAAAAAAACTATTCAAATGAATTTATCGAATATTTGACATATATAAGCATAGTAGTATTATATGGCTAAAAATGAGGCATTGTATACTCTACACAATAGTTAAATCAATGTGTAAAATTATTTTATGACAAATGTTAATCAATGTCCTAAGGATATTGGTTAAGAAATCAAAAGTGGTAAGTTTTCACTAAAAAGGAGTGAATTTAACATATTAAGAAGTGCTGTATTTAGATTCTCAATGAAAGTTTATCATTGCTTGATTCCTAGGGTATTGATTAGCAAGACTCATACATCATCCATAACTTAAAAAAAGAGTAATTTATTAGTCTATATTGTTTCTGTGCAAGCATCAACGGTGCATTTATCAACATATATGGTTGATCCAAGTGATAAGGAGCTCGGACCCCTTAAGCAAGTGATTTAGGGGTTCGATTCCTGGCTCTTGTGTATGGAAAAACCTGGTTAAGAGGGAGCAACCCTTAAGTATCGTTCAGGTCCCCCGACGAAGATTAGTCACTGTTTAGGATAGTGGATACTTCGTACCAATAACATGATTGCAAAAAAAAAAAACCAACTATGCATTTAATTTTCCAATATAAATATAAATATTAATGACAGTTTAATGCTTTGCAAGAATTCAATTTTGGCCTAAACGGCATGCATGTCACCTTTTGCTTTGTTATTCAAAAAAATAAGAAAGCTGGAATCAAACAAAACAAATAAAAAAGCAGTGTAATTTATCCTAGGAAAGAATAAACCTTAGAGTTACATTGTTGAATTTGACTTGGATTGCCAATTTTGCTCAACCAATTATATGCTTATTTGTTCAAATTGTATTATATTTAATTATTTAATTGTATTATATTACTAATTAATAAAACATATCACTGTATTATCAAGAATTTAATTAGTATATATTATTAATTATTAATATAAACTTTTTTACAATAGTAATCAATTATAAATGATATATCATTATATATATATATATATATATATATATATATATATATATATATATATATATTTTTTTTTTTTTTTTCTTTTTTTCAGGTATATCATTAAAAATATTTTATTCGGATGAATTTACAATAACACGCCTTATATAACCTATGGTTTTACACTAAGCTAAAGCTATTGCAATTGTTTTCAGGTCGGAAATGCATAGATGAGGAATAAGAAGAAAAATAAAATGAAAAGTACCGCAGAAGGTTCAACCAAACGTCATCTGAATGTTCAGAAACGCAGTGAGAGACCAAATGGGAATTCCTCAGTTACAGTCACATCTGCCACCAATCCTTATCCTCCGCCAACGGCCGTCTACGAAGAGCTTGTTCGTGATGCAAGCCTCTTCTGGGAAAAGCTTCAATCTTTTCACAAATCATTTGGCACAAAATTTAAGTAAGTGTTTTTTTCCCTTCCAAATGCCCTTTTTGCACCAGAAGTTGTTCGTTTATTTCTTCAATTACCTCTTTTTTGTGCTTTTTTTATAATTCTTATTTCTGCTTTTGTGGGTTTGGTTAATTTCGTTCATATAAGATGTAGATTTGTCTTCTTTTGATGTTTTCTCATTGCCCAGTTATCATTTGGCTACTGGTAGAGAGAGAAATTGCTTGTGTATGGTAAAATTTGAAAGATGTGTTGTATATCAAGCTTCTTTTATGTTAATTTAATGTTGGAAAAGGAGTTGAAGATAGATTTATGTTATAACCCCATCTGGAGTTTGAGTAGGGATCCTCTTAATTTCTCATAGGAAATGGCCTCTCCATTTCTCATAAGAAATGGAGATGTTCATTACTAAAGTTGTAGGATAATAAATGTATGGAGGGATTACATATATGCGTATGATACATATTTATCTGAAAAAAACTTTGGAAATGAACAAAAATGGAGATGATTTTTTTCCTGCAGTTTAGCATTCCAAAGCTTGCTTGGTTAATGGTTTGGCATATTGTTATGGGGAAATCTTATTGGCACTCCAGGTTGCCTATATATCAACACTTATTACTACCTAATTGTAATTTTAGTTTTGGTTTAATTAAGTTTTTAATCCAAAAAGTGAGTCAATTTTGGTTTTAGTCCTTGTACTTTTTTTCGTCGGTTTTGGTCCTTACAAGTTCCAAAACTTTGGTTTTGGTCCCTGTCATCTCTATCCATCTGCAAAGTGTTGACATGACTAACGGACCGTCATGTCAGTACTGCTTTGTAGGCTAATTATATAATATTTAATGTCACTTAAGATTAAATATTAATTTTTTTACTTTTTTTTATAATATTTTAATGCCACTGAGGTATTTGAGAACCCTAGAAATGTTTCCGAATGTTTTTATTTCAGTTTTTCATTCATTTAATAAAAGTATAAAAATTAAATAATGACATTATAATAAAAATAAAAAATTATAATAGCCTACATGGCAGTGCTAATGTGGCGATCTGTTAGCCACGTCAGTACTTAACGGATGGATAGTGACAGCAGAGATCAAAACCAAAGTTTTAGAACTTGCTGGGACCAAAACCAACGAAATCTGACTTACTTTTCAGGAACTAAACACTTAATTAAACCTTTAGTTTTTTATTTTACAAAATTATCATTGGTTAATGAGGAGTGTGAATAGGCAATTGGGAGTACCAATAGCGTCACCCCTTATTATGTTACCTTTGCTATGCTGTTGAAACTTGCCTTCGCCAACGCGGGTTGGCACAACTAGTTGAAGAGAGAGATGATAAGACTGCTATCCCCATGTGCATGGGTTCGAATCCTCTCTTTGACAAGTAGCCTCGTTTGGCGGTCATACCTTCCTAGGGAGATCCCATGGGGTCCAAAGACTTGTTGAGTGGCCTCCTTCAAGGATGAAAAGTCCTTGGACTTATCCAGTAGGTGGGCCTATGCCTGATCCTTGGGATCACAGGTATGCCGTTGGCACTATGATCTGTAGTATTGGAGTAATGTTTCCTTATTACCATTTTTTGTGCCCAAAAAATAAAATTAGTTCCTAGCATTTGTCACTATTTCAAATTAGGTTGGGCTAAGAGTGGGTCTTGAAATCTCATATGAATGGAGAATATATTGATTTGAATATCGAGGTATCACGCAAGTATAAGAAATTGTTAGGCTTAATATAGGATAGCTTCCTACTTATATAATGCCTTTTTGTAATACAGCCATAAGATAATACATTGAGTTGTGCAAGAAATTGATCTCAATCAATTTCTGGTTTTGCATAGTTTTACTGTTTTAATGGTACTAAATTGCAGTATTGTGTTGCATTTTTATTATATTGCCTTTACGTAGTTTGTCCTTTCTAAAATACACAACACATTAATATGCAATATCGTCCAACTCTCCTGTACATATATACCACGAGATATTATTTTCCTCTTTATATGTATTCTCCTAACTTTTATTGATGAAGAATCATTTATATATTTATTTGATTTATAATCGACCATGCTGTGTAGTAGTCATTTATTATGTTGTGTGACGCCAAATCCAATCACGCCATTACAGTTTCTCTCATAGCTACTGTGTTTCCTTGGTTCCTTTTGCTAAATACACTTTAGCATGCAGCAACCTTTCTACTTCTACTTTTTCCCGGTTTAGTATATTTGATGGTGGTGTAATTTGGAATCTAAAGCTTTCTCTTTTGTTAAGGCGTTCCTTAGTTAATAATCTGCCGATTGATTTTGTTTTTCCACGTTTCTTTCTTTCTTTGTTTTTATTTTTGGGTAAATTTTAATCATGCTTTTCTTTTTCTCATGCGTTTGCTTTGTTTTGTTTCTTTTTTGCTTAATGTTGACACATTTAGTGATATGCTGGTGCTTGCTGTGATATCATGTGTTCTTATAGTGATACTATAGTATTAGTAACACTTCTGAAAGTTTTTTCTTTCATTGCTTTTCTTCTTTTTCTGCATCCATTTATCTCACTGAGTTCTTATTGTTTTTCTCCGTGAACAAATTAGGGAAGGTTATTGGAATTATCATTGAAATGCTAAAATAGGATTAATAGTTCTCTGGATGGAGTTTAGCCATATAGGTGATGTATGGTAAAGATTACAATGAATGATGAGAAAAATCGGGGGCCATGATGTTAATCCAAGAAAATTAAGTCGACAGGAACTTGCTTCTATCTTACTCTAGTAATCTGATCCCGTTGTAGTTTTTCCCTTCCTTAGCATTCCTCAACCCTGGAACCAATGTTGGATAAACTCTGACCACTGCGAAGATAAGAAAATCCAGATTCCTCATGCAGTTTTTGATTTGTATGGTGAAAGTTGGTTGCTTGTCTCTCTCCTACTTGTTTGCCTGTATGAGATCAATCACGGGTATAACTTCTAAAATGGTAAATTCTACCTTGAAAGGTGTGTGTGTCCCCAAAATTGATCTCCTTGTATATCTAGTCTTAAATATACTGAAAGTTTTTTGTATTAAAATCAATTGGTTTGGTGAGTTAATCAATTGATCTGATTGGACCTTTCTAAAGGCGGAGAATAGACTTTTAACATGCAACTTCGTAAGATCTGATAAAATTGTAGTTGATTTATTATTTTTTATTACAAAGGGGGTTAATGACTTGGTGTGGGGAGAGAGATGATAGGGTAAAGTACAGGGAAAGAGGCTTGGCAAGGATTTGATCTTGGGATGAAGCACTCCCCAAGGACTTGGTCGCATTATAAACAAAGCTCTTGGGCAAATTATGGTTGATTTGGTCGAAGTTTTTTTTGTCTAGATTAGTTAGCTTTACTGAGTTTGATACCATAGTTATCAATCCCGGATAGCGGCCGGCCCCCAAAACTGCTATAGCAGGATAGCGGGAGCGGGATGGCCGCTATTACAAAGAGGGGGGTAGAAGAAAAGAAGGGAAGAAGAAGGAAAAGAAGGGGAGAAGGAGAGGAAGAGGCAGAAGAAAGGGGAAAAACGTACCAGAAAAGAGGAGAAAGTGGTCTGATGGAAGAGGCACTAAGTAATTTTACTGAGTTTAAGTGAGAGTAAAGAAAGGGTTTTAAAGATAGGGTTAATTTTTCTCTTTAGACTTAGTTAGGCCCATTATTTCACAAGATTATTTTTTCTTTCTTTGGGCTTAGGTTAGGCCCATTTGTTTTAGAAAGAGGGAGAGACTTAGGGTTAGCCCGCATCATAGTAAAAATAGGGTTTTACAAAGCAGCCGTCATCACATTATGAAGAAGAAGTGTAGAGCCGCCGGAAAAAGTGCAGCACCGCCGTCAACACAAAGTCGCGGCGCAATAGCGTGCAAAACGCTGCGATTTACGCCGCTTTCGTGGCTGCGACTGTCGCAACTATAAAACGTTCAGCCACGTCTCCAGTGTAGCAGCCACCGGCCGCTACGCCGCGATAGCGGCACTATCGCGTGCTATTGACTACCCAGTTTGATGCTGCTGTCATATGGATTTTATAGTATTACAACCTATTCTTTTCTCTTATTAATTTGCTTTTTTGTGTTTATATTGGAGTGTGATATGAATATGCATTGTAGATTATGCATAAAATTACAACAACAACAACCAAGCCTTTTCCCACTAGGTGGGGTCGGCTACATGGATGATTATGCATAAAATTAGTAGCATAAAAATTGACATTATTTTCTCCTTTTTGTTTATGTAGGGTTCCTACAATAGGAGGAAAGCCACTAGATCTATATTGCCTTTTCATTGAAGTAACATCTCGTGGTGGTCTTGAAAAGGTATTCATTACATATTTCTCTACTAATTGTTAAAAATTATAGTTCTCTTATGTCATGAAACATATTTGTTTTAATTTCCTCCCTTTCTTTCATGATATGATGTCAATTGACTTGAGCTAGGAACAAAGGTAAAGAAAGAATGTGCTTTTAGCAGATTTGATGTTGATTCTTGAGATTTTAAGTTTGCAATTTATCTATGATGCAGCTTAGTGATCTTAAAACTTTTGTTAGTTAGATTCCTCTCTTTCATACAACCTTTCTAAAAGGCTTCTCCTAAGTTATTTCCTAAATTAATATAGGTGATTGTCGATCGTAAATGGAAGGAAGTGGTTATGGTTTTTAAGTTTCGAGCTACCATAACGAGCGCATCGTTTATGGTGCGCAGATACTATCTATCATTGCTTTATCAGTTTGAGCAAGTTTATTACTTTCGGAAGCAAGTTCCTCCTCCCTTGACCCCTGGTAAGGAAAGATGATTCTCTTTTTCCTCCCTCTATTTACGTTGTTGTGATTTTTGCCTTTGACCAATCGATTATTTCATATATCTAGATCCTGTGAGTAGGAGCCTTGTCAATAGCTCCACAACCATTAGGGAAGGTGCTACTATGAATGATTTACCTGTTCAGGGTAAGTCAAAAGAGCATTTAGATCTGATTTGTTTAGTCCTTTTGATTCTTCATACTCACTTGCATATGATTTAGATCTCTCTAGTTTCATAATAACATAGTTGAATATGCACAAGAAGTTCAGTTTCATTTGTTTAGTCCTCTTGATTCTTCATATTCACTTAAAATTGCATCTCTCTAGCTTCAAGCACAAGAGGGACATGCATAGAGGGGATCATCATTTTGGTAATTGGGTGGTATTGGTTGGCTGTAAAAGAGAGTTCTTTCTCTGATTTCAGTCATTGGTTATAGTCTCTTTCTTTCTTTCTTTTTCTGTTTTTTCTGATATCTGTAAGGAGCAGAGGCCCCATTTCCATCTACTTAATACAAATATATTCGGTACCTATCAAATTGGTATCAGAGCTCCCGATCCTGGGAGCTTGAACTTGGAAAAAAGGAGGGGGGTGTAAATACTTTGGAGACTAGAGTGGAAGAGATGGGAAAGACAATGGCATGACCCTCATGAAAATCAATGGAGATTCCAGTGTTTGACGGAGAAAAAGACGCTTACTAGTGGTTGATTTGCATTGAGAAGAACTTTGATGCGATGGGAACACCGGAGGCCGAGAAGTTGCTGGAGGTTGTGAAGGCATTGAGAAACCGTGCTCTCAAATGGTGGCACTGGTGGAGTCGACACCATCCATAGGCGAGTTGGCTTACATTCCTGGTTGCATTCTCTGGCGTTAGCCGAAGTACCGAGACATTTTGTCAATATCAGATGGGGATGAGGAAGCAGAACCAGAACCTCCAGAGCTCGAAACAAACATGTAGAGCAACCACATGATGGGGAAACTGGATTTCATGGAAGAAAAGGAGACTGAGGGGGAAAATGAAGGTAGGGGAGGTGGGGGGGTTTGACCAGTGAGGACCGAACCACTCAACCGATAGAGAGTGGGCCAAGGAAGGAGATGGTCATGGAACCATGGCATCACAATCATTAAACGGAGAAGGCACGCGGATTGTCCGATCAACTGCCGAGGACAACAAACGTGAAAGAACACAACGGTGGTGACTGGTCTCCAAAAATGGGAGGCGTGGGCAGCAGAGGGGTTGATGGGCGCTGCGTGAGTGGTAGGGTTGGTGAAAAGATGAGTGATGGCTTAGGCAGTGGCGTTGATGGATGCTGTGAGGGTGGTGGCCGAGGGAGCTTGATGATGTCAGCGGTCGGTGGTGAGAAGGTACCATCGTCAGAGCCGTCGGACCCATGCCCTTGTACGACAGCCGCCGACAAAGTTGTTAAAATAGTGTGGAGTTTGGACAGCTTCACCGATCACGCTCCTATTCAAAACTTGTATATGTGGGATCTAAGTGGGATCTACGGGGAAAGGCGTAAGATGGTGGGTTCGTACGTGCTTCCCGGTGAACAAACAGGTCGGGTCGGAGCAACGCGTTTTCCACCAAAACCTTTATGCTTTCTTGTTATGAGTGACCTTGTGACGGTGGCTGGCTGGTCTTGGGCGCTCCCTTTCTGCGACTTCGCGATAGGGGTTGGTTGGGTGCTTGCTGATGGGGGTAGTGGCCAAAGGGTAGGGTTCAAAGTTTTTGTTAAAGATCTGACATTGAGCAGTGATGTTGACAGAAGGTGCGAAAAGGGGTGGCTGGGTTGACAGCCGGTGTGAATGGGAGGAGGACGCTAGAGCAGGGGGGTTGGATTGGACTCATTTTCACCACTAATGGGCCATACCCAAATCACTGTAGAGAGAAAGTGGGTTTGGAGGAAGAGGAGAATAAAAATGACCAAAAAGAGAGAACAATTGAGAACAAAGGGTAGTGGGCCTAATCAAAATAATATTATGGAGCTAAAATCATTAGTCAAGATGCAGGGTTTTTCTTGCAACATCTGCAAGCATGACAAGGCAACATCTCTCACGAGAGAAATGGCTCTTGAAAAGAATGGGCCACTGGGTGTATGGAGGTGGTTGATTGGGCAAGGAGTCAGAGTCAGAAGAAAGGACCTTAACAAGGAGAGGGTGAAAGAATCAGGTTTCTACTTTATATGGATAGGAGACCCTTTATACATCAGAAAATTGCCTCCTGTTAATCTTGATGGATCTTCCATTGAGCATATGCTAAGGCAACTTCATAAGTTATCATGGAGGGAAGGTGAGCCACCTCTTGGGAAAAGTTAATGAAGTTGCATAAAGCACAATGTGGTAAGTCCAACTCGATTGCTTATCTAGATGCTGGTCTAAGTTGCCACATTAGGCTTGGGATGGATATTTTTCCCCGCTTGATTCAGAGCGTAAGCACTTCAAGTTTTACGGCAGGAATATTCATTCACACTGGTCATCATACACTTATGTTAGACCTACGCATTGCTGAGATAATTTTTTCAGAAAATTTATGGAATTGGTTTGTGAAGAAGTTTGAAAATAGTACCTACAATTACTTCCCATTGATAGGTAAAATATATATACAAGAGGAGTTGGTAGAGATGAGCTAATCTACTCCTAAAATCTTGCTAATAAGAAAGGAAACAAATCATCCTAACTAATTCTGATTGTTACAAAGATAAGAAAGGAAATAAAGCATCCTAATTTATTCTATTTAGTGTGTGTTTAGATCAGTTGCGAAAATTCGATTATTTCAATAATCGATTATATGGATAATCGATTATTGTTATAATCGATTATAATAGAATCAGTTTTATGTTTGGATGTGTTTGTTGATGATGCGGACCTAACCTTAGATAAGTCCACTCCTAGGCCTGATACTATGACTAAACCCACTGCTGGACCTGAAAATACCCCTAAGTCTACTGTCAGGCCCAATGTTACTAAAGTTTATGTAAGGAGGTGTTCAAAAAGGACTAAGGGACACCTGATGACACCAGGGGGTGCGATGCACCAGATCCCAGCTATTGTCATGAACTAATGATGAGAACAGGAGAGAGAATGTAAGAGGGGACATGCGGGATGGTATATTGTTGGGGAAAGGTAGTGTCTAGGTCCTTAGGCTGATTTTGGACTGGAACTTTGGGAGAGACTAGGCACTCTCTAACTGTCTAGACTATCTTTTCTTCTTCCTATATTTTCCCTTGTTTTCCATTGTAATCTCTGGTTCAGGTACTGTTATCACACTGATACAGACCTGTTTCCTTTGATCCTCATCAATAATACACGTATTTCATCCATTTCTTTGCTCTGTTTTACTTGGTACCTAACAACCGGTATCAAAGCTCTCAATTTGGGGGGCGGTGAATGGTATCGACGTGTCTACACAGTATCATGGATTCACGAGTTGAGAATTTGGAGCGCTCGTTTCAGGAGTGGAGGTTGGAGAATCAGGATCAGATGGCGAGCCAGAGACTCGAGAATCAGAACCAGCTGGCGGAGCTCTGGGAGCTTATACAAGGACTCAGACACGGAAACAGGGGTTGCACTCGAGGGCGGTCTCGTTTTCCTCGTCATCGGAGTCAGGAGAGTGCGAGGAGTCACGTTGGGGGAACGCACTCCCGGTCCAGCAATGGAGGGAGCCAACGACCACCACGTTATGACACGGGAGGGAGGAAATTGGAGACTCCTGTGTTTACAGGGAACGATGCCTATGGATGGATTGTAAGGAAGGAAAGGTACTTCCACGTGAATGATGTGAGGGAGGAGGAGAAGCTAGATGCGGTGGTGGTCACCTTGGAGGACAGAGCCTTGAACTGGTACCAGTGGTGGGAGGAGCAAGCCACTGATCGCAGCTGGGAGGCCTTCAAGCGGGTTGTTATCCGGCGATTTCAACCAAGGTTTGGTCCAAAACCCTTTGGGTCCCTTGCTGGGTATTCGACAGACAGGGTCGGTTATGGAGTATAGAGAGCAATTCGAGTTGATGATTGCTCCGTTGAGAAGAGAGGAGAGGGTGATGCTGGAGAGTATATTCCTCAATGGGCTTAAGGAGGAGATCCGAGCTGAGTTGAAGCTCCATGAAAGCAGCTCACTAGCAGAGTTAATGGATCGGGCCCTACTTTTAGAGGAAAAGAATTGGGCCTTCCAGAAAGGAAAGGCAACTCCCTATCGAGACAAAGGAGAATGAGGAAATAGAGGGGCAAGTTGGAAGACCCGACCCGTGGGGGAAGGATCTAGGGCCAATGCGACTCGGCCCAATCTAGGTACACCCACAGAACCCAAGCCATTCGGTGGTACTGGAGGAGACAAGGGGTTCGCAGGGGGAAGGAGACTCTCTTAAGAGGAGCTGCATGAGAGAAGCAAAAAGGGACTTTGTTTCAACTGTGGTGAAAAATGGGGTCCAGATCATGTTTATATGATGAAGCACTATCAGTTTGTGCTGATTGAAGAGGCGGGGGAAGGAGAAACCGAGACCAGTCCAGATGAACAGGAAGAGGAGCTTCAACTTGAGCATAAAACGCTGCAACTGTCGATGCGCAGCAAAGAGGGGTTAACCTCCAATAGATCTTTCAAGACAAAGGGATGCATTGGGGGGAAGGAGGTGCTGATCTTGATTGATTGTGGGGCCCCTATTAACTTCATTTCCAGGAATTTGGTTGAGGAACTGAACTTGAAGATAGAGGATACGCTAGAATATGATGTTGAATTGGGAACAGGGGCGTGATAAAAAACAAGGGGGTGTGCAAGAAATTAAGCCTAATGGTGCAAGGATTAGAGATCATCCAGAATTTCTTCATCCTTGAATTAGGAGGAACAGAGGTGGTACGTGGGATGGATTGGTTAGCTAGCTTGGGAAACATAGAGGCCAATTTCAAGAACCTGATTATACAGTCGGGGAAAAAAGGGTGCAAGAAGATGCTTAAGGGAGATCCTTCTTTGCCTAAAATCCATGCACCTTGGAAAGCTATGCTAAAAGCACTCCAAGATGATGGGGAAGGGTTCTACTTATCCTACCAGCAGAGGATAGAGGAAGGTAAGCCAGAGTGGAAGAAAGGGGGAGTTCCGAGTCTGATTGAAGAGGTGGTAAGGGAATTTTCAGAAGTATTTCAAGAACCAAGTGGGCTGCCTCCAAAAAGGGATCAAGACCATGCAATCCTACTCAAAGATGGAGCCTCTATTCCTAATATTCGACCTTACAGGTACCCTTACTATCAAAAGAATGAGATTGAGAAGATCGTTAGAGAGATGTTACAAGCAGGAATCATTAGGCCGAGTACAAGTCCTTATAGTAGTCCAGTAATATTGGTTAAAAAAAAAAAAGATCGAGGGTGACATTTTTGTGTGGATTATAGGGCCCTGAATAAGCTGACCATTCCGGATAAATTCCCTATCCCAGTCATAGATGAGTTATTGGATGAGCTAGGAGAAGCCCAGGTCTTTCCAAAGTTGGACTTAAAGTCCGGATACCATCAAATTCGAATGAGAGTGAAAGACATCCCAAAAACAGCATTTAGGACTCATGAGGGTCACTATGAATACCTTGTTATGCCCTTTGGACTAACAAATGCCCCCTCTACCTTCCAACCCCTCATGAAACTGATCCTAAGGCCTTACTTGAGGAGTTTGCCTTGTATTTTTTGATGATATCCTCATTTACAGCAAGGACATGGAAGAGTATGCTAACCATCTTGGAGAGGTGCTGCACACCTTAAGGAAGCATAAGCTGTTTGCCAACTTAAAAAAATATTCCTTTGGCCAAGAACAGCTTGAGTATTTGGGACATATAATCTCTGGACAAGGGGTATCTGCTGACCCCAACAAAGTAAAAGATATGTTGGATTGGCCAACTCCAAAGGATGTTAAGGGGGGATTCCTTGGTCTCATCGGGTATTATAGGAAGTTTGTGCAAAATTATGGTAAGATAGTGTCGCAAACCCAACTGATAGCCCAAGTCCTAATGTTGTCCCGAGGCCTATTGTGACTCCTAAGGTGTACTACAAGAAGAGATTCAGACGCAAAGCACCTGAACCGGGCCAATGTAACTAACTCTGCCAGCTGGCAGAGTGAGAATGGGGAGGGAATATGCAATGCTTGAGTGATGTAATGAGTAGAGTATATGTAGGGAATTGGAGGGGAGAATCGGGAGGCTGGAATCTGGGACTGGACTCTTGGGAGAGCAGGGCACTCTCCAATTGCCCCTTATCTTTCTTTATTTGCTTTCTATCTCCATTTCTGTAACTCAAGCTCTGTTATCACTTTGGTAACAGACTTGTTTCCTCTTTATTAATACAAATACACCTAGTTTTCTTTCTTCATTTCCGGGTTCCTAACATTGGTATCAAAGCTCTCGATCCCGGAGCTTGAATGGTTAACACACACACTACAATGGATTCCAGAATTGAGAATTTGAAGCAAGTTGTGGAGGAGATCAAGCAGCTTGTGCAGAGGAGGAATAGAGAATACTTCAGACGACGATCTCGACGTGATCATGCTCCAAGTCGCCCCAGAAGAAGTGGAGGAAGAGTGGAACCAGCCACGTCGAAGGGCAACAGTGAAATCAGCACTGAAGAAGAAATTGATGAGGGAACATGGGAATTGTGTGGTCCTTGTGGTGAGAGGTATTTGATAGGACATGTATGTCGCCATAAGCAACTCCATGTGGTCGCCGAGGAGAAGAAGGATGATGGTGATACATCCAATAACCAGAAATTTCAGAATTCTGATCTGTTGGACAGGAGGAGAGAAGAGGGAGAACACCAGAAAATTAGGGTTAACTTTCGAAGGAACTCACCTCAAGCTTGGTCAGGTAGGGGTGGCGGAAGGAAAGAGAAGAAAAAGAGCGATCGAGCCCCAGTGACGAAACAGGGGCAGAAGCACCTCCCAAGGACCGGACATAGGAGTCGCTTGGAAGTTGTCAAGCTCCGACCACCGCCGGAACCACCAGATCGAGGTTCTCCTATTGTGGATGACGGCGTCAGAGCGGCTGCACGAGGGGAAGAGAAGGGGGCCGCTTGGCCAATCCCAACCAGTAACGCCGTCCTCGAGGAAGGGGGAACGAGAGTGTATCGCGCGCTTCCGGTCACGCAGCCTCCACCGCCGGAGCCACCAGTTCAGAATCCATCCATGGCGGAGGTTGCGACGTCACTTGGTAAGGTCGAGCTTCCATGGCCTCTAGTTGCTGAGAGCAAAGAGATAAAAGGGGGGAAGGAGAAGCAGATGAAGGAAGGGGCAAAATGGGGATTACAAAAATTAGGTCACTTTAACCTAATGGGCCAAGCCCAGATCAATAGAGAGAAGAAGTGGGACTGCAATAAAGGAAACTATTTTTTAGACTCGGTGGGTCAAACCCAACTCTGTGTTAGCACAGAATGGGCTTTAAGAAAACAGGTGAGCCGAAATTCACAGCTGTACAGTGGGCCTATTTCTGGAATTAAAGAGAGATCTCATTTAGACTCTAGGCTGAACAAATGGGTTCTGTGGGAAGTCAAAACTGGGTCTCAGTCTTTTAATTGGTGCCCATCCACTATGAAGCTGAGGAATGCACTTGGTTTCTGTATGATTTTTCCCTCACAAACACGCATGCTACAGATCAAGAATGAAGTAGATAGGAGGATCTGGGTAGACAAAATTACAGGAGCTATCTCATTGCTTTTTAGTTTTCCATCGCATTATGCTAATTTGCATTTAGAGCATCACCACTCAGCAATTGGTGCTTCTTGGACAAGTCAGTCTGAGGGTAGACACAAATCCTTTAGAGACATATATTCCAGGGAAGTGAACATTGTCCTTAAGGATTTAAGGGTAATTCATGGATCTGATAAATTAGCGGAGTGTAGCTCTCCTAAACCAGAATGGGTATCTCCAAAGCTTGGCCTCTTACTATATATTGCATCCCCTGTGGTGCATCAACAGCTTGGAGATGGAGGTCATACCTCCTACGTGGTGAAAGTTGAGATTATCCCAGGGAAGAATCATGACAATAAGAAATATGGAGTGGGTATAACAATAGCAGCACAAGACATTGAGATAGTCCAGGATTTCTTCTTATTTGACCCAGGGGGTACAAATGCAGAATTTGAGGGTGGTTGTGCTGCTATTATGAAATCAGACCCAACTTTGATCATTGACCCAACTCCTCTTGTGGTTGAAGTCAACATTGCTGCTTGCTGCAAGCAGTGTGGAGATGAACTTAGCAGTACCAAAATGGGTTTAAGGGAACATGGTTCTCAGCTATCAAGTTTCAAGCAATGGGACCCCGGGGGCACTTCTTTCAGCTGTTACAAGACTCTTGTCAGATCTTCACCTTGAGGACAAGATGGATTTTGAAGGGGGGAGAATTGTTGCAAACCCAACTGATAGCCCAAGTCCTAATGTTGTCCCGAGGCCCATTGTGACTCCTAAGGTGTACTACAAGAAGAGATTCAGACGCAAAGCACCTGAACCGGGCCAATGTAACTAACTCTGCCAGCTGGCAGAGTGAGAATGGGGAGGGAATATGCAATGCTTGAGTGATGTAATGAGTAGAGTATATGTAGGGAATTGGAGGGGAGAATCGGGAGGCTGGAATCTGGGACTGGACTCTTGGGAGAGCAGGGCACTCTCCAATTGCCCCTTATCTTTCTTTATTTGCTTTCTATCTCCATTTCTGTAACTCAAGCTCTGTTATCACTTTGGTAACAGACTTGTTTCCTCTTTATTAATACAAATACACCTAGTTTTCTTTCTTCATTTCCGGGTTCCTAACAGATAGCATGGCCACTCACACAACAGTTGAAGAAGGAGAGTTTTGCTTGGAATGAAGAGACTCAGATGGCATTTGAGAAGCTTAAGGAGGCTATGACTCAACTCCCGGTTCCTGCAGTCCCAGATTTTGAAAAACAGTTTGTCATAGAATCTGATGCTTCAGGAACAGGAATTGGAGCAGTGTTGATGCAAGAAGGGAAGCTAGTGGCATATATGAGCCAAACATTATCGGATAGGGCCCAAAAGAAATCTATGTATTAATGGGAACTGATGGCTATAGTGTTGGCAATACAAAAATGGAGACCTTACCTTATGGGACGACACTTTGTGGTGCACACAGATCAAAGAAGTTTAAGGTTTTTGGCTGAGCAAAGGATCATGGGGGAAGAGCAACAAAAGTGGACCTCTAAATTACTTGGCTATGACTTTGAAATCAAATATAAACCTGGAACTGAAAACAAAGCTGCAGATGCCCTTTCTAGAAAAATGCAATTGTCAGCCTTGTCTACAGTTCAATTTTATGAATGGGAGGATTTGGAAGCAGAAATAAATCAAGATGAAGGGTAAAGGAGGAAGGTCCAGGAGCTCATAGCAGATCCGGGTGCTCATACTGGTTACAAATTGGATAAAGGAAGATTATACTATAAGGATAGGTTGGTGGTTTCTCCAAATTCTTCAAAAAGCCCACTCATCTTGAAGGAGTTTCATGGGTCAGCTTTGGGTGGCCATTCGGGGTATTTCAGAACATACAAACGCATTTCTGGGTTGTTCTTTTGGGAAGGCATGAAGAAAATTATCCAGCAGTATGTACACGAATGTGAAGTGTGTCAGAAAAATAAGTATCAAGCTCTAAGTCCTGCAGGGTTGCTGCAACCTCTCCCAATACCCTCCCACACATGGTCTGATATTTCCATGGATTTTGTTGGAGGTTTACCTAAGGCAATGGGGGTGGACACTATACTTGTTGTGGTGGATCGTTTGACCAAATATGCTCATTTTGTTGCCTTGGCTCATCCATATACTGAAAGGGAAGTTGCTGCTGTCTTCTTTAAAGAGGTTGTTCGTCTTCATGGATTTCATGCATCAATTGTCACTGATAGGGACAGGGTCTTTTTGAGCTCCTTTTGGACTGAATTGTTCAAATTGGCAGGTACCAAGCTGCGTTTTAGTTCAGCCTACCACCTCCAATCCGATGGGCAAACGGAAGTTGTCAATAGATGCCTAGAGACCTATCTCCGATGCTTAACCGGAACCAGGCCGACAAAATGGCCAAAATGGCTTGGTTGGGCCGAATTTTGGTACAATACTATCTATCACTCATCTACCAAAATGACTCCCTTCCAAGCTCTTTATGGCTGCCACCCACCAGCAGTTGTCCGAGGAGATGTGGAGAAAACATCTTTAGAGGAAGTGAGCAGGGTGACTGAGGAAAGAAATCACTTGTTGGATGAACTGAAGCACAACTTAGTGCAAGCTCAGAATCAAATGAAACAGTATGCTGATCAGCATAGAAGAGAGGTTGAATTCCAGGTAGGGGACTTGGTTTTCCTCAAAATTCAGCCATACAAACTGAAGAGTTTGGCATGGCGTGTGAATCAGAAACTTAGTCCCAAGTTCTATGGTCCTTACTAGGTTATTGTGAAAATTGGCCCTGTGGCCTATAAACTTCACTTGCCCGAAGGTAGCAAGGTGCATCTAGGATTTCTTGTGTCCCTTCTAAAGAAAGCTGTGGCTGCAACTGTTACTACCTAGCCCCTGCCCCCATTCCTTTCTGAAAACTGGGAGTTGCAGGTCTTACCTGAAGATGTGATTGCTGGAAGGTTAAATGCTCAAGGAGAGGCTGAGATATTGGTTAAGTGGCAACAGTTGCCAACATGTGATAACTCTTGGGAACCTCTGCTGTTGTTTCAGGAAAAATTTCCGGATTTCCACCTCGAGGACAAGGTGGATTTCAAAGGGGGAAGTGTTGATGCTATGACTAAACCCACTGCTGGACCTGAAAATACCCCTAAGTCTACTGTCAGGCCCAATGTTACTAAAGTTAATGTAAGGAGATGTTCAAAAAGGACTAAGGGACACCTGATGACACTAGGGGGGTGTGATGCACCAGATCCTAGCTATTGTAACTAACTAATGATGAGAACAGGAGAGAGAATGTAAGAGGGGACGTGCGGGAGGGTATATTGTTGGGGAAAGGTAGTGTCCAGGTCCTTAGGCTGATTTTGGACTGGAACTTTGGGAGAGACTAGGCACTCTCTAACTGTCTAGACTATCTTTTCTTCTTCCTATATTTTCCCTTGTTTTCCACTGTAATCTCTGGTTCAGGTACTGTTATCACACTGATACAGACCTGTTTCCTTTGATCTTCAGCAATAATACACGTATTTCATCCATTTCTTTGCTCTGTTTTACTTGGTACCTAACAGTTGAAAAGCGATTATAAGATAATCTATTTCGTTTGGGTTGTGTAAAAATATCACTTATATATAGTTTGTTGAATTGGAAGGTTTTAGGTAGAAAAGAAAAGGAGAGAAATAAACTATAAAATAGTAAGAGTGATATTAATTTGATATGGTGATAATGTGATTACAAAAGACAACCCTAATAGTCCTATTTATACTAAATATAGAATCCTAATCCTAATCAAATAGGGAAACAAATCATAACATATAAATAAGAAATAAATCATAAGAGATCATCTAGGATACTCTAAAATATTCTAAGATATAAAACAGATATCAAATATTTCTCAGATTTTCTAACACTCCCCCTCAAGCGAAAACTTACTAAGCTTTAAGCTTGTTATACAAAAACAATGCATTCCCCTTCAATGAAAATAATAAAAACTGAGCTTCATAGAGATAATGGTTGGAAGGCAACTCAGGGATGCTGAAGAGGTCGGAGAGAGTTGCTAGAAAGATAACTTAGCAAGATAGCTGGAATGATCATCAGCCTGACAGAAATTTCTTGGCAAGCAATCTAGCAAAGCAAGGACCGAGCTTCTGAAAACCGCATTTGGAAGTTTCAAAGAACTTAATCGGAGACCTGAATTATTTAAAATTTGAATTAAGGCAGACAACTACTTCCGTGACTGAGACGAGGCCAGTGCATCTGGGACAAAGAGCCAAGGCCAGTGCATCTGGGACAAAGGGCCAAGACCAGTACATCTGGGACAAAGATGGGCTAGTGTGAGTCATATACAACATAAGTCAATCGTCGACGAAAATAGAAGTCACCATTAATGTGATTCATCAGTGGGAAAGGAGTCACCACCAGAATGATCTTCGGTGGGAAGAGAAGCCATTGGTATGATCCATTAGTGAAAAAGAATTGCATGACAAACACCGGAGAAGCAGACAATAGAACGGAGCCAAAGAAGCAATGCTCAAACACCCAAACAGGGAGAAACAAGGGCGTAATTACTACTCACAAATACCAGAACCACGATGCGCAAGACAAATGAAGAACGAGTTAAGCAGAGAGGTATTTGTTTGGTAGTGAGTTTTGTTGCGGTGAAATAGGAAGAATGTTACTGGTTTCAAAATAATCTAACAACTTTTTAAATAAGTTTCAAACTTCAAGCTTCTCTAAAAACAACTTTTTTCTTATAAAGACATCTGTTTTGAAATTTAATCATGTCTAAAGGCCCAAATTGGTCCTTGACAAAAAACACGGTGACATTTTGGTCCCTGAGAAATGGAAAATACCAATTTGGTCTTCAAGAATATAAAATGTGGGTCAAATTGTTCCTTTTTAGGGTAATTTTTAGGGACATTTTAGTCCCTATCCGGGACAATTTTGACCCACATTTTACATTCTTGAGGACCAAATTGGTATTTTCCATTTCATAAGGACCAAAATGTCACCGTGGTTTTTTGTCGAGGATCGATTTGGGTCTTTACTCTTTAATCAGTTTACCCAAACATATCAGCTTCTACTGAAAAACAGCTTTTACCATGAAAAATAGCAGTTTGGGTAAGATTAATGTTCTCTTACAGATTTAATGATTCTCTACCGATTCAATGATTCTTTACAGATTCAATGGATTTGAACACTTATTCTTACACTCCCCCTTAAGCTGGTGAATAGATGTCTATCATTCCCAACTTGCTAATATATCTTTAAAAGCTGGTCTTGAGACTAAGTCTTAGTCAGTCATCTGCTTCTTGGAGTTTGGTAGAAATGTAGGTTAAACTAATTCAACCATTTTCAACTTATTGTTTGATGAAGCTCCTATCAATCCTCACGTGTTTCATCCTATCACGCTGGACTGGATTGTTCATTATACAGATGGCTGATATACTATCAGTATACAACCTTGTTGGTGTTGTCATAGTAATATTTAAGTCCTCCGGTAACCTCTCTAACCTCTAACCATATCTTACTCATAAACAATGTTAGTTCAAGGTATAATAATATTGATGTTCTCATCCAATCAGTACACAAGACCATGTATAATATCTCATCTCAAAAAGACATATTTTAAGATTAACATTTAATGTTCCTTATGTCATAGGCATATGTGAGTAATAAGATCATTGTATGGTTCAAATATATCAATTTGCACAATTATATATATCAAGAATAATAATCATTACATGTGCATTTAATCATAATATCCATTAAGCATAACATTGCTGCTTATGTTTATTATTATCCAAAACACTATTTGTCAATATCAAAGCCTATAAAACTGTCAGGTTCATAGAAGTGCCACTCTATCTCAATTTGTTTTGTCCTGTCATGTTGAATTAGGTTATGAGCAATACTAATGGCTGATTTGTTGTCACAAAATAGCTTCAGAGGACCTCATATTTTATTCTAAGGTCATCCAATATGATTCTCATCCATAGTAACTCACACACTCCCTGAGCCATAGCTCGAAACTCAGCCTCTGCACTTGATCGTGCAACCACACTTTGTTTCTTGCTTCTCCATGTTACGAGATTGCCTCCTAGGAACATACAATAACCGGAGGTTGATCTTCTGTCAGTTACTGATCCTACATGGTTTGCATCTGTATACACCTCTATGGATAGTCTTACACTCCTTCTGAATATTAATCCCCTTTCCTGGTGTAGTCTTAAGTTACTGTAGAATCTTGTCCACAACCTGCAAGTGTTTGACTCTTGGGTTAGGCATGAACTGTCTAACAACACTAACAACATATGCTATATCTGGCATGATACGTGCCAAATATATTAGTTTTCCAACTAACCATTGATATTGAGCTTTATCAATTGTGGGGTTTTCTTCGTCATTTCTCATTCTATGATTTTGTTTAATAGGCACTCCCGTAGCCTTGCAACCATGTTTCCCAGTCTCTAAGGAGATCAAGAACATATTTCCTCGGTGAGATGAAGATATCTTTTTTGGAATAGGCAACTTCAATTCCAAGAAAGTACTTCCGCCTGCTATCTTCCATATCAAACTGAGCAACTAATTTTTCCCTCAGAAGTTGTTTCTCAGCCTCATCATCACCTGAAATGATTATGTCATCCACATACACAAGTAGGACAATAAGTTTACCTTCGTGTGCGTGCTTAATGAAGAGAGTATGATCACCCTAACTCTGTTGATATCCTAGGGACATCATCGTTCTCGTAACTCTTCCAAACCAAGCACTAAGAACTGTTTCAACCCGTAGAATTCTTTCTTCAACCTGCATACCTTATTTCTTCCATTAGTAGAATCATATCCAGGTAGAATCTCCATGTTGAAAATATGATTAGGATCTTTGTAATTATTATAGATTTATTGTATAGGCATATCGTATCATGTAAATAGGAATTGAATCTCCTATATTTATTTTGTAATCATTTCATTAAGCCTATATAAAACGGACTCCGCTATGTAGTTGAAACACACGGTTTCACCATCTTATGCCTTTGTTTCTCTCTCTTTCAACATGGTATCTAGAGCCAGACAGAGGTAACCCTAAAATCCTGCTTACCCGGCTGACCCACTATCCTTCGGCATGAAATTTTCTTGGCAAATCGTGTTCCTCCTCCGGTTTGCCCCTTTCTCCATTGCTGTAACCTCTTTCCGGCACTTTCCGGTCAGTTTTTGCCCTCTGTCACTGTCAGCTGCCACTTTTTCCGTCGACCTTTCTGGTCGATCACTCCCCATCCGAAGTGCACTGTCCTCAATCTCTGAGATCTTAAACGCGGCTAACGCCCTTCGTTACATTAGTAACCCAAATAAAATATGAAAGAATACATTTTTTTTGAAGATAATACTGAGTAATACTTATTGTATTAATACTTCAAAATAATTGTTTACATCATAAACCAATAAAATCGAAATAACATAAGTTTCAAAGCCTCAAAACCGAGCTTTCTACTACATCTCGCATAAAAGAAATAACATAATGATAAACCTAGGTCCTCTTGGCACGTGCCATACAATACTAACCAAACTATAAACCTAAAGAATAGATCTTCAAGCCTTTGTATGTTCAATGGTGTCATTCTCAGGGTCTAAAAACAATACTACTAATGGGATTTATAATCCTAGTGAAGAAAAATACAGTTATAAAAAGGGTTCACAAAAGTATTGTTCTTAGTTGGCGTTGTAACCGGAAAAGCAGTCCATGGTTTTCCAAAATAGTAGTATTATAAAATTTTTATAATACTATTATGTATTATCATTGCAATAAACAATCATCATCAACACATCATAAGTCAAGTGTACCAAAATCTCAAATATCAAATAATTCGAATAACCTCAAATGTCATATGACTGTCAAACTTGATATGACTGTCACACAACAATGGTGTCCCATTGCCTACCTCTACTTAAGAGAGGTATTTCGTTGTCACCTTCTCATCAGTGACATTACTCATTTTTCGATATCAACCATGTGCACTGGCGGTATTACCCATTTTCGACATCCCAATATATGGTGATGTTGCTTTCGATACCCCATCAAAGGCGGTATTACATAATTTCGACATCCCAATCTAATGGCGATGTTACTTTTGATATCCCATTCATACATCATGCCTCATGTATAATAATCAATTATACATGCCAAATCGCCATATATCATCACATACCTCAAGTAAAGCATGCCAATCAACCAATTACAATACCAATCATACAACTCATATCATCAATCACAAGAATAATGAATCAATTTTCGTTTTTAATAGAAAAGCCCCCAATTTTGGAAAGTAAATTCTTGCCAAACACACAACATTGCCTTCAATAATAATGTTTTGAAATCATAACTCAAACCCAAACCGTTTTGCACCATGGAAAAGGTGAGAAAATAGTATTTTTTTCTCATCTCTTGAAGACCTCCAAGAAGCTCCAAGCGTATCCTTCAAACACGCCAATAAAACTCCCAAGAAATCTTATCCTCTTTCTCTCCCTAGGGTCCTTCTTCTTTAAGATTTCCTTCTCCAAGTTCTTGAGTCCTCAAAGGTAAGCAAGAGAGAGTTTTAGGGTGTTAATAGGGTTTCTAGCTGCACTAATATGTTATTAGGATTGTATTTATATGACTTTGTGCGTTTCCCTCTTCTAAAACTCGCGTATCCCTCTGTCAGTCGTCGAGCACGGGCGTGCTCTTGACCAGCATGGCCGTGCTCTTTGTTGAGAGCAAGGGCGTGCTGCAGCCGAGAAAGGGCGTGCTCATCACCGTCAAAAAATCACGTTTTTCGACACGATCGTGCTCCCTTGAGCACAACCGTGCTCATCAACGTCACTTTTGTACGATTTTCGACACGGGAGTGCCCATGAGCACTGTGCGATTCACACGTGCTCCTTTAAGCATGGACCAGTGCACGTTGACGAGCACGGGCATCCTACACATGAGCACGAGCGTGCTCATGTGTCAGGAAGCGATTTCCATTTAGAAAATCACACTTAACCATTTTTAATTATTTTTAAAGCATTTTATTTATTTTGTAGGAGAATCTAAAGTATTGTGTTTTATATTATCTCTTTTATTACTTTGATTTTATTCTTCTTTCCTTCCTTATTTTTAGGAAGAGGCTTTATTGTAAACTCTCTATATATACCAGTTCTAGACTGATGAATAAAATTACAATAGCATTCCGCTTTACTATATGGTATCAGAGCTCTAGGTTAGGATTAGGGTTCATTTCCCCTCCCTCATGACGGCATGTCCAAATTCATGGAAGCATGACCTTACAGGCGCCACCCAACCCCAACCACACATCGATGATGCAGACAACAGTGTGAATGGTGGTGAAGGTGGCGGCATAGGAGGCGGCCCAGGCAGTGGCGGTGGCGGCCCTGGCAGCGGCGTTGGGACAGGAAGCGGCGCAGGTGCAGGACGAGGAGCCGGCGGCGGTCTGTTCTGGAATCATAATGGCCAAGAGGGTTTCTCTAACTCCCTCCAAGTCAACGTTCCACGACTTCATGGAAAAAACTACACAGAATAGATTGATCCTAGAAAGCAAGAGAAAATATGGTTTTCTTACCGAAGATATGCCGAGACTTGCAAACGCCAATCCAAATTTCAGGTTCCGGAAATCTGAAAATTCTTTAATTATTGCCTGGTTAATTAATTCTATGGAGGCAACAATTGGAGGCCAACCGCGAAAGATGTCTGTGAAAGACACATACTCCGATATTCAGAATTCGTCACAAATTTTTGAGTTGAAATCCAAGTTATGGCATGCCAAACAAGGTAACAGAGATGTGACTACTTATTATAATGAACTGATGACTCTTCGACAGAAATTGGATCTGTGCTATGAGGACAATTGGAAGTGTACTGAAGATAGTGTCTTATTCATAAAAAGGCAAGAAAATGATCGTGTTTATGTTCCTTGCTGGGCTTAATAAGGAACTCGATGAAGTAAGAGGCATAATTCTAGGGAAGACACCTCTCCTCACTATTTGTGAAACCTTTTTAGAAGTAAGGAGAGAGAAGGCCTGACAAGGAGTTATGATGGGTAAGGCAGCCCCAATTTCAGAAGTGGTGGACTTTGCGCTTGCTAGTAGAAATTATAATGAAGATGGGAAGAGAGATGGCAAGAAATCTGATAAATGGTGTGATCATTGCAAGCGCCCATGGCATACTCGTAAGACATGTTGGAAGCTCCATGGCAAGCCTCCACATTGGAAGAAGAAAAGTGGTGGTGACAGTCATGCATTCCAGGCTAGTACCTTGGATCAAGAAAATCTATCTCCTTCAAGCACGCTTCCTTTCACTAAGGAACAATTAGACCAACCGTACAAACTTCTCGAGTCTCAAACCCTTTCTTGCTCCATACCCAGAAAGGTAACTTTGTTAAAACTGTCCTTCTTAGTGTCAATCATACTTGGATTGTTGATTCAAGTGCTACTGATCATATGACAGGAGAGTCTAGTTTCTTCTCTTCTTATAGTTCTTGTGCAGGTAACCAAAAAATAAAAATTGCAAATGGCTCCCTATCAGCCATTGCAGGGAAAGGGTCCATTGTCATGTCTCCGATGATAACTCTCCAAGATGTCCTTCATGTCCCAAATTTGTCATGTAGTCTTTTATCGGTCAGTAAGTTAGCCCGGGATCAAAACTGTCAAACTAATTTCTTTCCTTCTCACTGTGTGTTTCAGGATTTGAACTCGGGGAAGATGATTGGCAGTGCTAAGGAGAATGAAGGACTTTACTACTTTGCGGATGGACTTGGATGATAACAACAATCCCCACCGATAGGTTCCTGCTTTGAATCTAGTTTCATTTTTAATAATAACAATGATATTATGTTATGGCATTTACGGTTAGGTCACCCAAGCTTTAGGTACCTAAAACATTTATTTCCTAAGTTGTTTTATAATAAAGACCCTTCTTTGTTTTATTGTGAAACCTGCGAATTTGCGAAACATCATCGCTCTTTTTTCCCTATGCAATCCTATAAGCCTTCAAAACTGTTTTCTATTATTCACAATGATGTTTGGGGTTCCAATAAAACGAGTACACTCACCAATAAAAAATGGTTCATCACTTTTATTGATGATCCACTAGAATTTGTTAGGTGTACCTGTTAAAAGAAAAAATCTGAGACTGGTCAAGCTGTAAGAAATTTCTTTAAAATGGTGCAAAATCAATTTCAGGAAATTATTCAAGTCTTTAAAAGTGATAATGAGAAGGAATACTTTAACACAATTTTGGGGAATTTTTTTCTTGAAAATGGGATTGTGCATCGAAGTTCTTGTGCTCACTCACCCCAACAAAATGGGATTGCGGAGAGAAAAAATAGACATCTCCTAGAGGTGGCTAGAGCTTTACTCTTCGAAACAAAAGTTCCCAAATATTTGTGGGGTAAAGTTGTTTTAACTGCTGCATATTTGATTAATCGTATGCCAGCCAAAGTGTTACAATTTCAAACTCCCTTTCATATTTTTAAAGAATGTTTTCCTACGGCTCGTCTTTCAGCCGATTTACCTTTGAAGATATTTGGTTCCACAGCTTTTGTTCATGAGCATAAGCACCTTGGGAAGCTAGAACCTCGTGGCATAAAATGTGTTTTTATTGAATACTCACCAACCCAGAAGGGATACAAGTGTTTTGATCCAAAATCCAAGAGACTTTTTGTAACCATGGATTTCACTTTCTTTGAAAAACAACCTTTTTTTAAGGACATTCATCTTCAGGGGGGAATTCACATGAAGATTCATTTGAAACTTTTATTTTATTTGAAAATACACTTACTTCACATGATTCTAAGACTTGCACTACTGCACCAATAGCAAAGGACCAGGATTCATTACCTGGACTTACTTCCATCATGAGTAAGGCACCCGCTGAATCTGGGTCTACATCCCTATATCAAAATCTTGACAAACAATCTTTGGAAATTGATGATAATGAAAACTAAACGTAATGCCACAACATAATGTTTCTTGAGAAGAAAAAATAGGTTCGAAGATGGTGACCGGAAGTGGAAGGGAAAGTTCTATGTGAAAAGGAACCATAAAAAAAGGAATGATGAACCTACTCTCCAACACTGCCATGAGTTTGAACCGAGGGAAGATCCAACCAGTGATTTTAACAAAGGTGAGTCCCCATCTAAACCTAATAGTCATAATGAGTCCCAATTTGAGTTAGACATGCCCATAGCGCTTAGGAAAGGTATTAGATCTTGTACTAAGCATCCCTTGTCTAAATTTATGTCATATTCAAATTTGTCTTCTTCTTTTGCTGCATTTACCTCACAGTTGTCTAGTATAGAAGTTCCAAAAGATGTACAGGAAGCTCTAAGAATTCCAAAGTGGAAGGAAGCTGTCCTTGAGGAGATGAGAGCTCTTGTGAAGAACAATACCTGGAATGTTATGACTCTATCAGCTGGGAAAAACACTGTTGGTTGCAAGTGGGTTTTCACTGTGAAGGATAATTCAGATGGATCAGTGGAAAGGTATAAGACACGCTTGGTGGCCAAAGGGTTCACTCAAACTTATGGCATAGGCTACTCAGAGACGTTTGCTCCTGTTGCAAAACTAAACACTGTCAGAATTCTCTTGTCTCTTGCTGCCAGCTTAGATTGGCCTCTGCACCAACTGGATGTGAAGAATGCCTTCCTCAATGGTGACCTAGAAGAAGAGGTGTACATGGATGGCCCCTCCTAGCTTTGAAGAAAAATTTGGGTCAAATGTGTGTAAATTGAAGAAGTCTCTCTATGGCCTCAAACAGTCTCCGAGAGCATGGTTTGAAAGGTTTACCCAGTCAATGAAGAAACAAGGATACGGTCAAGGACAAGTTGATCACACCCTATTCACAAAATTTTCCTCTAATGGGAAAATTGCTGCACTAATTGTCTATGTTGATGACATTGTTCTTACCGGGGACGATGTAGTAGAAATGGAAAGATTGAAGGAAAACTTGGCAACAAAATTTGAAATCAAAGATTTAGGAGCATTGAGATATTTTCTTGGCATGGAGGTTGCTCGATCAAAGAAAGGAATTGTGGTCTCTCAGAGAAAGTACATTCTGGATCTTTTGGAGGAATCTGGAATGAGTGGTTGTAGACCGGCCGATACTCCCATGGACCCAACTGTGAAACTTTGGGAGAAAGGAGATATACCTGTTGATATTGGAAGATACCAGAGATTAGTTGGCAAACTAATCTACCTGTCTCATATCAAACCCGACATTGCTTTTTCAGTGAGTGTTGTAAGTCTGTTTATGCACTCTCCATACGAAGAACATCTTGAGGCAGTTTACAGAATTCTAAGGCACTTGAAGACCAATCTTGGGAAAGGTCTATACTTTAGAAAAACTAGTGAGAGGAATGTTGCCATTTTTACTGATGCAGACTGGGCAAGATTAGTCACTGATAGAAAATCCACTTCAGGGTATTGTACCTATGTGTGGGGGAGTCCGGTAACTTGAAGAAGTAAGAAACAAGGAGTGGTTGCTAGAAGTAGTGCAGAGGCTGAATTTAGAGCAATGACCCAAGGAATCTGTGAAGAGTTGTGGATCTACAGAGTCTTGGAGGAACTCAAGATGAAGGTTGACCTTCCATTGAAACTGTACTATGACAACAAGGCAGCAATAAGCATAGCTCACAATCCGGTCCAACATGATAGAACCAAACACATTGAGATTGATCGCCACTTCATAAAGGAGAAATTGGATGCTGGAATTATCTGCCTGCCTTTTGTGACTTCCCACCAACAAACGGCTGATATTTTGATCAAGAGCCTAGCAAGGCTCGTGTTTGAAAAATTGATAGGCAAGTTGGGCATGATAGATATCTATGCACCAACTTGAGGGGGTGTAGGAGAATCTACAATATTATGTTTTGTTTTATCTCTTTTATTACTTTGATTTTATTCTTATTTCCTTCCTTAATTTTAGGAAGAGTCTTTATTGTAAACTCTTTATATATATCAGTCCTAGACTGATGAACAAAATTACAATAGCATTCCGCTTTACTATATATTTCAAGGGTCTAAAACATGAATTCTAAGCCTCCCAAAACTCTTTAATTTTTCTTAACATTATTATCTCTATTATTTTGATTTTTAGGTTGTTACATACCGTCAGCCGCCGTTTCACGCGCCTCCATGCGTGTCGCGAAGTTCCAGCGTGCAGTTTCGACCACTGGCGCGTGGCTGCTCCGTTTCGGCCGATTTTTCCGACGTCATGGTCGTCGTCCAGAGGCGATACAACCCCACCCCTCCAACCCCTGATCCAAGCACGTTTGCTTGTGACACAGTGCGCGCATTGTTTACGGATTTTTCAGGTATCTTTGGGTTGTGGTTTTGTCCTTTTGTTATTGCTTCATGGCTTCCTCTTGTGCTACAGATCCTCCTAAGGTCTCTCCAGCTAATTATGAAGATTTTCTCCAGTGGTTCTAGCATTGTCAGTCTTTCGGATTTACTGCTTCGGTTGCACACATTGGTAATTCATTTGCTTGTAGATTTGAGTTACCCTCCCTTGGTCCCGGGGTTCTTGATTCTGGTGCGTCTGACCATATCTTTGGTAATTAGGCACTTTTCTACATCTAGTTATTTACCTGTTGCCACTTTAGCTAATGGTTCTCAAACCCAATCCCAAGGGATAGGAACTCCTCATCCCCTCCCTTCCTTGTCAGTTGAATTTGTCCTTTATGTCCTTGGGTGTCCCTTTAATTTACTCTCTATTAGTCATTTAACTCGTTTTCATGATTATTTGATTACCTTTACTACAGACACTATTATACTGCAGGATAGGAGTTCGGGATGGACAATTGGCACCAGATATGAGTCTCATGTCCTTTATCAGCTCTCCATCCCCTCCCGGGTATGCTCTGCCATGGATTCCCTTCTGGTTGTACATGCTCAATTGGGACATCCTAGTTTTTCCAAACTACAAAAGTTAGTACCGAGCCTCCAAGTTATCTAGTTTGCATTCTGAGTCGTGTCAACTAGGGAAACACACTCGTAGTCCGTTTCCCGATCGAGTTAATATACAGGCTTCGTCTCCTTTTGCTTTAGTTTACTCGATGTATGGGGTCCTTCTCGAACTACTACTACTTTTGGGTCCAAATACTTTGTTACCTTTATTGACGATTTTTCACGTATGTGGTTATTTTTAATGAAAACAGGTCTGAATTTTTTCAATTTTTCAGCATTTTTATCAGGAAATTAAAATCCAGTTTGGTGTTTCCATTCGCTCTTTACATAGTGATAATGCGCGTGAGTATTTTTCTCAACAATTTCAAATTTTTATGGCTTCTAATGGTATTCTTCACCAAATGTCCTGTGCTCATACACCTCAACGAAATGGGGTTGTCGAACGCAAAAACCGAAACCTCATTGAAACGACTCAGACCCTTCTCCTTCATGGTAATGTTCCATTTCAGTTCTGGGGGATGCTATTTTGACAACATGCTATCTTATAAACCGCATGCCCTCCTCTGTCCTTGATGACTAAGTACCTCACTCAGTCCTTTTTCTCCATATTCCTCTACATTCCCTTCCGCTACATGTCTTCGGGTCCACCGTCCACATGTTTTGTCCACAATCTCTCTCTTGGTCTTGGCAAACTCCCGGCTCGATCACTCAAATGTGTCTTTCTTAGTTATCATCGATCACAAAAAGGCTATCCCCACTCTTCAATGTTACCTTATATCAGCAGATGTTACCTTTTTCGAGTCTGTCCCTTACTTTGAGTCGACCCACTTGCCTCCCGAGCTGTTTTCTACAGTCATCCCTGTTCCTTCTGCTATTGTCCCTCTCGAGTAGGGGTGGGAATAGGCTAGGCCGAGCTAGGCCTTGACGTAAACAGGCTTGACCTGTGTACCAATCTCAAGGCTTGAGCCTGACCTATTAGCCTGATATAGGCCAATTTTTAAGGCCTGGTCTGGCCTACTTCAAAGCCTAGTCTGGCTTGACTTAGCAGCCTATTTAAAAAGCCTACTTTTCAACAAGACCTTTAAATATGCCTCCATCTATAAATAAGTCATAGGCCTTCACTTGTAAATAGACTTCTAAGCCTCTAATGATAAAGAGGTCGGTAGGCCTAGGCTGATCTTGAGCCGCCATCCACGCACGAATACCTTCGTTTAAGAGAATATTTTTGGTATAGAAAGTCTCAAATTCAGGATCTTCCGCTGCGCAGATTTCTTGAGAAACGGAAGTCATAAGCACGTAGGTTCAGGGCCGGAAATATGCAAGTATACCTTTATATTTAAATGGGCCAATAGACCTTTACTTTAAATATTACAAATAATATATAATATATTATAGTATTATATATTAAATATATTAAATTATATTATATATATGTGTGTTAAATAGGCTAGCTTGATAGGCCTAATGGACTTTTATTAAAGCTTTAGCCTGGCCTGTTTAGCTATATAGGCTTTTTAAAAAGCATTGACCTGACCTTTTTGTTAAATAGGCTAGGCCTAAGCCTCTGGAGAGCGGCCTAGCCTATTCCCACCCCTACCCTTGAGTCTGTCCCATCGGAGATTCCACCTGTGGACCCCCAGCTGCTTGGCCATTCCAGACATATCTTCGTCACCCACCACCCTCCTTGGTGCATGTTCATTGTTTTCGCTATTGAGGTCGTGATGGACTCTTCCGTGGCACCACCTCCTTTATCGGAAGTAGCCCTACCACCTGAACATGACCTTCCCATTGCTCTCCGTAGAGGTATACGTTCTACTCGTAACCCGTCTCCTCATGATACTGCTTTGTATTATCATCACCTTTCTCCTTTGCATTATACTTGCCTTTCTTCTTTGTCGTCCGTCTCTTTCCAAATCTCCAGGTGAAGCTTTATCCCACCTTGAGTGGAGGCAAGCAATGATTGATGAGATATGTGCACTTCAAACCAGTGGTACTTTGGAATTGGTCCCTCTACCTCTTGGGAAGTCTTTGGTTGGCTGCCGCTGGCTTTATACGGTCGAGGTGGGTTCTGATGGTAAGATTGATCAGTTTAAGGCTCGTTTGGTGGCTAAAGGCTACACTCAGCTATTTGGGCTTGATTATGGTGATACTTTCTCTCATATGGCCAAAATGGCCTTTGTTCGGCTCCTCTCGCCATTGCTCCATCCGTCACTGGCCTCTTCATTAACTTGACATTAAGAATGCCTTCTTGCATGGTGATCTCGAAGAGTGAGTGTATATGGAGCTACCACTTGGGTTTGTTGCTCAGGGGGAGTCCTCTACCATGGTCTGTCAACTTCACTGGTCTCTTTATGGTCTTAAACAGTCTCCTCAGGTTTGGTTCAACAGATTTAGCACTGTAGTGCAACAGTTTGGTATGATTCGCAGTGAAACTGACAACGCTGTATTTTATCTCCATTCGGCCCAAGGATGCATTTATCTGATTGTTTATGTGGACGATATTGTTATAACCAGTAGTGATCAACATGACATACTAGAGTTGAAACATCTTTATCATCAGTTTCAAACTGAAGACCTTCGCAAACTCCTTTATTTCTTTGTAATTATTATAGATTTATTGTATAGGCATATCGTATCATGTAAATAGGAATAGAATCTCCTATATTTATTTTGTAATCATTTCATTAAGCCTATATAAAACGGGCTCCGCTGTGTACTTGAAACACATAGTTTCACCAACTTATGCCTATGTTTCTCTCTTTTTCAACCCTCCATATGAACCTCATTTTCCAAGTCTCCTCGTAAAAATGCATTTTTAACATCAAACTAATGTAATTCCCATCCATAGTAGAAGCCAGGGAAAGTAAAATCCATACGGTATTCATCTTGCTACGAGAGCAAATGTCTCCTCGTAATCAATCCCATAAGTCTAGGTGTACCCTTTAGCAACCAACAACCGTGCCTTATTTTGATCCAATGTGCCATTAGACCGATACGGTATATATCCACTTGCATCCCACTGGTCATTTATCCCTTGGTCTGTCAACTATCTTCCATGTTTTATTCCTCTCCAATGCACCCATCTTCTTATTCATGGCTTGAACCCAACTCCTATCCTTCAATGCTTCCTGTACCGATGTTGGAATTCTAATAGAATCAATGGCTGAATCAAACTCTAGTGCTGCAACGAAAGATGTCTAGAAGAAACAAATTGAGAAATCGGGTACTTGGTAAAGACCTTTTTCCTTTCCTCAAGGCAATGGGTAAGTCATCTAGGTTAGGGTCACAATTATTTAAAGAAATATCCAAAGTATCAGAATCAAGAACATCAGGACTAGTACCTTCAGTACTTACCATAGGCTCATGCGTCTGAAGTTGCTGTTGGACTAGGTCGGGTTTATTCCTCTTCTGATACACCAATTTTGGTGTGCTGGCCTTGGCCTTAGCAGGTTCAAGTGCTGAATCAGAAGAAGCTAATTCATGTGCGCTAGAGGGTAACACGGGAAGTATAGGAGACTTAGTAGGTACAGAAGACACAGGAGACTCAAGAGGTATAAAGGTCTCGGGAAAGAAGGACTTGGCTTCTGGAATGTTCTCCCCCTGAAGCTGAGGTGGAGTGAAAAAAGACTCAGTGTGCGTTTGGAAGAGCTTATAGAGAGCTTATGAGAATAGCCTGTGGAATTACATTTATACAAATAGTTTATGAAAATAATTTATGATCTTTCCATAAGTTCTTTTTTGCTTATTTTCATAAGCTCGTCAGAGAAGCTTATGAAAATAAGATGTTTTTAACTTATTTGAAAAAGAGCTTATTGACTAAGCGCTTAATTAAGCTGTTTACCCAAATGCACCCTCAGATTCATTAAAGGTAAAGTCCATGGAAATGAAGAAGCACCGACTTGAAGGATGGTAGCATATATATCTCTTCTTGTCAGGAGAATAACCCTAGAAAACACACTCAACAGCATGAGGATCAAGTTTGCCATGATGTTGTCTATGGACATGAACAAATGCAACACAACCAAAGACACGAAATTGAAGGCTCCTTATAATAGGAGTAGAAGGAAAGAAAGAGGTCATCTGTATGAGATGGTAACTTGTTTATGACAGAAGTGGCGGTTAAGATGGTTTCCCCCAATAAGATTTAGGAGCAACCATTTGGAATTGCAAGGCTCTTGCGATTTCAAATAAGTGACAATTTTTTATTTCTGCAACACCATGTTGTTGGGGAGTATCAACACACGCGGGTTCATGGAGGATACCATGCTCTTTAAGGAATTTAAAAAGATCTTGGTTGATACACTCCCTTTCATTATCAGAACGTAAGCGTTTAATTAGTGTTCCAAATTGGGTCTGAACCATATGGTAAAATTGGACAAATAATGAGAACATTTATAATTTATCTTCAGCTTAATTGCACTTTTAATCCTCCTACTATTGGTCATGTGCGATTTTGGTCCCTAAAGTTTTTTTTGCACATTTGGTCCCTCTATGTTTTCAATGTTGCAAATTCAGTCCTTCCATCCAATGTCCATCAATTTTTCAATGAATATCAGGGAGGAACAACTGCTCTAAGCACATAGAACCTCTGGTTGAGCTTCTATGGTAAAGGATATGTGGTGGAACCAAAAAAAGGTCCCAAAAAGGAGGGACAAAACCAATAAATAGCATGGAGGAATCATTGAATCATGTTGAATTGGAGAGCCAAATGAGGGAGAACTTCAACCAGAGGTTCTGTGAGCTTAGATGAATGGTTCCTCTACGTTGATCATTGAAAAAATTGACAGACATTGGACGAAAGTATCAAATTTGCAACATTTAAAAAATAGGGGGATCAAATGTGCACAAAAAAAACTTTAGGGACCAAAATCACACATGATCAATAATAGGGGGGACCAAAAGTGCAATATCTTTATCTTTAATGAGGAAAAGCCAAGTCACACAAGTACAATCATCAATGAAGGAAACAAACCACTTTTTGCCAGAAACTGTAGGAATGGATGCAGGTTCCCATATATCAGAATGAATAAGATCAAATGCAACACTCTTATTAGAACTGGGAGAAAAAGATGCATGATGATGTATAGAAAACTAACAGAATCGAAACGATTCAACAGTCTCTTTTAAAAAAAACAATAATGGGAACATAACCTTCTGTAAAGGAAAAGGAGGGTGACCAAGATACTTGTGTTGAAGCCAAATTTGAGAAGTAATAGACTTTGAGCCAATTTGATGCCAGGATGGTAGCAACTTCTGACCAGAACCATATGCAACATCATTGTTGAGGAAATAGTACTACCCTCCCTGTTCCTTAGCAACTCCAATCATCCTACTTCTGGCAAGATCCTGAAAGACACAATGGGAAGGAAACAAGTTAATTAACAATTTAGATCTTTGGTAAGCTTATGGATGGAAATAAGATTATGGGAAAGTTTTGGAACATGGAGTACATCCTTTAAGTGAAGGGAAGACTGGAGTTTAACGTTACCATATCCCACAACTGAGGTATGAAAGCCATCAACTACGGTTATATGATGTTTACCAGTAGAGGGTTGATATGACGACAAATGTGGGGAATGGAAGGTCATGTGGTTAGTTGCACCAGAGATAATAATCCATGAATTCTTACCAGTCATGGCTTGAGAACGACTGCTAGAAGGCTTACCAAGTGAATCAAGGATTGCCCGTAGGTGCATCAACTCATCTTTATTAAGAGCTGGAACTTCATCTCCCCCTGTAGGGAGTGGAATGGACTTGAGAGCCCTGTAATCAGACATCTCAACAATGAAGGCTGCAATGAAAAAGCAGTGACCCACAAACAATAGAGTCCAAATAAAAAATCCAACTGAGCCAAAACTTCAACTAGGGCTTCCAAACAACACAATGAAGGTGCTCTTAAGGTGAGTGGGTGAGGTGTTTGGGGGGGGGGGTAGACTTAGGGTTTATTCGGTGTTTAGGGTCAAACAGAAATGGGAGGTGGTCTGGTTGGGATGGTGATGGGCCAAGGTAGGTAGCGGAGGTCGAGGCTAGTTGGGCGTTGGCAAGGGCTTCCGGAAATGGTGCTTGGGGTACCGCCACATGCCGATGAAAGAAGCGCGCGTGGATCCACGCGCAGACAAGGGTGATGGCGCGTGGGTGATCGTTCGGTGGTGGGCTTTGGGTGGTCGACCGTAATCTGGACGGTGGTCTGTCCGGCGAGGTCTTTGGTGTGAAAAGTGACAAGTGACTTGCGACGCATGCGAGGGACAATGTCAGTGGGTAGCAGGAAGCGCGATTAAGGCGCAAAAGGAAGGGTAGACAAGCTGCAATTAAGGCGGCTACTGCAATGAAGGCAACGGCTAGGGTTGGATGCAGAAGCAGAGTCTCCCATATCGGGAAATCTGATACCAACTTGAAAATATAGAATAAACTAAATAATGTTTCTTATTCCAAGAATTATAAGAGAATACAATATATAGGTAGCATGACATTAGCACTAACTTTCCTATACAATGTGAGACTATTTCTACAATATGACATAATTTGAAAAACTATACAATGTGGAACTATTTCTAGATGAACCTTATCATAATCAGATGAAATCATCACCATAAACAATTATAATATCTGCAGCCTTCAGTGACAGCTGAAAGTTTTGCTGAAAATGGACATTGGCACAAACCGGTAAAATTTGGGCTGAAAAGGGAAGCCATAGATCAGATAGCTTGACAACATGATTTCTTGGTTGGTCATCACGTCTAGGTTTGGAGGTTTTGTAGCATACAGGCACGATCATACTTTGCCTAGGCCGTGCTTTGTTGCCATTCTTTACGAAGCCAATCCCAAGTCCAGATAAATGAAGAGGGTTGTGTTCGGCGGTTCGTAGCCTTTACTTTTTTTTTTTATTGAATTTCTATTACTCGGATCAATGATACAGTTGTTGTATGTTGGCCATTCCCTAACTTGTGAGCAGTTATGGAACATGGAAGTATTGACTCTTTCCTGTGTTTAAGTTGTGGTTGTTTTACGAGAGCAGTTGCTGAGAATGACGTATTCAGCAGCAGCGCAAGGGTTCAAACTTCACTAGTTGTGTGTTATTGGTGTTAAGTAAAGTTAGCCTTCCTGAGCTTGATATATTTTGAAGTTCAGAAAATTTTAGGTTGAAGTTGGCATGCTTTTGGAGATCTACAAACTTATGTTCAGCTTGGACTTGAGCTCTGATTTTTGTGTAAGGTTGTGTCATGGAAGAATTACTAAGAGCTTGTTTGGGCAATTTGTGTGAAGTTACTTTCCAGTAGAATGTATTTTGGAAGAATTGATTTTGAAAAATTTAATTTTTGAAGAATAGTCTTCTGTTCCACATATAAATTTAATTTTTTTCGTCTTATTTTATGATAAAAAAAAAAACATATAAATAATTTTGTAAGAATGGGTTTATTTGGATGGTATTATGTAAAATTACTTTTGGATGTGAAATTACCAAAATACAAAATAATGCATTTTGTTTAGTGTAAATATATTTTAATTTAATGAAGCCAAATTTGCAATTAGATGTATTTTGAAGAGTTTACCAAACATAAATTTTCCTTCCAAAATTCATTTTGGAGCGCAAACCAAACATGTATACTGAACCTTTTTAATAATTAAGATTAAGATTCTGTTGAAGTTATAGGCTTTAGGTAGAAGATGGCAAAATAAAAAGTATACCAAAATAAAAATAATGGATTTTGTTTTAATGTAAATATATTTTAGTTTAATGAAGGGAAATTTGTAATTAGACCTAGAGTGTAGTTTGAAAATTTTTCCAAACATAAATTTTCCCTCCAAAATTAATTTCGGAGTGCAAACCAAACATATATACTGAATTTCTACTTCATAATGATTAAGATTCTGTTGTAATTATAGGGTTTAGGTAGAAGATGACAAAATGTAGAAAATAGAGAATGACAGCCAACAAAATGAAACGAGATTAAGATGTTGTACAATACCCTAACCTAATTTTCCTAACACGAATAGTAATAACCCTAATATTCTAATGGGTTACATGATTGAAAAGCTTTTAAACATGCAATTGCCCGTCTCCTTGTTGTGCCAACAATATTGACCACATCTCCCGTATTGATTTAGCTATACTTTTTGTTGTCAACAATAAGCAAGTTGAAAATAGAACTTATAGGTGCAGTTTTCTATGAAATATGTGAATATGATATGAAAATAGAAGTATGGAACATGATCTTAGAAAATTTGTTTGTTTTCCTCTTGTATTGTGAATAATATTAGAAGTATAAATATCTGCTTCTGTACTTCTGAAAATGGAAGCAATGAAACAAATTATCAGTCTTGGACTCTTTGTTTCTTTAATTTCACTTCACATTGCTCTTTAGCTTCATGTTCATCTAATTTATGTGGGTAAGTGGATATACTTTGCATGTAAAGCTGTGATAAGGGCTTTCTTTCTTATATGCAGTTTGTCCAGTACAGCAGCCTGGTTCCTTGGTGCCTGGAACAATTGATGGTAAATTTGATGGTGGATATATAGTTACTGTGAATCTAGGTTCTGAGCAGCTAAAAGGTGTCCTGTATCATGTTCCTATCAACGTGTCCTGGAGTTCTTATACTGAAAGCGTGCCTAGTTCGAAGAATCGAAAGAGATCAAGATTGGCATTGCGTGATCCATTTCGGCCTAAGTCAAACAGGAGTGGTTACAATTTCTTCTTTGCTGAGAATTATGCCAGGCTAAAGCCCTCGTTCTATGGGCAAGAGAGGGCAATTAGTAAGAGGATTGGGTTTCTGTGGAGCAATCTGACAGATGCAGAAAGACAGGTATAGATGCACACTTGTTTACCTATGATGAGGGATTTTCTGCTTTTGTTTTGTTCTACTGCTGATTCTTCTTTTTTTTTTTTTTTTTTTTTTTTTTTTTTTTTTGTAACTTCACCTGATTCTTTTTTTCTTGTGTAACTTCACATACTAGCCTTTAACATACCGAATGAAATTGAGTGGAAAGAAATGGGAAGGCTATATGTATCCAAACTAGTATATTGTCCTGCCACATCGCTCATTTTCCTTCTTTTCCCTTCATTCTCTTACTATTCTGGCAAATATTGTGTTGTAAAACTCCACGGTAGTGTCCAAATAGAATATTTATGTAATTATTGTAGATTGTATGATTAATGATTATTAGGGAAGATTATTCTTTCTTATTTTTAGCTCTACTTTAGGCAGGTAGTTAATGCCTAAAGCAACCTTTTAAATATTATTCATTCTGTAATAACACTTGAAAGAAAGTATTTCTGATATTATTGCTTGATTCATGTTGTACAAAGACTGATTAAAATAATAAAAGGAATAAAAAACAAAATCTTTACAATAATAAAAAGAATAACTAATCATATCTGAATATAATACAATATATTACAGCACTCCCCCTCAAGCTGGTGAATGAATATCTATCTTTCCCAGCCTCCAAGTAAGACTTTGAAACCGCTCTGTGGGAAGCCCCTTGGTAAAGACATCTGCTAATTGGAACTCTGAAGGAATGTACTCAGCAACTATAAGACCATTATCTAAGTTTTATTTGATAAAATGTCATTCTATCTGTATGTTCTTCGTTTGATCATGCTGGATTGAGTTGTGAGCAATGTTAATGACGGACTTGTTGTCACAAAGTAACCTCATAAGAGCTTCATACTTTTTTCTGAGATCATCAAGTATGATTCTCATCCATAATAACTCACAAATCCCTTGGGCCATAGCTCCAAATTCTGTCTCAAAACTAGATCATCAAGTATGCTCGAACCTACATAATCTGCATCTATATAGGTTTCTGTGGACAATTTTCTCCCCTTTTTGAATAGTAGTCCTTGTTGGAATTAGTAGTAGTTAATTATAGGTTCATGCACTTGGTTCATGTACTTAGAAAATATCATACTTAGGAAATAGATCCTTAATTATTATCTTTTAAATGTAAGTTGTAATCAATTCCAAGTGTATATAAGTATTCAGCTGGCTGAATGCTAATCACTCAAGCAATTCACAATCATCTAGTACAATCTATATTCTAGTCTTTCAAGTTGGTATCAGAGCGGGTTCGTCCCGCTTCGGATCTGTGGTTTTCCGATCACAAGTCTTTGTCCTGTCCAACCAAAAGCAGTCCAAAAGTCACTCAGCCAAAAGTCACTCTAGTGGCCTACCCATTACACATTGTCACCGGAAATGTTCTCAGGAGTCACCGACCGACCGGCCCACGAAGAATCGTTGTCAGAAAACCTCTCACGCATCGCCCACGCACGCTCTCTGTCTGTCGGCACGTGTAAGTCACGTGCCGCCTTACTGACGTCGGAACTGTTGCGCGCTTGCTTAGAACTGGTCGCCGACCTCTCCTCTTCTTGTCTAGGAGGTCAGTCATCCGATTCTCCAACATTCTGGAGCGACTCTCCTCTTCTTTATGCATTTGTTTTCAGGAAATTGTTCTTTTTGGTTGCTCTTTTTTCAAAGCTATAAAATGGCTTCTGATTCGCAAAATCATTCCTCCCATGGCTTCTCTAGTCGTAGTAACCGACCCCAATGTTCCTTGTTAGCGAATGGGGCATACTCAAGACAAGGGTTATTCCCTACATGGTTTTCCTGAGAAATCAGCCAATGTGACCCAGTCCTCTAGTTTTAGAAAAGGGGCAGGTCTGAATTTTTTGACAAAGAATGAGTATAAGGAATATCTGCAACTTACGGCAGTTCAAGGGTCTTCATCTTCAACCACTGTTACCCATAATGGTAATTCTATGGCTTGTCTCTCTAAATCTATGTCTGTTGGACCTTGGATTTTGGATTTAGGTGCATCCGATCATATAGTTGGTAATCCCTCTCTTTTCTCACAAATATCACCACTCAAATCATCCTATTACTCTTGCTAATGGTTCTAAGGCTAAGGCTATTGGAATTAGCCAAGTTAAAATTGGTCCGTCTATCACCTTAAAATCAGTCCTTTTTATACGAGGTTGTCCATTTAATATAAATTCTGTTAGTCGTCTTACCTGTTCTCTTAACTGCTCAATAACCTTTGCGTCTAATTCCTTCTCTATATAGGATCGGAGCACAGGACGAAAGATCGGAGCAGGATTTGACTCACAAGGACTCTATTGTCTTCGGTCTTCACCTCCACAATATGTGTTGCTGCAGAATCACCTCACCTTCTTCGTTGTCGCCTTGGTCACCAAGTCTCAATAAATTCCAAAAAATGGTATCTCATCTCTCTCATTTACAATCTCTTCAGTGTGGGTCATGTCAACTTGGAAAACATGTCCGCTAAACATTTCCAAGTAAAGTCAATAATAGAGTTGTGTCTCCTTTTCATGTTGTTCATTCTGATGTATAGGGTCCAAGTCGTGTCACTTCTGTTTCTGGATATATGTACTTTGTTACTTCCATTTATGATTTCTCTAGATGCATTTGGCTTTATTCGTTTAGAATTGTTTGATATCTTTAAAAACTTTTGAAATGAAATTTGTACTCAATTTGGTCATATTGTGCGTATTTTGCGAAGTGATAATGCATCAATTCAGTTGTCCTCATACCCCACAACAAAATAGTGTGGCAGCAAGAAAGTATCGCCATTTGGTCGAAACTGCTCGCACCCTTTTACTGCATGCTAATGCACCACTAAAAATTTGGGGGTATGCTATTCTTACTGCAGGTTATTTGATAAATCAAATGCCCTCTTTGGTGTTAAATAACAAAGTTCCTTATTCTATCTTATTTCCTAATGAACCTCTCTATCTGGTTCCTCTTTGTGTCTTTGGTTGCACATGTTTTGTCCATGATCTTTCTCTAGGATTGGACAAGTTGTCCGCACGGGCTGTCAAGTGCATCTTCCTTTGGGTATTCTCGTGTTCAAAAACGGTACAGGTGTTATTCTCCATCCTCTAAACGTTTTTATGTCTCTGTTGATGTTACTTTTTTTGAGTATAAACCTTATTTTTTTGAACAGGTTGAACTAGAATTCGTCTCTCGGGTCCTACCTGTTCCTTCCCTAACGACTCCAGTCATTGCTCCTCCACCCATACATGATCAAGCTTCCGATCATCCTCAACCCACTCATCGTCCACTTCGCACTTATCGTCCAGTTCCCGAGGTTGATCCAGTTTCAGAGACTAGTGATTCATCTCCTACTCCATTATTTCCCCCAGCTTCGGACCTACCTACGTCTTCTGCTGACTTGCCCATTGCAATCCGCAAAGGTATTCGTTCTATTCGCAATCCTCATCCCATTTATAATTTCTTGAGTTATCATCATTTATCATCACATCATTATGCTTTCATTTCTTCTTTGTCGTCCATTTCAATTCCTAAAACTGTGTAGGAAACACTTTATCATCCAGGTTGGCGACAGACTATGATTGATGAGATGACAGCCTTAGAATCTAACCAAACACGGTCCTTTGTTCCTTGTCCTCCTGGCAAAACAACTGTTGGTTGGCGATGGGTTTTCACTATCAAAATTGGTCCGGATGGAAGAGTTGCCCGCTTAAAAGCTCACCTTGTAGCTAAAGGCTACACCTAGATTTTTGGCCTAGATTATGGTTTCCCCCGTTGCTAAAATGGCTTTTGTTTGGCTCTTCATCTCTGGCTGCCATAAATCATTGGCCGTTATATCAATTAGATATCAAGAATGTTTTCTTCATGGTGACTTGTCTGAGGAGGTTTATATGGTGTAACCAGCTGGGTTTGTTGTTTAGGGGGAGTCAGGTTTAGTTTGTCGATTGCACAAGTTCTTGTATGGTCTTAAACAATCTCCTCGGTGTTGGTTTGGGAAATTCAGTAAAGTTGTCTTGTAATTTGCTATGACTCGTAGTGAGGCAGATCATTTGGTATTTTATAGACATACATCTTCTGGTCAGTGTATCTATCTTTTTGTCTATGTGGATGACATTGTTATCATCGGAAATGATCACAAAGGTATTCAAGGACTAAAATAGCATTTGTTCAAGCACTTTGAAACTAAAGACTTGTGCAAATTGCGTTATTTTCTTGGGATTGAATTTGCTCAGTCGAAGAATGGGATTGTCATATCATCCCAAAGAAAGTATGCTCTTGATATCCTGGAAGAAACCGAGATGCTGAATTGCAAGCCGGTTGAAACGCCTATGGATCCCAATATTAAACTTTTGCTGGATCAAGGAAAGCCTTATTTAGACCTCGACAGATATCGAAGACTAGTGGGCAAATCAAATTATCTCACTATGACTAGGCCTGATATATCTTTTCTTGTTTGAGTTGTCAGTCAGTTTCATAATTCTCCATGTTATAGTAATTGTGATGCAGTTGTATGGATCTTAAGGTACATTAAAGGTTCCCCTAGAAAAGGGTTGATATATGAGAACATGGGTCATACAAATATTGTTGCCTATACCGATATTGACTGGGCTGGTTCTCCTAGTGATAGAAGTTCAACATCTTGTGTTCTGATTGGTGGAAACCTTTTCTTGTGGAAGAGCAAGAAGCAGAATATTGTTGCAAGATCAAATGCAGAAGCAGGATATCGAGCTATGGCTCTCACTACATGTGAGTTGATTTGTCTAAAACAACATCTTAAAGATTTAAAGTTTTGCAAAAATTGGCCTAATGAAGTTAATATGTGATAATCAAGCTGATTTGCACATTGCTTCTAATCCAGTCTTTGTTGAATGTACAAAGCATATAGAAATTGATTGCCACTTTATTCGAGAGAAGATAGTTTTTGGAGAAATTGTCATTGCTTTTGAAGATAGGGGTAAAATTGCCACTTTCTTCGAGGTTCTCAAAGCCATTATATTTGTAACAAGCTTGGAACATTTGACTTGTATGCTCCAGCTTGAGGTGGAGTGTTGGAATTAGTAAAAGTGTTGGAATTAGTAGTAGTTAATTATAGGTCCATGTACTTGGTTCATGTACATAGAAAATATCATACTTAGGAAATACATTCTTAGTTATTACTTCCTCCGTCCCATTATATATGTCACATTTACAAAAAAAAAAAAAATTGTCCCAAAATATGTCATTTTCTATTTTCAATGTAATATTAAATATTTTCTGCCTATTTTACTCCTAATTATGTTTTTAGAATTCTGTTATGTGATACATTAACCGAAGGCATCACTTTTTTATTTTCAAAGTGAAACATTTGAGTGACCAATAGCTGCATTTTGTTCCATTATCAATGTCTTGGAATACTCGTTTTTTTCGCTGAATGTAGCTTATCATTAATGATAACAGAATTTGTAAAAATAAAGAAAATATAAACAATGTTAATTTGGTAAAATTGTTCACTTTATTTCATTTATTGCTTTTTCATAAATCGTGTGATTTATCCAAGTGTGATATATATAATGGGACGGAGAGAGTATTTTGTAAATGTAAGTTGTAATCAATTCCAAGTGTATATAAATATTCAGCTGGCTTATTGCTAAGCACTCAAGCAATTCACAATCATCTAGTCGAGTCTATTCTAGTCTTTCAAGTCCTCTTTCTGGGCTTGTCTTCAAATACTAGAGGATTCTATTCACTGCTTGCATATGTCTCTCACATGGATCATGCATAAATTGGCTAACTACACTGATATCATAGGCTATGTCTGGCCTAGTGTGGGATAAATATAAGTTTTTCCACAAGTCTCTGATACTAGGCCTTTTCCACCCTTGGACTCTCTTCATTGCTTTTAATCCTATGATTTTGTTCAATAGGTGCCGCTGTGGTTTTGCAGACCAGCTTACCTATCTCCTTAAGAAGATCTAGGACATATTTCTTTTGGGAAATAAAGATACCTTGTTTGGAGTAGGTAATCTCTATCCCGAGGAAATACTTTAGCTTTCCCATGTAACTTTTCTCTTAGAACCTATTTTTCAACCTCATCATCACCTGTAATGATCATGTCATCTACATAGACTAGAAGAAGTGTGGGACACCATAGCATTAGTGAATCTCCTGAATCAAGCACGAGGAGACTGCTTGAGCCCATATAAAACCTTCCTTAATTTCCATACCTTATTCCCTCCACCAGTAGGGTCTTATCCTGGTGGAATCTCCATATATACCTCTTCTTCTAAGTTTTCATGTAGAAAGACATTTTTTACATCGAATTGGTGTAATTCCCAACCAAAGCATGTTGCCAAGGAGAGAATAATCCTGATTGTATTCATCTTTGCTACCGGGGCAAATGTTTCCTCATAATCAATCCTTATGTCTGAGTGTATCCCTTTGCAATCAGTCTTGCCTTATACCGGTCCAAAGTACCATGAGACTGATATTTCATTGTATAGATCCATCTGCATCTGGCTATCCTCTTATCCTTTGGTTTCTCAACAATATCCGAGGTTATATTTTTTCCCAAATCACTCATCTCATCATGCATGGCTTGAACCCAATTCTCATCCATTAAAGCTTCTTGTATTGATTAGGGACTCTGACAGAATCAATTGTTGAAATAAAGCTCCGGTGTTGTACTGAAAGGTGTTTAGTGGACACAAACTGAGATATAGGATATTTGGCACAAGCTCTTTTTCCTTTTCTCAAAGCAATTGACAAGTCTTCAAGGTAGGTTCGCAATTGTTATTTAAAGGACTATCCAAAGGATCAGAGTTAGGAATGCTTACCTCCGGTTCAGACAGTTGAAGTTGTTGTTGGACCAGGTTGAGTTTTTTTCCGTATATGATACTGGTACTAGTATTGTTTCAAATCATCGGCCTTATTTAATATTGGAACAGATAATGGTATTGGGTTCTTCTCATAAGTAATCCAGGAGATGATGCCACATCCTTCATAAGAGGAAAGATGGATGACTCGAGATTCAGCCATAAGAGGAATAGATGATGACTCAAGAGACTCAACTTCTAGACCATTCTCCTCCTGAAGTCGAGGACCGAAGTAAAAGGACTCGGTTTCATGAAAAGTGACATTCATGGAGACAGACATGGCGACATTGAGGATAATGACATTTGTACCCCTTCTTGTCAGGTGCATATCCTATGAAGATACATTTAACAACTCGAGGATTCAACTTACCACCATGTTGAAGGCAACAAAGCCGAAGGCACGACACAGGAGACTGGTCATAGCAGGAGCGGAAGGAAAGAAATAAGTCATGATTTGAACAGGACTAAGACCACTCATAACATGAGAAGACAACCTGTCTATCAAATATTTGGCAGTTAAGACAACTTCCCCCCAAGTAAGATTTAGGGACAAACATTTGGAAGAGTAGGGCTCTAACAATCTCAAGGAGATGACGATTCTTCCTTTCTGCAAAACACAAGTTAACTCGTGCAAAACACCATGTTAACTCGTGCAAAACACCATGTTCATTGAGAAATTTGAATTTTTTTATTAACATATTCCTTTCCATTATCATAATGTAACCTTTTAATAGCTTTCCCAAACTGAGGTTAAATCATGCGATAAAAATTCAAGAATAATGGAAAACTTCAGATTTATCTTTCATGAGAAATATCCATGTGACCCGAGTGCAATCATCAATAACAGAAACAAACCATTTTGCACCAGATAAATTAGCAGTAGAAGAAGGTTCCCACACATCAGAATGAACAAGATCAAATGGTTCAATACTTTTATTATTACTAGGAAGAAAAGTTGTATGGTGGTGTTTAACAAACTAGCAAATATCACAATGAAAAGACTCAACTAACCCCCCTATAAACAAATGGGGAAACAAGGACCTAAGAATATGAAAAGAGGATGACCAAGGTGTTTGTGTTGAAGCCATATTTAAGAAGCAACGGAATCGTAACTTGTCTGATAATAGGAAGTGGACAGCTTCTGTCTGGTACTACCTCTGGTCCCATGTAGAACATATAACCCTCCTCGCTCTTTAGCAACTCCAATCGTCTTTTCCGTGGCCAGATCCTGAAAAACACAATGGGAAGGAAAGAAGGTTACTGAACATTTTAAATTGCGAGTAAGTTTGTGAAAACAAACAAGATTATTGAGCAGTTTAGGGACATGAAGCAAATTATTTAAGGGGAGGGAAGGTTGAAGTGCAATGTTACCACATTCGAAAACATGGACATGACATCCACTAGCAACTATGATATGATGCTTACCAAACAAATTAGAGTATAATGAAAAATATGAGGGGTAAGGGGTCATATGATTAGTAGCACCAGAGTCAATAATCTATAGATCCTCAGATATAATACTAGAAACATTAAAGGACAAAGAACTTAAATTTTTACCAGTCATGGATAGAGAATAAGTGCCAGAAGGATTACTGATAGTATCCAAGAGAGTCTGCAAACGTTCCAACTCGGCTCTATTAACTGATGGAACCTCTTCTTCAGATGGCAGGGCAGGTGACTCTTAATCATCAGTATCAGACACTGTTTGATTAGCATGCCTTTGTTGACTGCCTTTAAAGCCTCCAGTGCGTCCAAGAACCTTATCCTTTCCATGGAGTCTAAAACAAGTCTCCTTAGTATGGCCAGACTTCCTACAATAAGTACAACAACGTTCTTCATGATTAGATTTGTTGGGAGGCTTCCGAGAAGATTATCCTTGTTTCCGGAAGGTGACCCAGTTTTGTGAACTTTTTCGGCAGCCAAAGTTGAACCATCAATGAGATTGCCACTATCCAACATCACTGTCGTGCGACTCTCTTCTCCCTGATGTAGAATACCTTATAGAGAGAAAGGAACTTTTCCTTGCCCAAAATCTGAACCCGAATAGGGTCATACTCAGAATTCAACCCAGAGAGAAACTTGAAGTTCCGTGCTCTCTCAATGAATTGTGTTAAGGTGACAGAATTCTCACTGCACTGCATCTTTAATTCTGATTTTGGTCTAGCTCAATCCATAATCCATTCAGTCACTGAAAGTGTGCCTTGCTTGGTATTGAAAAAACCTTATTTTCTAATTCATAACAAGCATAAATATTCCGGTTCATAGAATAAGTCTGACGCAATTTATCCAAAATTTCACGTGAAGAAGTAAAAACATAAAATTCTTACTTCTTACTGATTTCCGGAGTCATGGAGTTCCAAAGCAAATTCATAATCGGTGAATGTTCATCATCCCAGGTTCCAAACTGAGGGTCATCCTTCTTTGGAGCAACCCCCTCAATGTGTGATAATTTCCTACGTCCATTGAGGGTAGTGTGAATAACCTGAGCCCATTTTAGATAGTTCTTACCATTAAGATGATAGGAAAAGTGCAATACTGGAAGATCATTTGGATTTAGGGCTGGAATGGCAACTGGAGAAGTCGTGTTGACGGTGGAGTACTGAACCGTCTCTGTTTTTGACATATTGGTAGGACCTAAACCTCAAAAGAGAACAAGGGAAGGCCGGCGATCAGAACCGTGACAGCGGCCTGGCAAAGGAAGACCGGGACGGGGCAAAAGTTTCCAATTGATCAATTCCATAAGTTTGGATGAACCCTTTGGCAACTAACCTTGCCTTATACCTCTCAATTGACCCATCAGCCCTGTATTTTATTGCATATACTCACTTACATCCCACTAGTCTTTTTTCTGCTGGTAAAGTAACTAGCTCCCGGGTGCTATTCTTCTCTAGTGCCTCCATCTCTAAGTCCATAGCTTACTTCCATTTTCTATCAGACAATGCCTCAGATAGGGTAGTAGGTATAGATGTGGTGTTTAGGTTTATAAGAAAAGCTTTATGGGTAGGAGAGAAGTTTTTAAAGGATAGTTAATTTGAGAGAGGGTAAAGTGGTTGTTTGGTGCATTTTCTGGTACCTTTTCTAATGGCAATTGGGAGGTCTAGGTCATCTTAGTTTTCGGTTTCAACCTGTTCAGCTGGAGAATTAGAAATTATTACCTCATTTAGTGGAGTCTAGTTGGATTCTTGAACATGAGTAGATCCTGGAATGGCCTTTGGTCTCTTGGAATATACCACATTCTTTCCCCATCTCACATCACGTTCAGTTTCAGGTTGGTTGGAAGGATCAGCTTCACTTGTTGTGGGTTCGGATGGTGAGGTCCCATGAGTTTCTTGGTCAGTTTCAAATTGATTTGGTGTAGATTCAAAACTCAAATCTGGAAAAATGGGTGAACCAAAATGGGTTTCCTTATCTACCCTAAAACACTCCCCCTAAAGATAAGGTTGACTGAAATAACCTTCTTGCTCATTGAAGGTAACATCCCTTGACACTAGGGGTGTGTAGAAAATCCAACTGAACCAAATTGGACTCTAAACCAAATTGAACCAAACTACTAAAACCCGCTTTATTCAAACCATTTCTAATAATTGAACCAATTTTAATGGTTTGGTTCACTACCCCTGAAACAGTTTGGCTCACCTAAATTAACCAAATAAACATTTTCCTGTCACTCAGAATCGTGAACCCCAATCGAGCTATTTTCTCCATTGCTGAGACGTCAGAGGCAAGGCAAGGTAAGAACTCTATTTCTTCAATTTCTCCACAATAAATTTCATTTTCCCTGCATTTTGAGAAATTACGTTGGATCCATTTTTCTATTTTCATGTTCCTCTCTTTGATCTACACGCATGTATGGAATTTATTATTATTTTTAAACAGATACCTCTTCCATTATCCCAAGAGCTGAGTATATATATGATGAGCAGAAACTAATTATAAGAAATTTGGGAGTTAAACCGGTTTATAAGTTCTAAATCGGTTCCAAACCGGTTCAAAACAGAAATCGGTTTTTATCAAAATGGTTAATAAAAACCGAATTTAAAAGGGGTTTGGTCCGGTTGGGTGTGGTTTATTGGACCATGCACACCCCTACTTGACACATAATTTTTTGGAAGGAGGGTGGTAGCACTTATACCCTTTTTGAGTAGATGAGTACCCAACAAAGACACACCTTAAGGCTCTAGGATCAAGTTTTCCCCTGTCCGTACTATGAATATGGACAAAGGAAACACACCCAAATATTCTCGGTGTAAGGTTATTTGTTGTGGACAAATTTGGGTAGAAAGAGGCTAGAACATCCATAGGACTTTTTGATCCTAAGACTCTAGAGGGTAGTCGATTAATGAGATGGGTTGCAATAAGAACCGCTTCCCCCCATAAATTCTTTGGGACATTATTTTGGAACAGAAGAGCCCGGGTTTGATTTAGAAGGTGCCCATTTTTCCTCTCGGCAATCCCATTCTGTTGTGGTGTTTTGACACAAGAAGACTCATGAATTATACCCTCTTTTTGACAAAAAGAAGTAAGGACATTATTAAAGTAGCCTTTTGCATTGTCAGACCTAAGTCTCTTGATGCTAACACCAAATTGATTTTTTATCATGGAGTAGAAATTTAGAAAGACATAATTGACCTCAGATTTCTGTTTGAGTAAGAAAATCCAAGTAACTCGGGTGCAATCATCTATAAATGTTACAAACCATCGAGTACCCGACACATTTGGAATATTAGAGGGACCCCACACATCAGTATGCATAAGATAAAAAGGAAATTTGCTCATTTTATTGCTTATTGGAAAAGGCACACGCTTGTGTTTAGTAAGCTCACACACCTCACAATGAAAACTATCAACATTTAATTTGGTAAAAAAAGGAAGGAAACAACATTTTGATAACTCTAAAAGAAGGATGCCCCAGACGATAATGATAAAGAAATTTTTTTTCTTTGTTCGTCATCACAGATTCAGATATGAAGGAGTGGGATAATCTGCTCTTGCTGGACAGAGTTGGGTCTTCTAGATAATAAAGGCCATTCCATTCTATAGCATGTCCAATTATCCTCCCCGAATCCTTGTCTTGTAACACAATGATTACTATGAAAAACAACATTGCATGACAAATCTTTTGTAAGTTTTTGTATAGAAACCAGGTTAGTGGACAGTTTTGGGACATGGAGGACATTTTTTAAGGTCAATGATGGGCTGATGTGGACATCTCCTTGTCCAGCTGCAGTTATAAGGGTTCCATCAGTTGTGGCAATTTTCTTGTTGCTGGAACATGGTGAATATGTGGAAAAGTGTTTGGGTAGGGGTGTCATGTGGTCAGTGGCTCCGGAGTCCAATATCCAACCATGGTTAAAGGATGCATCTGAGACATTTAATCCAAAAGAAAATGGAACTGGAACTGGAAATGGAAACGGAAATGGGGATAGAGAGGAGAATTTACCTGAGTATGCTAATGTACCTGTTGGATTTTCCAGCTTACTAAGGAATGTCCTCACCCTTTCTATCTCCTCCTGGTTGAGATGGTCAGTGTGTCCAATTTATTTTCTTCACTTGTTCCAGCTGCAATATGGACTTGTCCTCCCTTCCTTGGGAATCCTCCTTTATGCCCCCACGCTTGATCTCGATTTGCGGGCTTTCCAGGTAATTTCCAGCACTTTTCTCGAGTGCAGCGAGGATTATTGCAGTAGGTACACCATATAACATTTTTCTTTTCCACATTTGTCAACCCTCCTTTTCTCTGTTCTGCTATCATGGCTGAAGTCCCATCTCCTTCATTATGATCAGCTATCATGGCAGAATCCACGGCCATTCCCTGTCTCTGGATTCACGACTTCTGCTTCCTTAGACATTGTAGGGCAGCGAGTTCACACTATTAGGGTAAGAAAACTGTGTAGTGAAAGCACAAGACTGGTGCGATGAAGGCACAAGACTGCTGTTTAGGTTTTAGCAGCAATGAAGGCCGCCGTTTACGGTTTAGGTTGCGCAGTTAGAGCCTCCCAGATCGGGAGCTCTGATACCATCTAAAAAATAGGGCTGAATGTATTATTTTATTCATCATAATTCTGAATAATCATACAGAATATATACAAAGTGCCTAAGATATTTTAGGAAATAAACTAATTCTATTCTAATCTCGAATCCCTTGATTCAAGGAATCTTTCCTAATCACACAAACTATACAGATTACATATAATTCTGAATAATATCTTTCCTAAAAAATCACACGGTTCCCACACTATCCTATCTCTGACTCATTCTGATCGACAAATAACCTTAAAGTTCCCAAAGAAGATAAAAAAGAAAACCAAACTCTTGTATCTACTTTAGGCAGGTAGTTAATGCTCTAAAGCCTATCTAATGTAAAAAAGCTTTGTACAGATTATTCCTTCAATTATAATAATATTCAGTTTTTCCTCATTCAAGTTATTGCATTAAGATCCCTTTAGATTTTATATGTATAAAATATTACCTTGATGCTGCATACTGACTTAGTTGCTTATTGTATTTGTAGTTGGAGGAGCTATTATTTGATATGGTAGATAATCTATATATGTATTAGATCATGAAAAGGTTTCTGTTCTCTGATTTGTACATTCTCAGTTTAGATTTTTAGAAATCTGTTATTTGAGCTTTAGAACTAAACTAAATTTGACCCACCCTCTGACGCTATCATTAGTGGAACTGCCCTGATGTGCCTGTGTTAAAGCCAAAAGTAGCATTCATAGAAATGCTTAAAATCTGTTTACATTTTTCTGTGGGAGTGTGTGAATAGGAAGTAACATTGTCACGTCTGCAGAAGATTAGAAAGTAGTTGGGGCCTTTTCTAATTCAGTGATAACCACTTCTAATTCTATGTGAATAATGGCTTCTCAATTCAATTCGAAAACATTAAGAAGGCTATAATTATAAGTGTTCTTGGTGAGACTTGAAGACCGAAAACTGTGAGGGGAATCCTCTCAGTAGTTAATCTCTAGGATAATTGGTGTGTGTAATCTGCCCTCTGTAAGCTCTTCAACCCGACATATATAGAAGACCTGAATAGGCAGTTACCACTTCTGTTGTGGAGGACTTCAAATCAGGGAATGAGGTCCACTCCCCTTCTATTGTGCAGAAGTGGAAAAAACCTACCCCAGGTTACCTGATCATGCTGCCATCATGGGTGAGCCACCATTTTTTTAGAGTTATTAGATATAAGTTGGGCTGACCGAGCATCATGGACAGGTCCATATAGGTCGGTCGGCCCATGGGGGGACAATAAGAATGACTACATTTGTTGCAGCAAGCAATAATGGCTTCTCTCTTTTTGCCTATTATTACAAAATTCTACTTGTTAAAGAAAAAGTTGTATGTTAACTATAGAATCAAGATGCATTTGCTTGCCAAAAAGGGAACAAAAAGCTGTGAAACTACCCATATTTGTTTGAGATTATATTCTGGGGTTGTTTATCTGCAGGACTTTCTCATGCTTTTTTTGTGAACATAATGCAGATTTATCAGGAGAAAGGACTGAGAGACAAGGAAAGATACAGGAGAGAAATGCTGAAGTACAAATCTAATAATTCAACTCCTCAATAGACTATAATGTGGAACTGTTCGACCACCATTTCAAGTTACTCATGTTTTGTTCTTTGCTTTTACCTTTGTTATTATAGTTAATTTATTCTACATAGAATTGCGCCCTGGGAAAACTGATGGCTAAGAAGGGTAGCTTTGTGACATTTCTAGTGTAAATTATGATGAATGATCTTGCAAAACATCCTGTAATAGTAGTTCATCGGCCCATTCTATTGTGCACTGGGTTTGTGTTTGGTGTTTTGTGTACCTCGTTAAATTTACCTGGAATAACCAGTCACCTCTATTTTATAACAAAGACCCTCAAGTTTTGTTTATCTTTATTGTCTTTTGGGGGCAAAAGTAAAGAGAGCAAGTTCATTTAGACTGAAAAAGAGAAGGTTCGTTCTGTCAATCGGAGCCACTGGGGGGTGTTGAAGGTCCATTCTGCAGAACTCCAGTGAAATTGCGAGGAATGCAAGATGCCAAGCTTCTATCCGCACCACTTTCCAACCTTCCAACCTTTATTTTTGTTATTATGAGATCATATAAATTTTTGATGAACTTCATCAAGTTGTGAAAGGATTCCCTATCAAATAGTTATAGAATATGTTAAAAGAGGATTTGTATTGAAGGTGGATGGTGTTCACCATGCATTAATGAATCTAAGGAATGAGGAATGTTTAATTTATTCTAGTCTTCAATATAGTTAAATCAAACATTTATTTATATTGTTAAAAAATGAAAAATCAAACAATTTATTTTAAAAATCCTGCCATTATGTTTTTCATTGCAACCACCATCAAGAAAGGGTATATGATAGGAAGAAAATGGCAATTGATAGATTGGGTTATGCAGGTGAATTTCACTTCTGCAATTTAACAATCGTGGATCAAGGTTAGTAACCAAATCTGTCCTATAAGGATTTGGGTTCTCTACATTCAAAATTCATTACATTCACTCATATGCATCATTAGATGCATTTGAGAGTGAATTAAATAAATGAAATAATAATGAGCCAATGATGCATATGAGTGAATGTATTGAATTTTAAATGTAGGGAATCCAAATCCATCTTATAACTAGTGTAAATCCTAAAAATAAATGTTCATGTTCATTACTATCGTATGTTCTTCTATGGAATCTTTGGATATAAAACTTACGATTGTTGATCATCAACATATATGAATTTATATGTATGCTTACACGTTTCAAACGTTTGTCCAGTGCACTTCACCGTGAAGTCCATTTTGATTGCTTGGTTGACACATAGCAGCCATGCATTCCCACATGTTACCAAGTACAAATGTCAGTACGGTCTGTTAGTGAAGTGGCAAGCAATGTTTATGAAGGCAACAATACTAAATGGTAAATAACATACATAACCTCAATAAATATGGATCAAAACCAACCGGCCAATACAAATTTCTTGCTCTTGTTGATAGTATAAAAATGACAGGTTATGCAAAACAACTTAACTATTTTTTTGAAGAAAAAGTGTCTGCCTTTAAATAATGAAAGAAAGTAATGAAAAAAGTTTTAAATCTATTAAATAATGTGAGAAATAGGTGGCAACACAGAAATAAGAAACGAAGCTGCTGATCTCAGCTGCCGAAACTGGGGTGCTAAGGACAAAGTCATTTAAAATCACCGTTTCTATCTCAGCTTTGGAAATGTCACTAACCCGAGTTTATTCAGGGAGGATTTGGACACAAGGGAGATAACTTCAGGAACTTCTGACTTGAATATTCTACCTTTCCAAGGGTAGAAGTGCTCCATTTATTTATGCATGTATTAATATAAGGAGCATAACTCAATCAGCTAAAGGCAGAGAAGAAACCATAGAGATGGGTTATCTTGGGCTGTTTCTGATTCTGCTTCTTTCAATCTCATGCGCAGTTTCTACTTTAGTTGACAACAGTTTCAGGAGGTGCATGTTAGCCCGAGTTGGTGGCTACTCTGAATCTATGGAAAGAATAGTCCTCAGCTCATCCTCCTCACTATATGCAAAAATCTTGGAATCATTCCAACAAAATCCCAGATGGCTGAATTCCTCAAGTAAGCCTTTTCTCATAATAACACCTTTCCATGAATCTGAAATTCAAGCAGCCATTTTATGCAGCATTGAACTTGGGCTGCAGATCAGAGTCAGAAGTGGAGGCAATGATTATGAAGGTCTATCTTATCATTGTAAGGCCCCATTTATCATGATTGACCTCATCAACATCCGTTCCATTGCAATTAATCTTGCTGAGGAAACAGCTTGAGTTCAGGCTGGGGCAACATTAGGTGAACTTTACTGCAAAATTTCCAAGGCAAGTAAGGTCCATGGATTCCCAGCAGGAGTCTGTCCAAGTGTAGGGATGGGTGGACACATCAGTGGAGGGGGGTTTGGTAATATGCTTGGGAAGTATGGCCTAGCAGCAGACCAGGTTCTTGATGCTTACCTGATTGATGTAAATGGGAAGACTCTTGACAGAAAATCAATGGAAGAAGATCTTATCTGGGCCATTAGAGGAGGCAGTGCAACTAGTGTTGGAGTCATTCTGGCATGGAAGATCAAGCTGGTTCAAGTTCCAACTACTGTTACTGGCTTCAGCATTCAAAAAACACTGGAGGAAGGGGCCACCAAACTCATTCACAGTTGGCAATACATACAGATAAACTGCATGAAGATCTTTTCATCAGAATAATTGCTCAAAATAGTGGTGCCAATTCAAAAACGGTCCAAGCAATCTTTAACTCTCTCTTCCTTGGAGGAATAGACAGGTTAATCCCAATAATGAATGAGAGCTTTCCAGAATTGGGATTGCAGGCTAAAGACTGCATTGAAATGAGCAGGATTCAATCTGTTCTTTATTTTGCTGGATACAACAAATGGGACCCTCCAGAACTCTTACTCAACAGAACTACCACATAAAAAAGCTCTTTCAAGGCCAAGTCTGACTTTGTAAAGGTACCTATACCAGAATTTGGGCTAGAAGGGGTTTGGAAAATGCTTCTAAAAGAAGATACATTAGCACTACTGACAATGGATCCCTATGGTGGTAGGATGAATGAAATACAATACATGGTAAAATGGGAAGTAAATACCATTGAAGCATCCAACAGGCATGTACAGTGGATGAGAATGCTTTATAGATGCATGACTCCTTATATTCCTAAATCTCCACGAGCTGCCTATTTGAACTATAAGGATCTTGATTTGGGTAGCAACAAGCATGATAACACAAGCTACTCAGAAGCAAGTCTTTGGGGCATGGAGTACTTTAAGGGAAACTTCAAGAGATTGGCAGATATTAAGACAAAGTTTGATCCCCAAAATATTTTCAGGAATGAACAGAGTATTCCTCTCCTAAATTCCTTTCCTTCTTCCACCTATAGGACATGACATTGGGAGCATCTAGAACATTTGTCTAGTTCTAGTATTATATAGTAGTTATATGTGGCCAAGCAAAATAGGTCTATTATATATATGTTAACCTTATGAATTATATGTTTATAATAAACCCAACCCTTTAAAACTATGTATAAATTCTCTCATTTTGTCTATTAAATAATATTTAAATACTTGAAAAGTTCTTTTAATTTATCAAGTTATAAATTTGTAATTATCGAATTATGAAATATAAATAGTAAAATGGATACAAATTTGCAGCTTGAAGTGCAGGGCTTAATGAATTCTCCCTTAAATGAGTGCTCAATAATAAAGAAGGTCGGGTGCATTGATTCAACTCCATCATAATTACTCTGATAACACACATAATTACTCTGATAACACACGCATACCCACACGCGCCCACACAAACAATTTTTATTTGTCATAACAAAACTAGTATAATTTTTACTTATATAATTACTACCTCCATTCCATATCTTTAATTTCTTTAGCAATTTATTTTTGTTTCAAAATAATTGGAGTTTTATAAACTCAAGATATAATTTTCACATTTTTTCCATATATACACTCAATTGGCTTTATGTCTTTCTAGGTTATGCTTTTTGATTGAATACTTCATTTAATTCTTCACCGGATATTTTGATACACTTACACACAAATTAATGATTTTTTAATTTGTGTGTAGAATGCTAAAAAGACTAAAGATATGGAACGGAGGGAGTAATAAAAATCATGTTACATTGAAAAGTCACAAAACCATTAGGGAGGGTAATGGATAAAGGACCCTATGGATATCCGCAAAAAATATCCATGATGGATAAGCTAATTACCCGCGTAATGGATATGGGTATGGATATGGGTAATTATCTTCAAAAATGAATAAGTATGGGTGCGGGTACGGGTACTCTAGTACCCATCCCGCCTCATATCTGCACTCATACATACATACATACAAAAGTTTAATTACTATGTATTGTTAGTTAAAGTTTTACACTCTCAATCAATCAGAAATTATGATATTGGTGACTTTTAAGGTAGTTAGGATAAGAGTGAAACATTTTAGCTTATGTGACAATTTTTGATTGGTTGACAGTATAAAAAATATTTATACTGACAGTGCATACCAATTAAATCATATATATATATATATATATATATATATATATATATACACCTTCCTCCCCCTGATGATGAAGAAGGCCTCTCGCAATGCTCAGACTCGTTCTATCAGAATGAAGATGATTGTTTCGGGATAGATACCACTGTTCATCTAAGTGATGATGAATAGTGTTCAAGCCCAATTACTGTTGGCCCAACACTGTTCTGCCGACACCAACCGTCACTGTTGTCACAGTTCTAGTCAAGATACCGACACTGTTCATCAATTATTATAATAGTATAGGTCAAGATACCGGTACTGTTGTAATAGTAATTTTAGTTTTCTTTAAATAGGAATGCTGAGGCATTCTCAAGGCATTCAAAGTTTTAGAGAGAACTTAGAGTGAGAAGCTCTGATAGAAGTGAGCCTTCTCCCTTTTCTCCCTTCTCCCTTATCTTCGTTTTCAATCTCTCAATCTTGTAACCTCAACCTTTTCTGAATAAAACTTCAATCTTTCCTCCTTTGCATGCATTAACTGCATCTTCTCTTCTCCCTCCACCAGTCCTGGTGAGGCTCTGCCTCCGCTTCGGCTTCTTTTTTCTTTTCTTTTGCATGTTTTAAATTATTGTTTTGCATCTTTAATTATGTAAACGTTTTGTATGCTCCTCCTTCTTTTATCCTGCTCTCATCCCCCTTCCTCCTTCCTGTAGCTTCGTTCATCCCTCTGGTATCAGAGCCAAATGGGGAAGTAGGAATAGTATAATGGATCTGAGTTCTTATCTTTCTTAAATGAAAAAAAAAAAAAGTTATTATGCTTATGGAAGGCTTCGCCTCCTATCTTTTATGTTTCTTTTAAACTTAGAAAATATTATGCTTAACTGGTTGGTGCACCGCTTGACTGGATAAGAACCATATGCATATATTTGATTTATCTTGTTAAAGCTGTAGCAGTAAGTCTTCGCTGTGGTTAAAGAGGCAGTAAGTCTAATTCGACCATGCTTAAGCAAGATAAGTAAAATACTGATGCTCAGGTTGCTTTTGATTAAGTTGTAAAGGTGTAGCCTTGGTTAAGGATAATAAGTTCTAAGGTTCTTTGTACATGTGTTTTTCGATCTTTTAGTTTTGTACAGTTTTATGACAATATTCAGAAAGATATGGCTTAGATCTATAATATTGGTACTATAGAACCAAAGGAAGGCAATGATATCAAAATCATGAAAAATATGTTATCTCGCTCTTTTTCCAAGATCTCCTTCCGCTCCTCCCAACCTTCTTCTTCATCTCTTCAGGAATCTGAGATTCCTGCCAATCCTAGCAGTATTTTCCAAGAAGAGATCTGTTTTGAAAATATAAATCAAGATATTGATAACTAGGAAATCCCAAAAATTCCCACAAAAGAACTCTACAAACCAAAAGGCAAGTTCTTCTTGCACTCTGATTATGTCATTAAGACTGTAGAGAAAAACATTCCAATCAACCCAGAGAGTAAATAATTCCATCTTCTCTCAATGGATACAATCAAAACCCACAAACCAAAGTACATTTACCTACACATAAGATGTGTTCAGGTAGCAGTAAAACCTTTAATCCGTGAAGGGTTAAATGCTTCAATTTTAATGTGCTTACGAGACATTAGGCACAACAAATTTCAAGATTCTCTCTTAGGCACCGTTGAAACTAGCCTAAGCCAGGGTCCAATTTATTTTAATTGTTACCCAAATAGGACTTTGAGTTTGCAAGATAGAAATATCTTGGATTCTTTGTTCTTAAACATCAAGATCTATGGTTTAGATATGAAACCTGGATCTATCCCAGCAGCTTTGCTTTACAGGATTCAATATAAGATCTGACGATTTTAGATCTGTCCCATCAAGGCAATCATTTTCAACTTTGTCCCAAGCTTCAAACCATACCATAAACCTTCAAGGATTACATACATCATCTAGTATCCCAAGACCAATTTATCAGGCTGAAGATGACCAAAAATCTATTCAGTCTCCAACCTACTCTTCCCTTAATGAGTCTTATAATGATTTATAAGTTCATTATTGATAAGGAATCCCTTAGAAAGAGCTTTTACTCCGAGGAATGGAAACCTCAAAGGGAGTGGTTCTTTCAACATTATCAGGGATCAAACAAAGAAAATATTCAAAATGAATATTATACCTTTCTTAACAATGTTAAGGAAAACATTCAATACTAGATTCCAAGGCGCTTCCGCTGGTGCTATTCGCTTGTGATTATTCCCTTCCTCTCTGACTGGCAAGGCAAAGAAGTGGTTGAAGTCGGTGCCCACCAACACTTTTACATCATGGGACCAACTTGAGCAGGGGTTCTTGCAAAAATTCTTCCCACCATCCATGACTGCTTCTTTACTTCTTTACGAACTCAAATCACTGGCTTCTTTCAAAAAGACTGAGAATCCTTATCCAAAGCATGGGATCGCTACAAGGGACTAATAGAGTCTTGCCCACACCATGGGCTTGAAAAGTAGTTATTAGTGCACACTTTCTACAATGGATTGGAATATTCTTCCAAGGTGTCGCTTGACTTCGCATCTGGCGGAGTATTGATGAACAACCCACTGACAGAGGCATTCAACATAATAGAAAGCGTTGCCACCAACCATAACAATGGGCTGACGCAAGAGGTAATAACCCAAAAAAGCTCGCGGCTAGTAAGTATGATGTTGGTGATTTAGAATTAATCATTGCTAAATTTGATTCTTTAAATCAACACTTTGATAAATTAGAAAAGGCCAATGTGAATGCAATAGGTGTGGTATGCAGGGACAGAATAACATGCAATGCAAAGGGGCATCAAGGGAACACGTGGAGTTATGCCACAATTTCTATGATACAAACCCATAGATGCCCAACTATGTCCCCCAAAATCAATACAACCAAGGGAGAAAGCCGAACTACCTGTCCTATCGGAACAACAATACTCTAAATCACTAATACGAAGAAGGACAAGGTAATGTTCAAACTTCCTCGGGAGCACCTCAGGTAACAACATCAAAACTTCAGTCACATTTAGAAAGCTTTGTGGTAGCCCAAACCAAGCAAAATGAAGAATTTAGGCAACATGGTGAGGCTTTGGGCAAAGCTGTTAAGGAGCTAGCATCTAAGGTAGACAACTTAGCTACACATAACAAGATGCTAGAAACCGAAATTGCCCAACAAGCTAGTACATCAAATAGGACTCAAGGAAAATTTCCTGGCCAACCCGAAGTGAATCCCGGTAAGCAATGTCATGCTATATACTTGAGGGATGATGAGCTTGGGGTGGTCAAGGAGAATGAAGATAGTAAGGAGGACATGAGTGATCAAGAAGACATAGAACCACCATATGTTGCTCCTCCACCTTACCAACCCCCAATCCCTTTCCCTCAAAGACTAATAAAAAGAAAGCAAGTAGAAGTATAAACTAATCTAGTAACCATGGAGCGCAACAACACAATGCCTCCTAAGCTTAAAGATCCAGGTAGTTTCTCTATTGCTTGTTCAATTGGAAAGTTTAACATAGATCATGCATCGTGCGATCTAGGGGCTAGTGCGAGTTTAATGCCCTCTTCCATCTATGAGAAGTTAGAGCTTAATGAATTGAGACCATTCAAGTTCTCTTTATAATTTGCAGATGGCTCCACTAAGAAACCTCTAGGCATACTAGAGAATGCCCTAGTTAAAATTGGAAAACAGATAATCCCCACCGATTTCATGGTGTTGGATATGAATGGGGGTCCTCAATTCCCAATCATTCTTGGAAGGCCACTCTTGGCCACAGCTGGAGCTTTGATAGATGTTAAACATGATAAGCTATGCTTGAATGTGGGAAAAGAAAAGATTGAGTTTAATTTTGCAAATTCTTCTAACCTTTCTATTGAGAACTATGTATGCAGGATTGAGGAATTGCCTCCAAAGGCAAAGGAAGAACATAAAATGGAAACAACCCCCGAACCTTGCATGGACATAGACATATCTAAGGAAGATAAGGTTAGGATTGCCAAATGCATAAAGTTGAGGCCTCCGCCCAAGGTTGGCAAAGCCATGAGATTAAAGGCGAAAAGAGTCAAGCAGAAACGCATTGGCCACTTTAAGATTATAGCGGAGGACTTCCTTGGAAAAAAGCAATAACTGGGCTCCATTGCCTCGATGATCCCGGCTGATTTAAAGGGAGTATGGTCAAGCTTAGGACTTAAAATAAGCGCTTCTTGGGAGGCAACCCAAGTTTTCTTTCACTTTTAGTTTTTTTTTTTATGTTTTTATTTAGTTCTTAATAAATAAAAATAGTTTGATAGGGAAAGATCACCTATTGATGGGTGTTCAAGGTTTGCATTTCAGGTTGGACCAGTTTTGAGGAGCAAAAAGGCAAGGAAAAATGAAGTCAGGAGAGATCACACCCTAGCCGTGACACACATCACGGCCGTGATGGGCAATATATGGAGAAGCAAAAGAATTCACAGGCTGGTCGTGACTGGGGTCATGCCCGTGACTCTACCCAGAATATTCAACCTGTAACATCCCGATTTTCTGTAACTCTTAATCGAGTTGGTTAACCTCGATTAGGGCTTTGGATGCTTGTGTGAGTTGTTTTGTGTTAGTTTAAGACTTAGTTGGAAGCTTAGGAATAGACTTGAACAAGTTTGGAAGTGCTTAAGAGGATAAACGGGAAACTGGGGAACTTAGAAGTTTGGAAAGCTCTTCCCAGCTAAGCAGCACGCTCAAGCGTGGGAAGGGAGCACGCCCTAGCGTGCCCACACTCAAGGGTTGGCATGTTGCACGCTCAAGCGTGCTGAATGCGTTTGCTAGCTGGTGTGCTTTTTGACGCGTGTGCTACACGTGTCAGGCCAGGGTGAAGGCGGAGTGGACGAGGCTCCACGCTCAAGCGTGGAATAGCCCCACGCTCAAGCATGGGCATGCTCAAGCGTGGAGATATCCCGTGCTTAAGCATGGAAATGTCCCACGCTTAAGCGTAGACAGATGAAAATGTTGGAGGAGTTTCTTTCTCTTCCTCATTTTGCACGAAAATCCTAAGTGTTACAGCAACCTAGAGAGAAAGGCTCTAGATTTCTAGAGAGAGAAAGCTCAAGTTCGAGGCGATCGAGGTACCGAAACGCAATTCTGACTACACGGTTGTTATCGCAATGAAGTCTTCTATGACTTTGATGGATTAGTTTCTAGATTCGCCAAAGGTAAACTCGGATCCCTAACACGCGTTCTTCGAGTCTTTACCTTTAGTCTTTGATCTTTGAGTTTGCCCTAGGGCTAACACTATTGCATATGTGTTGTGCTCATGATTAGGGCAAGGTTCGTGCTCGTGGTTGTGGGTGTCAGAGGGGAGGATCTCTACGTGTGGTGGCTGGTTGGTGGCTGAGCTTGCAGCTGCATGTGGAGGAACGTGTCAGCGTTCGCGTGGATATTTAAGCCAGTTTTTCAGGTGGGGAGAAAGAGTATTGCTGCCGTTGGGAAGGCAAGAGTAGTGTAGATGTATTTTATGTTGTGTGTAGGGAAGCCCTAACCCTACTAGTGGTTGAGCCCTAATAAAGTACCTAAACTCTAGGTTTAGCCTACTTTGGGCTATCACCGTTAAGTGTGGAAACCCTAGGTTAGATAACTGTTGATTGAGGATGATCTGCTTTGTATGACTATATGGTGTTGACTGCTGTTGTGCTATCTGTATACGTACCTACATGCTACTTGGTGCATGATATGCCTGTTATATGTTGTTGTTGATGTTATTACTGTTGTTATTATTGCTGTGCTGTTTGGGGTGATGTTAAATGTGATGGCGGAATGCCGTGTTTATTATCGGGTTGATACCGTGGATAGTGGCGTTGCTGTTATACTGGTTTCTTGAGGCTATGGTCGTAATGTTTGAGCTGTGGCTTGTGGACGCATGACGTCGAGGTTGTGGATGCAATGGCATCATGTTGTTTCTGATTGAGTGTTTAGGCGTGAGATCCGATATCAAGCCCGTTGAGGATGTTTGTTGTGTATCATCAGCTGCCAAGCGGCGAGGCTGTATGACAGGTAGTATGGGCTGCAAACATTATACGAGGTTAGTTGTACCTGAGTGCAGGTACGAAAAGTAGAAGGGGAAGTCAAGTGAGTGACCTTGGGGATGTTGCCGGTCTTGGGAATAGTTTACAGTGATGGATGAGGTAGCTCTTATCCTGTCGTGACGCTCGCTCCGGTCTGGTTTGCCCGACTAATCCCTGAGCATTCCACGTTCCAGGCTAACGTTTCGAGGCGACCAAGACACCTTGGTTCCGATGGGGAACGGGGATGCCCTCTTATTGGCCACAAAGAGCGGTTCGATTTCTTGGACAAACTAACTCCGTTCCGACACAAAACCTGTTCCGGTGTGGACTTGTTCAAGTGTGGAACCAGTTTGTGAGCTTTCGGCCGACATGCTGCATGGGATTAGTATCCCGGTCTAGAGGATTGATCTGATAGTGAGACTCATGGAGATGGAGATGGATGCTTGTTGCATGTGTTCTCTTGGGAGACGTTTGGTTGTATGCAGTAACTGATATATATATATATGTTATACATGCCACTTGCTGCTTGGTGTTATCTTACTGCATTGTTATTGCCTTTCCGATTTGCTATGCGCTGTATTCTTATCTCTCTATTGTTCTGTTTTCTGTTTTGGTTCTCGGTTCGCGCGAAGATGAGGAGCCAGCTGATGGATCCGAGGGCGCACCCCTACATCACATCGGTACCGAGGATGCCGATGTTGGGCTTGATCGAGATCATCTATCACGATGAGACCTCTCTACCTTTCTGATGGTCTACACGGGATCGGTGAGCATACTGTTCCGAGGAGGGGCATCGCTCAGGAAAGACATCGTGGGACCCTTCAGAGTTATCTAGTTCCTACCTTTTCCACACATGTGGCAGCCTCCGAGGCATCACGAGCGGGACTACACCAGGGCTGAGCCAGCTTCTTCGCAGGTGACTAGCAGGAGAGGCTTTGTCTACCGAGGTCAGTGCCGGAGGACGGAGAATTACCTGAGGACCTACCGCGGGCGTAGGGTAGTTGTATCGAGCTCGTCGTCTAAGTATGAGCCTTTAGTGACCTATAAGCATACTCATGGTGAGGGCCAGGGTAGCTCAGGGCATCTTCACCACTGATGGTGGGATCTTGTCAGTGTGTCCAGGTTGTGAGTTAAGAGCTTTTCATGTACTTTTGAGTGGGGGATGGGTAGTGCTGGTGAGCTGTGAGGGTCTTCTTATGCTTTTTGATGTATTTTGAGTTTATCTTTTTATACAGTTTGTATATATATGTACAACGCCCTACTGATGGGGCTAAGCTATGCATGAATATATATATGTATATGCAGTTGTTTTTGTGTTGCGTTTTACTCTGACATGTTTGGCTATGCTTTCCGTATGATTGTATGTTTCTATGCGCTCGTTTCTGCAATGCTGTTTGAATACCATGTTATCGCTTTAATATGGTTAGGCATAGTTAATAATATAAGCTTGAGACTAATGGGATCATCCTTCTAAGTGAGGAGGGTCGTCTCATTTTGGTGGTATCAGAGCGTTGAGAACGTTCTGCAGCCAATGGGATGATTTCAAATATATATGGGGTCGTCTCATTATTATGGTATCAGATCAGTTTGGTTCTACAACGGGCCTTGAGGGTCGTTGAGGCCACACAATCCGAGTTGGAGATGGAAACTGTGGAGTCAGGAACCATTACTACAAGTCTGAATAGTGTACTGGCTTTAACGGTTGATAACCGAGTTGTATCAACTGAGTCTGGTTTCTGGGTAGTGTCTGATGCGCTAGTTATTGAAGTGTGATAACTGTTTTCATTCATGAGGCATATGATATGTTTAATTGTTAAGTGCTATTATATGTCTTATGAATTCGAACTGACAGCTCCTTTTTATAGGAAGCTAAATGGCTCATGGACGAGGAAGATGAGGTAGGCCGACTGTAGAGCTGTCAAAATGGGTTCTGGCTCGTGAGCCAACCTGGCCCAACCCGGCTCACTGGTGGGTTGGGTTGAGTAAAAGCTAGCTCACTTTCACCCCGGGTTGTTTTGGCCCGACTCACTTAACCCGTGGCTTAAACGGGTTCGAGCCGGGTTGGGTCACGGGTTGATTTTTTTTTTTTTTTTTTTAGAAAAAAGTATCCTTCTCTTACTAACACATGGGGTCTCTTGCTACACACCTGCAACACAACTTATACAGTTCATTGTTATGGCCACAACTTAGATAGAAGACAGTGATACAACTTTGAGAGTGCTTTTGGAGGTGAAATCATCATTTGTTTCAGAGCCAGAAAATTGTCTTAGTCGTTGGTCAGAGACTGTAGTTAGTGGGTCTGATTCCTTTCGAGTTAGGTAACTGCTCAAGCCTCATCACCTTCACTTCTACTGGAAACAAACTCAAATGCTTCAATCCCTAGTGAACTGAGTCAAATCAGTAATATCCAACTTTTCAAACTTCAAAACAATAGCTTAATAGGGCAGATTCCGAGTCAACTCAGTGAATTGAGTGAAATCATTTATCTGAATTTAATGGGGAACCAGCTTTAGCTCAACTGGGTAAGCTTCAAAATCTTGAGTTGTCCATGAACATGCTCAGTGGAGGGATTCCGGAAGAGTTAGTCAACATGGGTCAATTAAATGCAATCCAAAATTGTCTCACTGTCCAAGTAGTGATCCATCAGTTCGAACAAGCACCATTACTAATGACAAATACTAAGTAATAGTGTATATAATTGAGTAGTTAACAAAAGCAGTAAAAATAGTATATCATATATAATTTTTTTTAATTTTTTGTTATTATTTTTTATATTTTTTTTTAATTTTAGGCTAGCCAACCCGCATAACCCACCAACCCGTGGTGGTCCGGGCCGGGTTGACTATTTCACAGCTCACCAAAATGTGAGCCGGGTTGGGTTGATCTGTTTTTTCCCCAACCCGTGCTCACCCGGGTTGGCCCATTTTGACAGTTCTAGCCGATTGCAACCGGAGACAACGATAACAACAACGGCGGCCACTCGGGTACTGGAAGTGGTGGTGACACCTCTGAGGCAATGTGGGCCATGAGGGACTTGGCTACCACAATGATGCAGCAAACACAACAGACTGCCCAGTACATGCATAGGCAAGAAGAGACAGAAGTTAGGCAGAATCAGTTGCATGCTGTAAGAGGAGATGAGACTATGGACACCGGTCTCAATGCTTTCATGAAAGGGAATCCTCCCCAATTCCATGGAGAATATAACCGTAAAGCGACAGAGATGTGGTTACAAGAAGTTAAGAAGGTTTTTGTCGCGATGCATTGTAGGGAAGACCAGAAGGTAACTTATGCCGCGTTCATGCTAGTAGGCGCAACAGAAGCTTGGTGGAAGAACAAACTCAGATTATTGGAGACGGAGGGAATGATCATTACCTGGCAGTTGTTTCGAGAAAGTTTCTTGGAGAAGTACTTTCCGAGGAGCATCCGGCAGGAAAAAGAGAAGGAGTTCCTGTGTCTGAAGCAGAGCAGATGTCCGTTGGTGAGTATACGGTGAAGTTCGAGGCACTACTCAAATTTTCCCAGTTCTACCAAGTTCATCCCGATGAAGAGTGGGTTTGTCGGAGGTTCGAAGACGGATTGAGGCCGGAGTTAAAGCGAATGATGCTACCTTTGAGCATCAATTCTTTTCCTAAGTTAGTGGAGATCTGAACGGTCTTGGAAGGGCATGACCGAGCGGGGACAGTCCAATCACATCCAAAGAGTGGCGAACCTGTCTGCACAAGAGGTCCCAGGGGCAAAGGAGGAAGATTTCAACAGAGGGCAAGACCATATGATTGCCTAGCTCAGTTCAATATTACTCATGGAGGGAGTAGCTCTAGCCAGGGGCAAGAGGAGATCAAGACCTGTTTCTGATGCGGGAGACCACATCTAGTTAAGAACTTCCCAAGGACCCAGCACGCCAAGTGTTTCAATTACAATCAAATGGGTCACTATGCATCAGATTGCAAGCCCAGAGTCAGTAGAAGGGCTTAGTTTCAACAGTCGAACGGGAGAGCTCAGAGTGGTGGAGCAAGATCAGCTATAGCAAGCCAACAGAGTAGGGGTTCCGCAGAGTAGACCACAGATGACCAGAAGGGTATTTGCCGTGAGGGGTTCTGAAGCCTCTCGAGGCCCTGACCTGATACAAGGTAAATGCTTAGTCTCGGGTAAAATTTTATCGGTTTTATTTGATTCGGGGGCTACTCATTCTTTCATATCGTTAGAGTGCATGGATCATTTAGGATTGCCTGTTTCTTCATTACCTTACGATTTGACTGTTTCAACGCCTACTGGCGATTCTCTGACTGCCCTATCGGTATGCCTTAAATGTCCTATCATGATAGAGAATCATCATTTTCTTGTTGACCTTATCTATTTGCCTATTCAACAGATAGATGTAATCCTAGGCATGGACTGACTTTCGGCCAACCATGTGATGTTAGACTGTTCTGACAAAACCCTCAGTTTTTCCGAGCAATCTGGATTGATGCCTGCCGACGAGAGTATTCCAACAGGTGGACGATCGGACGAGTAAGTGGTGTTGTTCTCTTTGGAAGCTAATGAGACTCCAAGTGTCGGAGCTTCACCTAACGTGCGAGAGTTTCCGGAAGTTTTCCCCGATGATGTTCCCGGACTGCCATCGGAGAGGGAGGTGGAATTTGCTATAGACCTGATTCCAGGGACTAGGCCTATTTCGATAGCGTCGTATCAGATGTCTCTAGTTGAGCTGACAGAGCTGAAGAAACAGTTGGACGAGATGCTAGGCAAAGAGTTCATTAGACCTAGTGCATCTTTGTGGGGAGTGTCGGTGCTGTCTGCGAAAAAGAAAGATGGAAGCTTGAGGCTGTGCATAGACTATCGTCAGCTGAACAAAGTGACGATAAAGAACTAGTATTCGTTACCACAGATGGATGATTTGATGGATCAGCTGAAAGGAGCAGCTGTGTTTTCTAAGATCGATCTGCGATCTGGATACCATCATATCCGGGTTAAGAAGGAGAATGTGCCAAAGACTGCTTTTCGGAGTCGGTATGGTCACTACAGGTATTTAGTTATGCCTTTCGGTGTGACTAATGCTCCAGCTGTGTTCATGGATTATATGAATAGGATCTTTCGACCGTTCCTTGAAAAGTTTGTTGTTGTTTTCATTGATGACATCCTTTTGTACTCTTCGTGTAGAGAGGAACACCAAGAGCATTAAAGGGCGGTGTTGCAAGTGCTAAAGGACCGGTAGTTGTATGCTAAACTATCAAAGTGCGAGTTTTGGCTAGAGGAAGTTCAGTTTCTAGGCCCAGGCGTTCAAGTGGTCAGAGGCTTACGAGCAAAGTTTCCAGAAGCTGAAGAAAAGACTGACCACATCACTTGTGTTGGTACTACCAGATCCATTAGGACAATTTGATGTATACTGTGATGCATCTTATCAAGGCTTGGGATGTGTGCTCATGCGAGAAGGAAAAGTGGTGGTGTATGCCTCCAGGCAGTTGAGAGTACATGAGCAAAACTACCCAATGCATGATCTGGAATTGACTGCGATGGTGTTTGCATTGAAGATATGGAGACACTATCTTTATGGTGCTAAATTCACTGTGTTTAGCGACCATAAGAGCCTGAAGTATCTGTTTGACTAGAGAGAGTTGAACATGAGGTAGCGGAGATGGATGGAATTCATAAAGGACTATGAATTCGACCTGCAATACCATCTAGGTAAGGTGAATGTAGTAGCGGATGCGCTCAGTAGGAAATCCCTACACGTATCTGCCATGATGGTAAAGGAGCTAGAGCTGTTAGAGGCATTTAGAGATCTGAATCTGGAAGCGGAAATCGTCGAGGATAGGCTGAATCTTGGAATGGTTAGAGTAACTAGCAATTTCCTGAATCTTTTATGGAAGAAGCAAGCTGAGGATAAGTACCTCGAGAGTGTAAACCGGTTAATAGAGGAAGGTAAGACTTCGGATTTCAGAAGAGGTACTGATGGTTTGCTTAGGTTTGGTGATCGGATTTGTGTGCCAACGGATTGCGAGGTTAAGAATATGATCTTGGAGGAAGCACATAAAAGTAAGTTGAGTTTTCACTCGGGGGCTACCAAGATGTATCAGGACTTGAAAAAGCTATTCTGGTGGCCGGGGATGAAGAAAACTGTGGCGGCGTATGTCCTAACCTGCTTGGTGTGTCAGAAAGCGAAGATTGAACACCAGAAGCCAGCAGGGTTGTTGCAATCGCTGGATGTCCCAGAATGGAAGTGGGATAGCATTGCCATGGACTTTGTTTCTGGGTTGCTGAGGACTCAGAAAAGGTGTGATGCAATTTGGGTAATCATTGACAGGTTGACGAAGTGTGCTCACTTCTTACTATCAACCAGAGTTACTTTCTGGAGCGATTGACTCAAATTTACATTAAGGAGGTTTTGATGCTGCATGGGGCACCTTCAAGCATCGTTTTGGATAGTGATACAAGGTTTACCTCAAGGTTTTGGAGAAGCTTACACAGTGCGATGGGAACTAGGTTAAGTATGAGTTCTACTTATCATCCTCAAACGAATGGTTAGTCTGAATGAATGATTCAGTCATTGGAGGATCTCTTAAGAGCGTATGTGTTGGAGAACATAGGAAGTTGGGACGAGTTCCTTCTATTGATCGAGTTTACTTACATTAACAGCTTCCACTCAAGTACTGGCATGGTGCCGTACGAAGAACTGTATGGACGAAAGTGCAGGACTTCGTTATGCTGGTTTGAGATGGGAGAAAGTCAGTTGTTATGTCCGGAGTTGGTACAGCAAATGAAGGAACAAGTCCGTAAGATACAGAAGAAGATGAAGACCGCAAGGGATAGGCAGAAAAGCTATGCTGACAAGAGGAGAAGACCCTTAGAATTTCAAGAGGGCGACCATGGCTTCATGAGAGTTACCCCAATAGTTGGAGTGCCAGGGTGGGTAGGGCAATCAAATCCAAAAACCTAACACCTAAATTCATAGAACCGTTTCAGATTCTTCGACGAATCGGTCCTATAGCCTATTAGATAGCTTTACCACCAAATCTGTCAAATCACTAGGACATCTTTCACGTCTCTCAACTCAGAAAGTACCACCTTGATCCATCATACGTGCTAGAGCCCGAATCAATCCAACTAAAGGAGAACCTTGAATACGAGGCTTCACCTATTCGGATCGTGGATAGAAGGATCAAAGAACTGTGCGGCAAGCACATTCCGTTAGTCAGAGTGGAATGGGACCCGGTAACGGGAGATTCAACGTGGGAACGTGAAGCTGAGATGCGCCAGAGTCATCCTTATCTGTTTATAGGCATGCGACGGAAATTTCGAGTACAAAATTTTCTGTAAGGGGGGGTGGTAATGTAACATCCCGATTTTTCTATAACTCTAATCGAGTTGGTTAGCCTCGATTAGGGCTTTGGGTGTTTGTATGAGTTGTTTTGTGTTACTTTAAGCCCTAGTTGGAAGCTTAGGAATAGGCTTGAACGAGGTTGGAAGTGCTCAAGAGGTTAAACGAGAAACTGGGGAAGTCAGAAGTTTGGAAAGCTCTTCCCAGCTGAGCAGCACGCTCAAGCGTGGGAAGGGAGCACGCCCTAGCGTGCCAACGCTCAAGCGTTGGCATGTTGCACGCTTAAGTGTGCTGAGTACGTTTGCCTGCTGGTGTGCTTTTTGACACGTGTGTTACACGTGTCAGGCCAGGGTGAAGGCGGAGTGGACGAGGCTCCACGCTTAAGCGTGGGCAGCTGAACATGTTGTAGGAGTTTCTTTCTCTTCCTTGCTTTGCACGAAAATCTTAAGTGTTACAACAACCTAGAGAGAGAGACTTTGGATTTCTAGAGAGAGAAAGCTCAAGTTCGAGGCGATCGAGGTACCGGAATGCGATTCTGACTACACGGTTGTGATCGCGGTGAAGTCTTCTACGACTTTGATGGATTACTTTCTCAATTCACCAAAGGTAAACTCGGATCCCTAACACGCGTTCTTCATGTTCTTCGCGGTTCTTCTAGTCTTTACCTTTATTCTTTGATATTTGAGTATGTCTTAGGGCTAAAACTATTACATATGTGTTGTGCTCGTGATTAGGGCAAGGTTTGTGCTCGTGGTTGTGCGGGTCAGAGGGGAGGATCTCTGCATGTGGTGGTTGGTTGGTGGCTTAGCTTGTAGCTGTGTGTGGAGGAACGTGTCAGTGTTCACATGGATATTCGCGCTAGTTGTTCAGGTGGGGAGAAAGAGTACTGCTACCGTCGGGAAGGCAAGAGTCGCGTAGATGTATTTTCTGTTGTGTGTAGGGAAGCCCTAACCATACTAGTGGTTGAGACCCGATAAAGTACCTAAACCCTAGGTTTGACCTACTTTGGGCTATCACCGTTAAGTTTGGAAACCTTAGGTTAGAGAACTATTGATTGAGGATGATCTGCTTCGTATGACTGTATGGTGTTGACTGTTGTTGTGCTATCTCTGTACATGCCTCCATGCTACTTGGTGCATGATATGCCTGTTATATGTTGTTATTGATGTTATTACTGTTTTTGTTATTACTGTTGTGCTGTTTGTGGTGATGTTAAATGTGATGGCAGAATGCCTGTTAGAGTTAAGATTGGCTGTGTGCCGGGTTTGTTACCGGGTTGATACCGTGGATGGTGTCGTTGCTGTTATGTTGGTTTCTTGAGGCTGTGGCCGTGATGTTTAAGTTGTGGCTCGTGGACGCGTGGCGTCGAGGCTGTGGCCGTGTGGATGCGGTGGCATTGTGCTATTTCTGATTGAGTGTTTAGGCGTGAGATCCGGTATCAAGCCCGTTGAGAATGTTTGTTGCATATCATCAACTGCCAAGTGGCGAGGTCGTATGACAGGTAGTATGGGCTGCGAACATCATACGAGGTTAGTTGTACCTGAGTGCGGGTACGAAAAGTAGAAAGGGCGGTCAAGTGAGTGACCTTGGAGATGTTGCCGGTCTCGGGAATAGCTTACAGTGAAGGATGAGGTAGCTTTTATCCTGTCATGACGCCTGATCCAGTTCGGTTTGCCCGACTAATCCCTGAGCTTTCCACATTTCAGGCTAATGTTCCGAGGCGACTAAGACACCCTGTTTCCAGTGTGGAAGGGGGATGCGCTCTTATTGGTCATGGAGAGCGGTTCAGCTTCTTGGACAAACTAACTCTGTTCAGACACAGAATCTGTTCCGGTGCGGACTTGTTCGGGTGTGGAACCGTTCCGGTGTGGATCCAGTTTGTGAGCTTTCGGCCGAAATGCTGCATGGGATTAGTATCCCGGTTTAGAGGATTGATCTAAGAGTGAGACTCATGGAGATGGATGCTTGTTGCATGTGTTATCTTGGGAGACGTTTGGTTGTATGCAGTAACTGATATATATGTTATACATGTTACTTGCTGTCATTTTATTGCACTGCTGTAGCCGTTCCGATTTTCTATGAGTTGTATTCTTATCTCCCTATTGTTCTGTTGTCTGTTTTGGTTCTCGTGACGACAAGGAGCCAGCTGATGGATTCGAGGGCGCACCCCTACATCACATCGGTACCAAGGATGCCGGTGTTGGGCGTGATCAAGATCATCTATCACGATGATCGGGGGTGGCGCGTGGACCCCTCTACCTTTATGACGGTCTATATGGGACCAGTGAGCATACTCTTCCGAGGAGGGTCAACGCAAAAGGAGGACATCGTCGGACCCTTCAGAGTTATGCAGTTCCTACCTTTTCCACACATGTGGCAACCGTCGAGGTGTCACGAGTTGGACTACACTTGGGCTGAGCCAGCTTCGTCGCAGGTGACCTGTCGCGACCCAAAATTGGAGTCGTGACCAGCCAGGTAAGGGGATCGGGCCCTAATCCCGAAGCCTTCCCAAACACATTCCAAAAGAGTGACAAAGCAGATTTTGCAATATATATATATATATATATATATATATATATATATATATATATATGGTGAAATCCCATTCCAAATAATTCATTTAGTTTCTTCAAAACAGGTATACTTACAATGGTATTAAAAAACAATCTTTGGAAATCAATCCCAAACAAAATATTGATCCATGGAGAATAAAAGACTTTAAATGACCAAGTTAATCCAAAAGAAACAAAAATGAAATAACATTCGACATGGTCAAGGCATTGCACTAGGAAACCCATTTAAGAAGTCGAGGCAGCACGGGATGGTCAAGCAGCTCCATTACCTGCATCTAAACACTAAGGGAATGAGTTACGCAAACTCCTTAAGGGTATGTGATAAAAAGTAATAATTAGTCACATACAACATTAAGTCGAGAAAGGAAAATACATTTGCATACAATGCTAAGGAGCATATTTAAACAATCACATGATTTCCACACTAGATATTCCCGGTCTCACATCCCTCCATTTAATCACAGTTTGACATCATCATTAAATCTAAAATGTCCCCGACCAAAGGAACCATAGGTAATAATTTAAAAAATAACCTATTATCATATTCCTATAAAAAAAAAAAATCACATAATTAACTTTAGGTTAAAATATCATTTTGGTCCCTTAACTTATTTTTTAGTTTCAATTTGGTCCCTTAACTTTTAAAAGTTTCAATTTGGTCCCTTAACTTGTCTCTATTAACACAAGTTAGTCCTCTCCGTCAATGACATAAACAAATGAATTTCAAATTGGTCCTTTAAATTGTTAACAAGTTTCAAATTGGTCCTTTAACTTTTAAATGAGTTTCAAATTGGTCCCTTAACTTTTAAATGAGTTTCAAATTGGTCCTTTAAATTGTTAACATGTATGGTACTTTCGTCACTTTTGCTTATGTAATTGACTGAGGGGACTAACTTGGGTTCACAAAGACAAGTTAAGGGACCAAATTGAAACTTTTAAAAGTTAAGGGACCAAAATGGTATTTTAGCCTTAACTTTACATAACAAAAACAATCTCTCACAAGCAAAATCCAATACTATAGTTAGTTCATCAATATATATATATATATATATATATATATATATATATATATATATATATATATATATATTCTGTTAGGGTTTCAAGAGGGATAATTTTTAAAAACAATTTATAAAAACCTTTTGAGCGGAAAAACCCCTTTACTAAAGGACCACGTATCGCACATGAATCACAAGGATATTGTATTTACCTCTTGAAGCGTAGCTTTACCGCGAACACTATGAGCACGTCAGCGGCACTGGTAAATCACGAACACTGCTATGATGTGAATGGAAACTTGATCTACACAGCTACAGAGCAGCAGATTCGAGGAACATTGTTGCTATCACCACAAAGGGAGAGGTTCTTCTCTATCACCAATATTGCAAAGTAGCAATACCTCTACTCAGTCCACGCGAGCAAACCAACGTCAGAGATAGCGTAGTGCTAGCTATCAGGATTGGGAGAGGCACGGCACACAGAGAGAGAAAAGAGGGCATGCCTGTCAAGGGTGTACAATGGTCGTTATGAGTGCTCTATGTTTTGTGTACCTTATGTGACGTGCACAGCTTACTAATAGCTGTCACTCACTTAACCTAACCTAGTTGGGCTACTGTACGTTACAAACCCAATGTTTAATTATTAATTAAATCATATTTAATTAATCAATTAAACTCATCCTATTTTAATTATTTAATTAAATCATATTTAATTAATCAATTAAATTAAGTCTAAGCGTGTGACCCTATAGGTTCTCAATTAATTGGCAATAATATTAATTATTATTAATCATATTAATAATCAATTAATATTATAAACAATGAGCGGCATCTAGCAATATATCATTTCTACCCAATTAATTAGAATATTGGTGATACAATAAAACCATATTGCAACCATATACAATGTGGTCAACGTCCTTTCGTCTCAATGCCTTAATTGAACACAAGGCATAAATGTGTCATCCTTGTTAAGTTCAATTATTTATTTCTTGATCTAGTAATTAACGTACGATCATGTGGGCCCAATATCTCATATTGTCTATCTTAGCATGGCCATGCATTTCTACGTCGCATACCATCAAGAGGCCTATAAACATTACCTCTCTTATGTAGGAGGGACGAATCTTATCTATATCACTCACATTCCTCAATATGTTTTATTGCAAGCCAATAATTATCTTTATAGTTGTCCTGTTACAGACAACGTTTAATAGTATTATAGCCTACAACTACATATGTTAGGAATCGTAGTGACTTCAAGTCGAAGGACTACTTCACTATGATCACCATGAGAATCGCTTATGACACTTACATAACTATTATGCAGCGTTCTCATAGCAGGTCACTCCAGTATAAATATTCCACTAATATTTATACCTATGTGAAGACTTCATATCTTATATCTATGACCCGTGAAATGTGGTCATCAGTACATTCACATAATAGTCTCAATATATTATTATTGTCTTTATTAATAATAATACTTAACTATGGATATTTAAGAATAGTGTTCTATAATTCAATGGCATGTCAATGTTAAGTCATACTTAACGTTCCATTAAATAAACTACCTATTCTAAGAACTTTATTATGCTATAAATATAATCATCAAATACAACATAATAAATAAATGCCTCATATATAAAATATAGAATAAAGTCATGATACTATATATATATATATATATTGGTTACTAGGGCTTACACCAACATGTTCCTCCCTGTTAGACAAAGGAAACAATGTTTCCTTTCAATGAGAATAAGTGGCGCAAGCCACTGGGTTAATCACCCACAATTTGCATCTAATAAAATAAAAGATAAGGAACATTCCCTTGCCTCACGAACCAATACAAAAAAATGCAGCAACTTGACTACTTGTGTAGTAGAAAAAACGCAGCAATGGACTGCTTTGCACAGGGGAAGAATTAATGCAACTCATTTAAACCTTCCTGTCAAAACCCATATACTCAATAATTGTCCCATCAACCACACTTCAATATTTAGCAAGATTCAACATCATAAAAACAAGGTTTGACAACAGAAATCAGGAACAATTATTTTCAAACAATTTGCATCAACTACCCCCACAATTTCATTTACCCATAGAGAATTATCAATACAATCTTCAACTCAAAACTAGAAATTTACGGGATTAGAAGCCTTACCTCAAAATTGTTCAAGAAATAAAACTCTTGATATGGGAATTCGTCCAATTCCATCTCTAGCTCTTTCTCCTTCTACTCAAGAATAGAGGAGAGCATAAGATTCAAGGTTTTACAGGAGGGAGGAAGAGGAAGGTGAAGGAGAGAACTTACCTAGCTTCCTATCCATCAAAACCCTAAGGCACCATCACTTTCTTTTCCCCTTCTAGTTCACGAAGAAAATAAAGGGAGACTACCTCTCTTTTTATTTTTAATCTCCCAATTCTTTGCTTATTGCATAAGGGCCCTTAGGTAAAAGTGTATTTGTTCCTTCCTCCCCATATTTGATATTTAGTCATTGGATAAATTTTTTTTTAATTATTCCTTTAATACCTTTAAATTTTTAATTTACCTAGAGTAAAAGAGGTCAAATTCCTACTACCTTACAAATTAAGGACAGGTTTCACACAAGCAGGAGAGGCTTCGCCTACCGAGGTCAGTGCCGGAGGATGGAGCAGTACCTGAGGACCTACCGCCACTAGTGCAAAATATGGATTCTACAACAGGTTTCTAGATCGGTTGAAAAGGAACCGATTTAAAAAAAGAGGCGGTGGCAATTTTGAAAATAAGTTCAAAATTATTTACATCGGTTCATAAAGAAACCGATGTATAAAACATTTAACATCGGCTAAATATTTCAACCGATGAATACAATTTAAATAAAAAACTATTTATTTATTCCCGCCAAGTATTTACATCGGTTATTACACAACCGATTTCATTAGTAAACTTTCAAACTCGGTTATTTTACAACCGATCTCATTATTAAAATTTCAAAATCGGTTCTATTAACTAACCGATTTCAAATCTTCATTAAACCCATTTCTCCAACGTTAATCTTTCATATCTTTCCCTCCTCACTGTTTGCCCTCTCTCTCGTTTGCTCCTTCTCCTTCATCCTTCACCACCGTAACCTAGCACCATCCTTCATCCTTCTCCTTCTCCTCACATTTCGTTGCTGCTCCTTCATCGCTGATACACTGCCCACGGCTCCTTCATCCTTCATCCTTCATCACCTCTCTCTCGTTTGCTCCTTCTCCTTCATCCTTCACCCTCTCCTCTGAACCTTTGTACCAAACTTTGCCCACGGCTTCACCTCTGAGGTGAGTTTGTTTACATTTATTTTTTCGTTTTTGGCTTTAGGTTTTATGATATTATAGTTTATTCATAATGGCTTTATTTTTTCGTTTCGTTTTTGGCTTATAGTTTATTTTCAATTCTACTTAGGACAAGGCAGCACCTGTTGCTACTCCAGAAAAGCCACCTGAAGAAGATCTGAATCCATTCTTGATATTCCCTAACCTGAGGAAAATTTGAAGGTACGTATCTAATATCCCTATTTTGATTATTAATTGCTTCCCCATTCTATTCTGTTGAACCCAATGCTTCACTCTGTTAGTGTGCTCATGTCATATGGAGTTGTTTCCAGTCTTGCTCATGACATTTATATGAGTGTTTCCATGCAGTGGTCTGCTTAGTAAACTGAGTGAAACTTCCATACAGTTCTCTTTCTTTCTCTCTACATTTTTGTTGTTGTCTGCTACCTGTTACTTTGGTTTTGCTATGTAACTTGATTAGTTTTACAGTATGCATATGGCATGTAACTTGATTAGTTTTACAATATCGCATGTAACTTGGCAGGAAATCCATACGTGATATTCTAATGAAGAAAAACACTTCTCCTTCTGATTAGATTTTCTTATGAAATTAAAGGGAGAAAGGAAGAGAAAAAGTATTAATGTATTAGTTTTACTATTTGCTGCTTTAACTTAGGGATTAATTGGACTGTTGGATTATCTTTTAGTGTTAATAAATTAGCAAAACCTTAGTTTCCCGTTTGAGATTCAATATTAATGAGCATATGTGTACTTTATTAAGGTACTACTCATTGTATTGAATCTTGAATTGTCCAAGTTGGACAGTTTGGGGAAAAACTTATTCTTCATTTGGTTAATACTTATTCCTTAATTCTCATATCTTATACTTGAAGAAATTTCGGTCTGCTGCATTTCCTTTTGTTCTCCGGGTGCACACTTTGTCGCGGTGGATGTCACCGCGGTCAAGTCGTGTACGTCGGCCAATGGGAAATGCTGCCGAAATTTCGTTAAGTATGGGCATGAAAGTTAAGGACTAATTGTTAACTGAGTGTTGAAGAAGTTTCTTCTCGAATGGGATAGGGCCATACCCTGTGATAAAAAGGAGTTGAAGATCTTGGACTAAGTGAAGTTGGTGTTGTTGTAGTTATGGATCGTAATTGGATCGATGCTAGACGCACAAGTCATGAGTATGAGAATGGAGTGGAAGAGTTTTTAGAATTTGCTAAAAGAAATGTTCCCGATAGTAATGGAAGGTTTTATTGTCCTTGTGTTAATTGTTTGAATGAGAGACGACTGGAAGCTGAGAAAATACGAGAGCATCTTATTTGTGAAGGGATATGTAAGAGTTATAGAAGATGGATATGGCATGGTGAATTGTTAGACAAACCAAGTGTGTCCCAAAGAGAGGAGGTTGATGACGTAGATATGGACGATCGACTAGAGGACATGATCCGCGATATTGGACAAGAGTCATTTCAACGAGCAAATGTGTATGATACTTTGTGCAGTGATGCAGATAAGCCTTTGTATCCTGGGTGCTCTAATTTCACACGGTTGTCAGCGGTGTTAAGATTGGTAGTTGTGAAGGCGAGAAATGGGTGGAGTGATAAAAGCTTCACCGAATTGCTTGAGTTGTTGAAAGAGATGCTTCCAGAAGGTAACACATTGCCGAACCGTAACTATGAGGCGAAGAAGATATTGTGTCCGATGGGTATGGAGTATAAGAAAATACATGCATGTCCTAATGATTGCATATTGTACAGGAATGACTTTGAGAAGATGCACGAGTGTCCAAGGTGTGGGGTATCACGCTACAAAGTGAACGATGGTGATTCAAATTGTGAGGTGATCACAAAGGGTCCTCCTGCGAAGGTGTTATGGTATCTTCCAATAATTCCAAGGTTCAAGCAATTGTTCGCTAATGTAAATGACGCAAAAAACATTAGGTGGCATGCAGATGAGAGAAAATGTCATGGACAGCTTCGCCATCCGGCTGATTCTTTGCAATGGAAGAGAATTGATAGTTTATTTCCGGATTTCGCCAATGAGAAAAGAAACCTTAGGCTTGGACTTGCTACCGATGGCATGAATCCGTATGGCACCTTAAGTAGTATTCATAGTTCATGGCCTGTTCTCCTGGTAATTTATAACCTACCTCCTTGGTTGTGCATGAAGCGCAAATACATTATGTTATCTATGATGATTTCGGGCCCAAAACAACCAGGAAATGACTTAGATGTTTATCTAAGTCCCTTGATTGAAGACTTGAGAAAGCTGTGGGTGGAAGGCGTTGATCTGTTTGACGGGTATTGCAATGAGACTTTCAAGATGCGTGCCATGTTATTTTGCACCATCAATGACTTTCCAGCATACGGGAACTTGTCCGGATATAGTGTTAAGGGCCATAAAGCATGCCCTGTATGTGAAGAAGGCACATGCTACCATCAACTACAACATGGAAGGAAGACAGTTTACCTTGGGCATCGAAGATTTCTCACACCTGATCACCCGTATCGTAGATTGAGAAAAGCTTTTAATGGATGCCAGGAGAATGAAATTGCTCCGACGGCCTTAACCGGAGATCAAGTTTATCAATGGGTTAAGGACATGGATATTATCTTTGGAAAGACCCATAAGAAGGCTACTGAGAAAAACATATGGAAGAAGAGGTCGATCTTCTTTGATCTTCCATACTGGTGCAAACTTGATGTAAGACATTGTATTGATGTGATGCATGTGGAGAAAAATGTGTGTGATAGTGTAGTCGGGACGCTTCTTAACATTCAAGGAAAAACAAAGGATGGTGTCAATGCTCGTTTAGATCAAGTTGCGATGGGCATACGAGAGCAGTTAGCTCCACAATCAGTAGGGGTTAAGCGGACTTATTTGCCCCCAGCATGTCATACTTTATCGAAAAAAGAGAAAAAAAGTTTTTGTGAGTGTCTGCGGGGCGTCAAAGTGCCACAGGGTTACTCTTCAAATGTTAAGAGGCTTGTCTCAATGAAAGATCTCAAATTAGTTGGTTTAAAGTCTCATGATTGCCATGTCTTGATGCAACAACTACTACCAGTGGCTATTCGTGACATCTTGCCTAAAAAAGTGAGACATGCCATAACAAGGTTGTGCTTATTCTTCAATGCTATATGTAGCAAAGTCATTGACCTTCAAAAACTGGATGAGTTGGAAACTGAGGCTGCTATTATCTTGTGTCAGTTGGAGATGTATTTTCCTCCTTCATTTTTTGACATCATGGTTCATTTAATTGTTCATCTAGTGAGGGAGATTAGATTGTGTGGCCCCGTTCATTTAAGGTGGATGTACCCAGTTGAGCGATACATGAAGATACTAAAAGGGTATGTGAAGAATCCACACCGTCCTGAAGCATCTATTGTTGAAAGGTATGTTGCAGAAGAAGCTATTGAGTTTTGTACAGACTACATGTCAGAAGCGGAACCTGTAGGGCTTCCTAAGTCTCGTCATGAGGGAAGATGTGATGGTAAGGGTACACGAGGTATTACTGTTAAGAGCATGGGTCGAGAGGAAGTGCTTCAAGCACATTTGTATATATTGAATAACATCGATGAGGTTAATCCTTACTTATGTGATCACAAAACCATTGTCAAGCAAAATTACCCTCGAATGAACGAAAAATGGTTGTTGAACAAGCATAATAAGACTTTCTTAAACTGGTTTAAAGATCAAATTGCGGAGGATAATACTGCTTCTGATACATTAAAATGGTTAGCACACGGGCCTAACTTTGATGTCATATGTTGGAGTGGATACGATATCAATAAGTTTTCCTTCTATACAAAGTCCCAGGATGACAAGAGTACCATGCAAAACAGTGGGGTTATGGTTGTAGCCGAGTCTATGCACTTCTCTAGTTCAAAAGATACAAACCCCGTTATGGCATCCATATCTTACTTTGGAGTCATTGAAGAGATTTGGGAGGTCGATTACACTAAATTTAGAGTACCTGTTTTTAAATGTAAGTGGGTTGACAGTAACAATGGTGTACAAACCGATGAGTTAGGATTTACATTGGTAGACCTTGACAAGGTAGGTCATACAGAAGAGCCTTTTATCATGGCTTTCCAAGCAAGACAAGTGTTTTATATCCATGATCCTTCTAACAAAAGGTGCTCGGTGGTTCTCCAAGGAAAAAACATGCATAATGGTAGTGAGGAAAATCAAGATTCAACTCTCGATATTTCTGATACTCCTTCTTTCTCAACACGGATGCCTACTTTCAATGAGGAAAATGAAGCGGACGATGTACATGCCATTCGTGATGATCATCATGAAGGGATATGGGAGAACATTACTACTTGACCATGGTGTAAGTTATGTTTAAAGTTATATTTATTAGTTAAGTTATGTTTATCTTGATAAATATAAGTTAAGTTTTTTTTGTTATTTAATTTGATATTTATATGTTAAGTTATTGTGTAAGTTATGTTTAAAGTGATATTTGTTATTTATCCATCTTTACTGACATAGTTTATTATTTTTTGTATAAACAGGCATACATGGCAGATCCCTCGGGCATCCCTCCTACACGCAGCGGGTCGGATACCCCATTGACAAGTAAAAAAGGTAGACGCGCCACACGATTAAAAAAATTGGCCATCAACCGTAGTGGTAATCAAAGGTTGAGGGTTGAGTTTGATGGAGATTGCTTACCTATAGGGCCAATGGAAGATCAGTTTAAGAGTTTTGTGGCCGTCCTTGCCAAAAGCAAGGCTAGTATACTTATTGAGGATTGGGACCATGTACCGACGAACGTGAAGGATCAGATATGGGATAGTATCATGGTATTTTACTTTTACCCTCTTTGGTTGTATATATTTTATTTCACCATATTATTTTCATATACACTAATTTCTCCATTCTGTTTGTAAATATAGCTCACCTTTGAAGTGCCGGATACCGAGCGTATGAAGAAAAAATGGATTTCGTATGCGGGTGAGCGTTGGAGAGCATTTAAAACACAACTAAGCGGGAAATACATACATGGGCGTGCAGACAAATCTCCACTTGAGATGTACCCGTTCCTTGATCAAGAGACATGGGATAGATTTGTTCAGATCCGATTGGATCCCGCCTTTCAGGTTAACTTGAGTTATATTGTTTAACTTTACCAACCAAATTGATTTTATTAATATACTGAATTCAGTTGATGTTATTTATATTAGGAGAAAAGGAAAAAGGCGCATGAGATCCAGAGTAAGAATCTCTACCCCCATCGTTTGTCTCGTGGGGGATATAAAAAGCTGAGGAGGAAGATGATTGAAGAGAAGAAGAAACAACTTTTGGAACAAGCATCCCAAGCTGATCCTACGGCTGATCCACCTCCAGAAGTTGTTGATCCACCTCCACCCCCACGCCACCATACATGGAAGAGAGCCCGACAAGGACCATCGGGACAATATACATCTGAGGAGGCACGTCTTGTTGCCGAAAAGATTGTAAGTATATATTCAATTCTAATTGTAATTGTAACATGCTTATCCATCATCTTACACAAATTAATGTGACAATTGTATGTTGTAGGATTCCTTGGACGAACAAAGCACACAAGGAACCTTTGTGTCTACTGGACGCAAAGATGTCTTGGCTGTTGCGATTGGTAAAGAGGACCACCCAGGCCGTGTCCTTGGTGTTGGATGGGGTGTTGGCATTACCCAATACCATGGACCATCTTCACATCATCGGAAGAGGGATGATATTGAGTCCATCAAGGTGCAGCTTCGAGAAGAAATAAAACGAGATCTTCTCTCAGAGTTGGCATCTATGGGTTTTTCCCAGCAAAACACAAGTGCCCAACCGTCTGTACCTGTGAGCACTATGGGTTCATGTGATCATTCACATCAGCCTGATAAGGAGGACGATCAATGTGAGTTGTATGTTGATGATCATCATGATCGCCGGGTAGTGGCATTTGGGAGGGTACACAACTTGGGAAATACCTTACACCACCAGACATTAGAGGATGATCATGTGAGGGTGGTGGTTGAAGATGTTCTAGATGTTGATGCTCTAGTCCCTGTGCCCACTGAGGAGGTTATTACAGTTGGCCAGGCCCCCGGTAATTTCATCCCTTGGCCGAGAAGACTTGTGAGGTTTTTTGTTTCAGCCAAGGTATTCATGTAATTGTTCACTTACATATGTTTTTCTATATTTACAATTGAAATAACTTAATTGTGTTTACTTGTGTACTAATGCTTTACCTCTATTGTTTAGGATGATGGAAAAGATCATCGACCCAAAAGGCCTAGGTCGGATCCGAGAAAACTTGTGGCGTCTGGTTCATCGAAGGTATTCATATAATCATTCAATAAGTTAAGTTTTGTTTTTTACTTACAATTGAAATAACCTAACCGTGTTTACTAATGTTCTATATTTGCAGTTTAGGGTATTGACAAGGATGTTGAACTTGATGCTCTGGAACGTCTCGCATTAGCTGCCGTGAAACTTGGGAAGGAGTCCGCTTTTATAAATTTGGAACACGATGGCAAGCCCGACACTTTCTATATCCCCCAGAGGGACATTATGGAGATATGCATTGATAGTGAAATGCTTTGCATGACAGTTGTCTCATTATGGTGCACGTAAGTTATGTTATTTCAACTAATTAATTTGTAAGTTAACTAATTAAGTTTTTAACTATTATAACTAATATTTATTTCAATATCTTAGGTATCTGCATCGCCTGTGTATTGATAGGGGTAACCTCCATCTTTATGGATTCCTTGACCCTCAACTAATTCAGGGTGAGACACTTAGGTCAGATGAGATTACTGCGTACATGCGACGTGTGCTTGATGAAGGCAAAAAACAGTTCTACCTAGCACCTTACCTCCATCTGTAAGTACAAGTTTTACTAGTGATTTATAATTATCTGTGACTTGTCTCTAACTGTTTCCAAATGCAGTAAACATTGGCAATTATTGATCATCTGTCGTGGTATGAGTGTTGTGGTCTTCTTTTGTTCGTTGGGAAGGAAGCCGACGAAAGAAATCAAGCTTATTGTTGAAACGTAAGCTTTTAATTAATTTAATTTGTACTACATTTGCTTTATTAATTACTCTGAAATATATAACATACTTTAAATTCATATTTTCTTAATTATGATAGAGCTATGAACGCAAGTCGTGTTTTGGATGGTGGTAGGCCTAGGCCTATTAGGTGGATTTACCCTAATGTAAGTAGTTTATTAATTAGTACCCGAGATTCAATTGCAGTGTAAAATAGTTACTATTATGTTTTTACTCATTATATATTCAAACTGTGTATTCATTTGTAGTGTCATAGGCAACGTGGCGGCTGGGAGTGCGGATATTATGTCATGAAATGGATGTTCAACATTGTCTCCGCGAGTATTACAGATCGATGGAAGGAGGTAATTAACTAATAACATTTGTAAATAGTTATAGATTAATTATGTATAGTTATAGTTGATTAGTTATAATTAATGTGCAGATTTTCGACAATCCGGAAGCATTCTCTGAAGAGGACATTAAGGACATCAAGGAGCGTTGGGCAAACTTCTTTCTTGAGATGACTTCTGAACATTAATTAATATATGGATGACATTTTATTTCTTTAATTTGTTTAATTTGTTATATTTCTTTGTTGTTTCTTTGTTATGTATTAATTTAATTAATTAGTTTGAATTTATTACATTATATAATTATTTGAGTTTGTTGAATCAAAAGCTGACTTTTGCATAATCAATAAAGTATAGTTTGGCTTACTTAGTATATATAGTGATTTGGATGGATTCTGTTATTGTTGGGATTCTATTTTGGCTGGGATTGTTCTGGTTGTACATATATGAAACAGGGTTAAGGATTGTCACTGGTTTAAAACACAGTATTAAAAAAAAAAAAAATTGGACTATCAACATCGGTTACAATAGAGAACCGATGTTGAACTATCAATTTCAATCGGTTCTGAGTTACAACCGATGTGAAAATATAATTTAAACATCGGTTACACGACCAAACCGATGTTGAATTATAACTTTCAACATCGGTTCTATATTATAACCGATGTTAAAATATCTTTTTCAATAATTATTAATCTGTTGAATGAGAACTTTCAAAATCGGTTTTGTTTATAACCGATGTTGAAAGTTAACTTTCAACATCGGTTAAAAACCGACGTTAAAAGGTCTTACATTCTACATCATCTGTTTCTACATCGGTTCCATAACCGATTTAGAATGATATTTTTAACCGATGTTAAACATGTTTATTGCACTAGTGCGCAGGCGTAGGGTAATTGTATCGAGCTCGTCGTCTGAGTATGAGCCTTTGGTGACCTATAGGCGTACTCATGGCGAGGGCCAGGGTAGCTCAAGGCATCCTAACCACTGATGGTGGGAGCCTGCCAGTGTGTCCAGGTTGTGAATTGAGAGCTTTTGAGTGGGAGACAGGTAGTGTTGGCGAGCTGTGAAGGTCTTCTTGTGCTTTTTGATGTATTTTGAGTTTATCTTTTTGTACAGTTTGTATATATATGTACATCTCCCTACTGATGGGGCTAAGCTATGCATGATTATATATATGTATATGCGGTTGTTTTTGTGTTGCGCTTTACTCTGACATGTTTGTCTATGCTTTCCGTATGATTGTATGTTTCTATGCGCTCGTTTCCGCAACGCTGTTTGAATACCACGCTATTGCTTTAATACGGTTAGGCATAGTTAATAATATAAGCTTGGGACTAATGGGATCATCCTTCTAAGTGAGGAGGTTCGTCTCATTTTGGTGGTATCAGAGCATTGAGAATGTTCTGTAGCCAATGGGATGATTTCATATATATATGGGGTCGTCTCACAACCAAGACTTCAGAGAGGATCATGACTAGGCCGTGAAGGGAGTTACGTCCGTGAAGTGCATCACGCCCATGAATAAGAGAAAAGAAGACTTCCAGAAAGGATCACGGCCTGGCCGTGACATACATCACAGGTCATGATTTGGCCCAGAAAATAAGTTGAGATGAAACAGAGGCTATCACGGCTAAGTCGTGAAACGTTTCACGGGCATGAAAGGACCAAATACAAGGAAAAGAATCAATCACAGCTAGGTCATGAAGGCCATCACGGCCGTGACGCGTTCCAGGGCCAAAATAAAAAAAGTTTTCACCCTTTCTCTTAGCCATTTTGAGAAACTCCTTCTTCCATCTTATTCAACCACTCTCCTCTCCTCCATAGCCAAAGCTCTCAAGCTCCATCACTCACCATTATTCGTCCATCAAAACCACCATACATTACTCTCCCACAAACCCACCATCTCATCTCTATCTCCTTCTCCCATCTCCATTCACCATAACCACAATACCCATATTCCCATAGCTTTGATCTCCGTCCTCCAAACCTCATAACCACAAACCAACCTCATATTCCTAATCCCTACCACACCATAAACACAACCCACTCACCAATTTCACCCAAATCAAGCCACAACAAAAGCCCAAAATTGCTAGGAACCCTAAACCCCTAAATTCAAAATTTCAAAAATTTGAAGGGGGATTTGGTTAAATTCTGAAATTGATAAGATAATATGGCTAGCAAAAGAGCAAGAAGTGGCCCCAGGCCAAAGTTCTCGCCAAGGGGGCGATGTTCTTCAAGAGGTAACAATTCTGACCAAAATCCACATGGAATAATTTTAAAAAATCAATAGCAGAGACTGAAATATGATAAGGTCACCACTAGGAAAGTTGTTCAAGCAAAGTATTATGATGAAGTAGTGATGAACATTCTGGTACTGACAGATGACATCAATCGGATGTTGTCAAATGTGGGCTGGGGCAATTTTATTTACACTATAGAGCCTGCATATATTGCCCCCACATGAGTTTCTGAGTTCTGTGGAAGCTAATATTATACAGGGTGAGGGGTGCATTGAGGGTCGGATAACTTTCCGGCTCCTTAATGAAGATTATGAGTTGACTCTGGCAGAGTTCAACGAAATCTTCGATTTTCCTGTAGGGGGCAAACGAAGATACCCCTTTGAGTTCAATGTTAACACTGTCTGGTCTAAACTGAGTCTTCCGGGAGCAATTTTGATGCCAAATTGGCTAAATCCACCGCCCTAGTCCACTTGTGCCTTAGATACATGCATAGAGTATGTCACATACACTATTTGGCCGGGGGGATAGTGACGGATCCGTCCAAGCGGACGAGGTCTTGTTTCTATGGGCGATGCTCCACCCTGAGAGCAATGTGGACACAGGGTCTTACTTGATTAGGCACCTACAGATAGTGTCCAACAGAATAAGCGGAAAAATAGTCATAGATGGGCTGGTAACTGCAATATAGCATTGCCACCTAAACTAAGATGGGTATGACGAGGTCCCAGGGAGGGACCGCATTACACTGGAAGTTTGTGAGTCGATGGGCATTATAAAAAATGAGGGAGGCATTAACAGCTAGTCCACCCAAAACGCTCACGAAACATACCCCTGCCAAACCTCACCCTCCTTGATATAACAAACCCGACAAACTGGAAAGTGCCAGTAGAGGATGACCCTGCACCTGTAAATATGCAGAGGCCACTTCGCCAACCTCTGTCGCCTAGGCTATATAGGCAGGCCCCTTCCTCCTCTTCTCATGCAGGTCCTTCTAATGATCCTTATGCACGATTTTCTTCTACATTGGACACTATACTTGCAAACTAGTCGCAGATGATGGGACACTAGACACAGATGACGGCTACTCAGGACCGTATACAACAGGAACTAGCTGAACAGAGAACTATGATTTAGCAGCTCTATGACTGGAATATGAGCCAGCAGTTTCCACCACCGTAGTGAGATCTATCCTTTCTTCTCCTCCTCGGATTTGAATTTTTACATTGGGGACAATGTAAATCTTTAAGCTTGGGGTAGGGTTTTTATTGCATACATTTTTGCATTTTTCATGTTGCATTCATATAGATTAGTTTATTTTATCTTGCCACTACAAGAAAACTCGGTGTTCCCCACAGCCTAAATCCCTGGGAAAACACGAAAATCCGTGGGAAAACACGTTTTTCCCACGGATTAGCCACGGCTCCTCAGCTGTCAGGAAAATGGGCGTCGGAATTGTTTTCCTACGGTCAATTTGCAAAAGCCGTGGGAAATTTTCCACGGCTCTGACCGTGGGAAATTTCCCACGGCCTAAACGCTGGGAAATTACAAGAGCCTTTTGAGACGACCCTCCTCTCTTAGAAGGATAATCCCATTAGTTCCAACCTTTTATTATTATTATTATTAACTATGCCTAGCCGTATATAAGGCGATAGCGTGGTATACAAGCAGCGATGCGGAAGAAAGCAAATAAAACGGCAAGCATAGAGAAAACAATCAGAGTAAAAGCGCAGAATATGTAACTGTACAATAACATGTATGAGTTAGCCCCATCAGTAGGGCACTGTACATAACTATACATACTGTCGGGTAGAAAATCAAAATATATCAAGAGTCAAAAGAAAAGCACCCGAAGCTCACCAGCAACCCCTTTCCCCTCTCAAAATGCATGAAAAAGTGCTCAGCTTACTCCCTAGGACGCACTGGCAGGCTCTCACCATCAGTGGTGAGGATACCCTGAGCTACCCTGACCCTCGCCATGAGTACGCCGGTACCGCACAATCGGGTCATACTCAGACGAAGAACTGGACACTACGATCCTCCGCCTGCGGTAGGTCCTCAAGTAATGCTCAGTCCTCCTGCGCTGGCCTCGGTAGACGTAACCTTTCCTGCTGGTCACGACCGATGACTGGGTGCTGCCCAAGTGTAGTCCTGCTCCCTCTGCCTCGGAGGTCGCCATATCCTCGGAAAGGGAAAGAACTGGTAGATGCGATAGGGACCAATAATATCTACATATGGAGGTGTACTGCTCCGGAACATCAGGCTGACTGGTCCTGTGTAGACCATAAAAAAGGTAGAGGGGTCTACCCGCCATCCCCTCTCATCATGGTAGATGATCTCAATGTCTCCCAGCACCGGCGTCCTCGGTGCCCCCGTGATGAACGGGTTAAGTCTTGGGTCCATGATACGCCTCAGCTGGCTCGTCGTCTTCAAGCGAATTCATACCGGACAACAAGGAAAACAGAAGGGAGATAAGAAATACAGCGCCTTGTAAGGTCGAAAAACAACAGTAATGCAGTAAACAAGTATAGCAGATAACACATAACAAATATAGCAAATATAGCATCTACTGCATTCCAACAAGCATCTCCCAAGACAGCATATGTAACAAGCATCCATCCCATGAGACTCACACTCAGATCAAACCTCTAGACCGGGATATTAATCCCATGCAGCATGTCGGCCAAAAAATGCACTTATGCAGGTTCCCAACTAGAATGGTTCCAACCCGAACAAGTCCACACCGGAACAGGTTCTGTGTCGGAACCGAGTTAGCTTGTCCAAGAAACCGAACCACTCACCGTGACCAATAAGAGTGCATCCCCCTTCCATACCAAAATCAGGGTATCTCGGTCACCTCGGAACGTTAGCCTGGAACAACTGGAAAGCTCTGGGATTAGTCGAGCAAACTGGACTGGATCAGGCATCACGACAGGATAGGAGCTACCTCATTTGTCACTGTAAATTATTCCCGAGACTGGCAATATCCCCAAGGCCACTCAGTTGACCGCCCCATCTACTTTCTGTACCCCCACTCAGATACCGCTAACCTCGTATGACGGTGGCAGCCCATACTGCCTATCACACGGCCTCGCCACTTGGCAACTGAAAATGATATGCAGCAAACATCCTCAACGGGCTTGATACCGAATCTCACGCCTAAGTTCTCAACCAAATCAAAACATCACGATGCCACTGCATCCACACGGCCACAGCCTCGACGCCACGCGTCCACGAGCCATAGCTTTAGCAACACGGCACACAGCCTCAAGAAGTCAGCATAGCAGCAACGGCACCATCCACGGTATCAACCCGACAACAACACGGCACACAGCCAAACTTATTCTACGGCATTCCGCCACAACTCTCAATATTATAGCATACAGCATAGCAACAACAATAACATCATAGTAGCAGTAACATCAACAACAACATATAAGCAGCTAGCAACATATCACATACACCAAGTACCATATAGGCAGACAGATAGCAACAACAACAGCCAACATGATACAGTTATACATCAACAAACATCGTCGATTAACAGTTCTCTAACCTAGGGTTTCCAAACTTAACGGCGATAGCCCAAAGTAAGCTAAACCTAGGGTTTAGATACTTTATTAGGGCTCAACCACTAGCAGGGTTAGGGCTTCCCTACACATAGTAGAAATCACAAGTACATTACTCTTGCCTTCCCAACGGCAGCAATACTCTTTCTCCCCACACCTGAACTGTCGGCATGCAAATCCACACGATTACCGGTTCGCTCCTCCTTCCTCAAGCTCGCAACCCCCTTCAATGGCAGCTCCAAGAACAGCCCCAATCTCCTTGGTAGCCGCGGCCTTAGTCCTCAATTTGCGAGAAATCACGAGCACGGACTTTGCCCTAGTAACGAGCACAACACATATACAACAGTGTTAGCCCTAGGGCAAGCCCAAAAGATCAAAGAAAAGATAAATACTCGAAGAACGCCAAGAACACGAGGAACGCGTTTTAAGGATTCGAGTTTACCTGTGGCGAATCGAAAAACCAATCCGTCAGAGTTGTAGATAACTCAGCCGCAATCACAACGGTGTAGTCAGAATCGTGTTCCGGCCGCTCGATCACCTCTAACCTCAAGCTTTCTCACTCTAAAAACTAGAGCTTCTCTCTAACTCACAGAAATGCTTCCCAAAATCGTGCAGAATGAGAAGATGAAAGTGGAAGCTCCACTTATGGGTTCTGCTGTCCACGCTTAAGCGTTCTTCACACTGCACGCTTGAGCATTGCCATGCTCTAGCGTTGGGTTCTCTCCCCGCTTGAGCGTGGGACTTCGTCCACTCCGCCTGCTCCCTGGCCTGACACTTGTCTAACACGCATCCAAACACAGAACAGCTGCTCAGCGCACTCAGCACGCTGAGGCGCCCAACTCCTCCCATGCTTGAGCGTCAGCTCAGCGAGAGAAGAACTTCTAGCTTCCACAGTTACTCGTTGAGCGTCTTAGGCACCTCCAACCTTGTTCAAGCCTATTCCTAAGCTTCCAACTAGGTCTAAAACTAACACAAAACAATTCACACAATCATCCAAAGCTCCAATCGAGATTATCCAACTCGATCAGAGTTCACAGAAAAACCGGGATGTTACACCTTTCCCGCGGTCATTCCCCTGAAAAATTTCCCACGGCCTAAATCCTGGGTAATTCAAGAACCTTTCCCACGGCTATACCCCTGGGAAATTACACATGGTCAAGCCTATGGAAATTTCCCACGGTCATTTCCCATGGCTTTAGCCCTGGGAAATATTAATTTATTTTTTTTAAAATATTTTCAAAATATAATAAATAAAATTAATTAATTAGTTAAATAATTATATTTTGTTTATAATTTTTTATTCATTTGGTCAAAGATTATATTTTTTAATTATTTAAAAATAAGTAAATAAATATGACAAAATCAATAAATACAAATCACATAAATTGACATCATAATTTAAACCATAAGTAATGTATGTTTTTTTTACAATCAATAAAAACTAAAATTCATACAAAACCTAACATAATCTAATAATTTCCATCTCTATAAGGATCCTCAAGAAGCTGGTCAAAAGAGTCATCATCCTCCTCTGAGGTGCCCTGGGTCGGCTGACCAGGCTGCGGAGGCTGCTGCTGCTGTTGGGAGCTGTGTGGACTGATGCTGCTCTAATCGCTGGATCGTCTCCATCATCCGCTGCATCATCGCATCCCTCTACCGCTCATGCTCCTCGGAAGCGACCAATCTGCCTCAGCTCAGCAATCTCCGCGGACTCCGGAGGACAACTACCACGAATAGTGGACGCCTCAGTACGAACGTCCAAGATGCATGAAGACCTTTTCCGATAGTTGCGAGCAAGATCTCCAGCACCGTATAGGCGGCCCTTATACTTACTGCCAACAACCTCTGCCCAAATACGCAATGCAAGTCGGTCCTCCTCCTCGGGGTCAGTTGAAGTGGATGAAGACGACCTAGCCTGAGACATCCTCGCCTCAAACTCCTCCCGTTATTCAGGACCAAACACACCAATTAGCTCATATATGATACAAAATTATTAAATTAAAAATAAAGGGCATACAAAGGGTATATTTATTACCTGAGTGCGCCTCGAGCGCTCATCTACATACTCGCCTGTACCCTTCCTAGTATGGGTACGGCGGTGGAGCTCGTTAACCTTCACATTTAGCTTATACTTCATAGCCTGTAACACAAGCATGGATAATAAATTAAAAATAATTAATAAACAATTGATCTTGAAATAAATATATTTAATGCATAAAAAATGAGAGTATAAACGTACCATACGTTCTACATACTGCGCCTGGTTGATGGAACCTCCTGTGTGCATGCTCCCCCCTTTTTCCAATGGCAATGTTGCCCTGATAAATTTTTTTTGCTTTCTTGTGATATCGTACATCAACACGCTGTTCCACAAGCTCTTCAAATCATCAATCAAAGGCTGCAAATAAACATCAATACCAGCCTTCGGGTTGGATGGGCCCGGTATGAGGCACGTCAAAAACATATAAGGTTTAGGCATGCACATTTCAGGAGGAAGATTATACGGGGTTACAGTTACGGGCCAACATGAATAACGGGAAGCTGAAGCTTGGATATACGGGGTAAAACCATTAGAGCATAACCCAAGTCTTATATTGCGTGGATCCAAGGCAAATTCGGGATGTACCCGATCAAAATGCTTCCATGCTTCGCCATCAGATGGATGACGTATCATGCCTGAACTTCTTCTATTCTCATAGTGCCACATCATTTTTCCTGCAGTTTGTATTGAGGCAAACATTTTTTGTAGCCTTGGAATTATTGGCAAATAGAACATTGCCTTTACTGGAACAGGTTTGTTCTTACTTGTCCCAGTCTTGTTATGACAATACCTTGGCGCTTGACAAATTCTGCATTCGACCAACTCGCCATCACTTATGCCAAATTCATTGTTGTAATACAACATACACCCGTTCATGCAACAATCAATTCTCTTGACTTTCAATCCCAACTTCGACACTAACCTTTTCGCATCATAATAATTCTCTGGTAAAACCCCTTTTATAGGTGTCGCATCCAAAAGCATTTTGGAAAAATTATCCAAACACGAGTCAGAAGCGTTAAAATTGGCTTTGCAAGCTAACAATGTCACGCACATCGATAATTTAGAGTCTGAGGCCCCTTCATACAACGGCTTATTTGTCTCAACCAATAGATTATAAAATCTTTATGCTTCCTCATTCGGAAGTTGTTCCGTATTATCGTAATCGTGTGCCTCATTCACCCTGAGAGCGTCACACACCATCTCCTGCATTGACACAAACTGTTCACCATATCCCATATCTGCACAACTACTTGAAGCACCCGTGCAATTCTAGTCAAACCCTAAATCAACATGCGGCATTTCTTCACCATGATCGGTCCAAATCCAGTAATTGTTCTGGAATCCATTTTTATACAAGTCTGTCTTCACAAGGTCATCATCGCTCTTAATCTTTCGACATTGGCATTTAGCACACGGACATCTAATTTGATATCCATCATCGATGAAACACTTATGCTTCTTTGCTTGGATAACAAACTCTTCAACCCCATCTATAAAAGATTGTTTCAGACCCCCTCTTTTCGGATATAACCTATCATACATCGAAGTACGATTCGAAGGATAACAATTCATCTTCTGCATGTTCATAAAAAATCCAGATAAATTTAAATATTAAATTTTGACAACATGCCAACTTACAGATTTATCCACCAAATGCTTCACAATCCAAAGTCGCACTCCCTTTCGTTAATTGGTATGACCCTATCCCATTCGAGAAGAAACGTTTTCAACACTCGATCCTAGTATTAATAGTTATTGCTTAATTTCACATACCTTATATTTGACAAAATTTCGACAGCATTTACCATTGGTCTCCAAGTACATGACTTGACTGAGGTCAAGTTTGCACCCAGAGAACGAAAGGAAATGTATCAAACCGCAATTTTATCAAATATAAGGCATGAGAAGTACACAATAACTATTATACGAGTGAAGAAAAAGTTTTTTCCCAAACTGTCCTCCTTGGACAATTCAAGGCTCAATACAAAGAGCGGTACCTTGAAAGAATGAGTACATGTGCTCAATGATATTGAACCTCAAACGGGAAGCTAAGGTTTCGCTCGAGTATTACATAAAATAAAATTTGACCCTATAAGACACCCTTTGTACTTGAAATTCAAGTTCATAGGGTAAGTAACAGCAGTAATCGCTTATATCCTTTTACTTTTGCAACATAGATAAAGTGCATAAAGGAGTCATAAAATTGACAAACAAAATCATACTTTAATAAAGGCCTATTATTTTTTTAAAATTTATTTATATTTTTTACGTATTATGAGGCTTAACACCTGTTTTAAGTGCTAAGAGAAATTGGTATAATTTGTTATTTAATTATTCATGTATTTCTGTTTCAATATTAACTATTTATTTATATAAATATTAATTATTTAGTTATTAAGTATTATTATTTAGTTATATAAACAATTATTTAATTATTTAACTTATTAAGTATTATTATTTAGTTATATTTGTTTAAGCTAGTTTCGCCGCGTCCCACCAAACTGCCACCGTACGACACTTCTATATCCAAGCAAGCACATTTCTCTCCCGTGTCAAAACGCATATCAACAATGATTTATTTATTGATAATTTTTAAATTTACTTTCGCCTCTCCCGTCGAGTCACATGAGCTACAACCACACCATTAACTCAATATCGTCACACCGCCACCACAACACGAGTCATTTTTACTTTATCATTTTATTATTTAATATTTAATTTATTATATCATTTATAATTTTATAAATAATTTTTTAGCAGATATGCAAGCAATAACTTCATCCTAAACACAATAAAATGCAAATGGAAGTTGCAACATTAAAATCATATAGATCATGCTAAAATCTACAATTTATAGAAATTATGTTTTCTTCAATTTGTTAATTTTCTTCAATAGGTTTGAAGCTACATACCTCTTTTAGCAAAATATTTATATCAAACAATCTTCAGCGCAGGGGGTTGTAGAACCCGTATGTGAGAACAAGCAAAATACAACCCGTATGATCAAGCATGGACTTTACTAACATTTTTTGGGTTTGGGGTGGGGGGACAATTTAAAAAATAATAATATCAAAGAAACCATGTAATAATCATAGCAACAGCAGAAAATTCAAAGGGAGAAAAAAATTAAAAAAAAAAAAAAAACATAGGGCTTTGATCTAGATCCTTCCAACAGTCTCAGTTAACAGTCAGGCTGACCACATTAAGCTTAGAACATAATAGATGAAATGACAGTGTACCAAAATTTAGAATATAATAGATAAAAACTTGTAGCAAAATCTATATTATAGCCATAAATAAAAAATTCAACAAAATCTAGCTTGTCTTGTAGTTATAATAGTGTGATGGGCACAAAGAAAAAGGGTTACTGTAGATTTGCTATTTACTTTCCCTTGAAGAATTGACAAAGATGTCTATTTCTGCTTAAACATTTCCATAGCTTTCAAGTCATCGAATACTTTAGCCAAAATAAATTTAAAAAAATCGAAATCTGAATAATAAACCAATTTTACATGTTTGTGGTCACTTTCGAGTGACATCGCTGAGTCCCACTAATTAACCACAAAAAAAAGGGGAGGAGCTTGGGATCAAGTCACCTTAGACTAACTAAGTCACCTTAACCTAACTAAATCTTGAACAATTTTTGCATGAAATTGTATACTGTACACTATTTGATCATGTGAGCACTTCGACTAAAATCACCATTAGTACCAAAATCAACCAAACAGTCATCAGCAAACATTCATCAGCAATGCAGACACCATTAGTATCAAAATCAACCAAACTTTCATTAGCAATGCAGACACCAAACGAAACTTACAGTAATGAAAATGTGCAGTAGGAACAGTGGAGCTTGGAGAAAGAAATAGACTTACCTACGCAGCCGTAGAGCCTGAAGTTGAGAGGTAAGAACAGCGGAGACGCGGGGAGATGCTGGAACAGTGGAGGACGCAGTCGAGCTAGGCAGAGGGAGCTGTGGCCGCAGAGCTTGAAGTTGAGACGCGGTGGAGACGGTGGAGACGCGACCGAGCGAGGCAGAGGGAGCGGTGGCCGCAGGCTTTTTGAAGTGAGGTGGAGGCGAGATGGGGCTTTGCCGACGGAGCAATGGAGGGGAGGGGCTTTGCCAGTGGAGCAATGGTGGAGGGGTTTCAGCAATGGAGGAGGAGGAGGGTTTCAGTAATGTAGGGGAAGGAATGAGACGAAAGGTGTCAGGTAGTGAATATATCGCGCTCTCCCACGGCATAACCTTGGGAAACCAATAAACCCCTACCTGCGGTTATAGCCGTGGGAAATCACAAAAACATTTACCCGTGGTCAAGGCCGTGGGAAAATCGATAGTTTAAACTGGTATCTACACACGGTAAAGGCCGTGGGAAAATTAAAACCATAACCTACGGCTAGACCGTGGAAAAATCGAGGGAAACGAGGTGGGCAGAATTGGCGTCACTTTGCACTATCCTTTACCCCCAGCTTAACAGTGGGAAAATTTGCTTTTTTATTTTGCGAGGGTTTTGGCCGTGGGACAGTGCGAGGAACAAAAACTTCATGGTTTCCCACGACAATTTCAAAAATTACACACGGCCACATAGCCGTGGGAAAAAGCCGTGGGAAATAGCGTGCTTTCTTATAGTGTGCATTTTTTCAAATTTTTGCGTGATCATACCATTAGATTGCCCCTTGACTTGAGTTTGCATCTTATTGTGAGAACTTTGTGCCAAATTTTGTTGAGATAGTAAAATTTTGGAACCAATTTGTTATATTTTTGTGATAGGCATTTTTGGTTTGAGATGATCTCTTGATAGTTAATATCTAGCATGTGGTTCCTTGATTTGTGTTTTTCACTGATTTTGAACTTATAAATGTGAGATTTTGAGTCTTGAGGGGTATGCACTATGATTTGCCCTATTTTTCTTGTGATTGAGTGATATTTTTCCTCATTTATTGTGCTCTCTAGAACTTGACTTGCAACCATTTGAAACTTAAAATTTTTGGAAACATATTTGAAAATGATCAAGTCAATAGGTATTTTCTGGCCTTCTGAGCTTTGAATGTTTATATGTTACCCCCTTAGTTGCCCATTTTGAGCCTAATGATAAATGCTTTTATTGGTACCCTGTTTGAATTTCATAATTGATGCATGGTATGGTTCCTCTTAAAGTATTGAAAAATGACAAAATGGTAGTAATTTAAGAAAAGAAAATATGGGAAGAAAATAAAAATTTCTCTCTTGTGCTGAATTTCTCTCTTCTCCTAAATTGTTGTAAAATAGAACAAAAAGCAAGAAACGGAAAAAGAATGGAGAAGAGAATGAAATAAAAAGAGAATTGAAAAGAGAAAAAAGAAAGGAGGAAATAAGTTTAAAAAGCTCAAAGGGTATTCTAGAAGGTGCCATACTTGTGTGATACATTATTTAGCCCTTTTTGAATTTTTCCCTTCCTTGGTTTCCCCACCTAATGATTAAATCCCTTGACCTCATTACAACCCAATGAAAGACCTCATGATTCTTGTGTGTTTTCAATAATAAAGTAGAGATTTTGGTTAATAGTCAAGCCTATGGTAGGATACTTTCTTTGAGGAACTTGAGAGAATTGACCATATATGTAACACCCCTAAATCCGTATCTATCATTTTTCTGTCTTTTAGTGAATCTGTTGTGAATAAATTGTCTGATAACCCTAATTCAGGTAAAGTAAATTTATAACTAAAAGATGATGAGAAGGATTCAATAGGGAATCCGAAGCTCATATTAAAAATCTTAAAACACTGCTTGAGTTATATCTGTGTTTTGATCGCAAACATGTAAAAATATTATTATTTTAATCGGGTCTATGAGGTTTTGGGAATTGTGCCCAATATCGAGAGACATTCTGGGGAGTCAACATGAGTTCATAAAGCAACTCTAATCCCTAGGAAAACCCGATTAAGTTTTCTGCAGTTTGGTCACGAACCGACGAAAGTGTTATTTTCCTCGATTTGCTTGCTTTTGGGATTTGTGCCCGAGACCGAGAGATATTCTAGTCCAGAACAATAATTCATAGAATTAGGATTCAAATCAAAAGTCTGACGGGCCAATAAATCTTTACCTGTGATTTCATCGCAAACCGGCAAAAATATTATTTTCTTGATTTGCGTAATTTCGGGAGTTCGACCCAGGGTCGGGACATATTCTGGCACAGGAATATGAGTCATCATCAAATTCAAATTTCCCACGAACAAAAATTTCATTATCACGTTTAACTCAAAATATCTAATCACCAATATGGCAAAGAATGCTTTTGACCTTAAAATCAAGTTTATGACAATGCCATTTGCATCATAAGACTTGGAGACCAAAGTTGTTTGGCATTTTCTCCCCCTCTCCTCTAAGAATGGCCGAATGCCCTCCGCCGCCTCACACACTCTCACTTTTCATTTTCACTTCATCTTCTTCACTCATCAAATCCTCTCACTTCTCTCTAACTCTCCAATGGCTTTCTCTCTCTAACCTCCATGACCATAGCTTCGGTTTCTCTCTCTAGAACCACTCACCTCACTTCTTCTCTTCAAACTAAATATATCACCTTCATATACTCTTCAAGCTCTACAACTTTCATGAAGAAAGTTTTGTCAAAGGAGCAACTTCATTTTTGGACCAACTTCGAGACTTCACCTTTTCAACTTCATCCTTCAAGAGTAAGCATGGGTTTACTCATTTCCTTCATCTTTAACTCTTGGTCTTCATTAAAAATCACCACTTTGTTGGTGTGTGATTTTTGAAACTACCTCTTGTTAAAAGAGCTTGTGTTTCTTTGTTAGGGTTTCAACTCATGGAAAACCATTTCCATCATCCTTTCAAGGAGCTCGTTGTGGATCTACAAGAGTTATGGGGAAGTGAACCAAAGTCACACCTGAGGGTGGATGAGAATGTGTTATTTGTTGAGAAAGGGCTTCACTTTGTTGTGGAGTTCTCTTATGATTTGGTTTTGTAATAATGTAGTTGCTGGATTTTCTGAAATTGCTTGACTCTTTGCTGTTTTTCTCTTAAACTAGACATTGGATTTCGAAAATTATTTTTCATCTTGAAAATACACATCTTGGGCTTCATTTTGGTTGCAAATTTCGTTTGATTTCATAAAGTTTTGATTCCTAAAAATCTGTTTCAAAACTGACTAAGGGTTGCTGTCTTGGATTCGGGTCAGCATGCTTTTTTTGTAAAAATGTATTATTTGAATACCTTTTGTGAAAAATAATTTGGTATCCAAAATGTAGACATCCTAAGCTTTCTTTTGAGTACTTGTTTGTCCAAATCGGAGTTCGTTTTGTTTGTCAAATGCTTATCCAAAGTTGGTGCTTGTATGCTGAAAAATATGGTATATGGGCTTTGGTTTGATTTTTGGATATGGTTATAATATTGATGATGTTGTATACTTGGATGTGATTGTGATATTATTGATCATAATATTGATTTATGTGATATACTTGATTGCGAGATATTTTGATGAACAAATGGTCACCAAAAACAAGGAGCATAGGTTCGGCCATGTATTGATCTAGGGTTAGGAAGTTGTTCTTTGAAAACTAATGTGGTTTACATGTTCAATGATGGAACTAAGGATGATTGAAATTAAGAAAACTCAAGAATAGAATCAACCCCTATTTGAGGATATGCAATTCGGTTTTTAGGGTATTCCTCACATAGAAAGTGATTTGATTTTGTAACAACATGATTAAGTAATTAAATGGAGTTAGTGTAATCAAGTACAATCAAGTAACAAAATGTTTTTGATACTTATCTTATGATCATATGATTTAACTAAGCCATAGATTGATTTAATTGAACTAGTCTTGAAAGGATCAAATATTACTAAGATTTGTGATCATGCACTTCAAGTAAGTGTTTTTTTTATAAATGTATTTCAAACTCAATAAGTGAAAGGTGACAGCATGGTTTAGGCGGTGGAAATGTCCATGCTTTAGCTTGTCAAGCTCGCTTATGGCTTTTCCAATGGGGCTTGACAGTTGTGGCTCGCAAGAGTTCTTTGTTGAGATTTAAGAAATAGGACAAAGGAATAATACCTTTGGAACTCTTCAACAATTTATTTATTTCATATAATTTAGAAGAAGTTGTCTTATCATTTTAATGAGTAAAGGAAAAGAGTACATCTAGTGTAATAGAATAAAAGAAATGAATATAATTAGTGTAATAAGTTGTATTTTAAAATAATCCCCAAAGGATGGATTATATTAGTTCCTTATGAGGAATATGATTTCAAAGTGTTTTAGGATGGTTTTTTAAAAAGGATTACACTTGATTTTGAAATTAAATGATCTTACGCTAAAAGTCAAAGTTTTACACTAAAAGTCAATACTTGACCAGAAGTCAAAGTTATTTTCAACTAGGTCTTATTGGACTCAAATGATAAGATATGAACTTTAATAATATGTCATGTATTGATATATGTCTTAGATGATTTTACGTCATAAAAAAGGATTCATAAGAATTAATTGAATAAAGAACGATTCTGGTTGCTTGCTCGGCAAGTAACTACGTTTCAGGAAGGGAAAAAAAATGATAAAGGATTGGATTTGAGAATCCACCTTCATAATACACTTCAGCGTTTGGAAGACATGGATAGTCCAATGAGGTGTTTGGATCCAAAAGTTTGGCACTATCCAATAGCCTATCGAAGGACTTTGAAAGAAATATGCAAAGACCAAAACTTAAGAACAAATTGGAAACCAATGATAGACCAATGAGGTGTTGGATCCAAAGTTTAGGAGGATCTATCATATAAGCATCCCCAATGGCTTGGGTTCCGGAATGTTAGCGAGGCTTATCCCATTGATAAACATGAGAACAATAGCCTATCGAAGGACTTTGAAAGAAATATGCAAAGACCAAAACTTAAGAACAAATTGGAAACCAATGATAGACCAATGAGGTGTTGGATCCAAAAGTTTAGGAGGATCTATCATATAAGCATCCCCAATGGCTTGGGTTCCGGAATGTTAGCGAGGCTTATCCCATTGATAAACATGAACGCACACGGCTTGTAGGCTTAACCATATTGCATACACATTAGTGTCTAGGGCCATTAGTGCCGAGGAAGTTTGAGCGTACACCTAGTGCGGGTGCGGATATTGGGGAGATGACCTTCAATGGTCTTGGTAATATATAAGTTGGAAACTCCACAAGTGACCTGTCGGTAGCTCCTTTGTGTCGTGGCATTTTGAGCATTAGTGCTGGTATGATCGCACCTGCTATGTGGAGCGCGACCAAATGCTTTATACGCACCCGAGGGCATTTACAATTTGGTTTCGATCGGTTTTAAGGCAATAAGCCATCCGATCCGGACTTGAAAGTAAGCTGTGATGCGGTTTGGATCGGTTTGGTTACAGTATGAAATCCAACACGAACTAATCCGATGAAAAGCGGATCATATTGGATCGGATCGAGTTGAATGATTCCATTTTTGATCTTTTGTAAATTGTTTTTAATTTTCCAATTAAAAATGCTAATTCGATGCCTCAAATACACTATTCTATATGTCAAAGCATGCATAACAATAGCCACCTTCCTGACGGGCCTTTCGGAGCATCTGGGACATATCGGTAGTTACGAAATTCGTTTCCAGCAGCTCCGAATGACCTGAATTTTTGTCGGGTGCTAGAAAAAATCCAACAAGTGCACCCCCGATTTTTGCCAAACGGCATTATCTAGACCACTTTGTGGATTTTCGAAATATTTTCTTCGCATGATAATCACCTAGACATATGCAGTTTTCCACCCGTCGTGGTCCCGTATTTTTTAAAATTCATTTGATACTATTTTCAAATTTTCTAGCGGCTTGCGTGAGTTGGTATTATGGGCTTTCGTGTTTTTCCGGTTCGTAAGCCTCTGCAGTGTCAATGGGCGGGAGCACTGTTTTGCGGCCGCTTTAGGTATTTTCTTCCTTCCTTGATGTTGCCATCCCAAAATTCCGGAGTCATGGTCTGCGTCGGCAAAGGATAAAATGAAAAAAAGAGGTGAGATGCAACCCAAGGACTTCCCAAGAGGTCACCCATCCTAGTACTAATCTCGCCCAAGCACGCTTCACAGCGGAGTTCTGATGACATTTGGTGCATCAGTGCTGGTATGATCGCAACTGCTAAGTGGAGCATGACCAAATGCTTTATACGCATCCGAGTGCGTTTGCGGTTCGGTTTGGATTGGTTTTAAGGCAAAAAGCCGTCCGATCCGGACTTAAAGTAAGTTGCGATGCGGTTTGGATCGGATTGGTTACAGTATCAAATCCGAACCAATCCAATCCGATTCATAGAGGATCGAATAGGATTGGGTTGGATGATTCCATTTTCGATTTTTTGTAAATTGTTTTTATTTTCCTATTCAAAATGCTAATTCGGCGCCTCAAATACACTATTCTATATGTCAAAGCATGCATAACGGGGGCCACCTCCCCGACGGGACTTTCTGAGCATTTGGTAATTACGAAATTCATTGCCAACAGCTACAAATGACTAGAATTTTTGTTGGGTGCTAGGAAAAAATCCAACTAGCAAGGCCTATCGATTCCAAAGGAATCCAAGGGTACCCCCCGATTTTGGCCAACTGATACTATCTAGACCACTTTTTCGATTTTCGAAATTATTTTTTTGCACGATAATTACCTAGACATGTACAGTTTTCAGCCTATGATGGTCCCGTACATTTTAAATTCATTTGACATGATTTTCAATTTTTCTAACGTCTTGCGTGGGCCTATTTTGTAGGTTTTCGTATTTTTATGGTTCGGAAGCCTCTGTAGTGTTAACGAGCAGGAGCATTGTTTTGAGGCCGCTTTTGGTATTTTTTTTCCTTCCCTGATATCATGGCCCCAAAACTCCGGAGTCATGGTCTGGGTCGTCCATGGAAAAAATGGAAAAAAAAAAAGGTGGTGAGGTGTAACACAAGGACTTCGAAGGAGGTCACCCATCCTAGTACTACTCACGCCCAAGCACGCTTAACTGCGGAGTTTTGATGGGATCCGGTGCATTAGGGCTGGTATGATCACCCCTGCTAAGTGGAGCGCTATCAAATGCTTTATATGCGTCCGAGGGCGTTTGCGGTTCGATTTAGATCGGTTTTATGGCAAAAATTCGTCCGATCCAGACTTGAAAGTAAGCTGCGATGTGGTTTGGGTCGGATCGGTTACAGTATCAATTCTGACCCGATCCAATCAGATGAAAAGCGGATCGGTTCCAGTTGGATGATTCCGTTTTCGCTTTTTTTAAATTGTTTTATATTTTCCTATTCAAAATGCTAATTCGACGCCACGTCAAAGCATGCATAACAGTAGCAACCTTCCCGACGGGGCTTTCGGAGCATCTGGGATATATCGGTAATTACGAAATTCGTTTCCAACAGCTCCTAATGACTTGAATTTTTGTCAGGTGATAGGAAAAAATCCAACGAATGAGGCCCACCGATTCCGATGGAATCCATGGGCACCCCTCGATTTTGGCAACACGGCCCTGTCTAGACCACTTTTTTGAGTTTCGAAGTATTTTCTTTGCACAATAATTACCTAGATATGTGCAGTTTTCCGCTCATCGTGGTCCCATATTTTTTAAAATTCATTTGACATGATTTTCAATTTTTCTAGCGTCTTGCGTGGGTCTGTTTTGTGGGTTTTCGTGTTTTTCCGGATCGGAAGCCTCTGCAGTGTTAATGGGCTGGAGCACTATTTTGAGGCCGCTTTCGGTATTTTCGTCCATCCCTGATATTGCGGTCCCAAAATTCTGGAGTCATGGTCTGGGTCACCCAAGGAAAAAATGAAAAAAAAGAAAAGATGGTGAGGAGCAACACGAGAACTTCCCACAAGATCACCATCCTAGTACTACTCTCGCCCAAGCACGCTTAACTGCAGAGTTCTGATTAGATCCGGTGCATTAGTGTTGGTATGATCGCACCTACTAAGTGGAGTGCTATCAAATGCTTTATACGCACCAGAGGGCGTTTGCGGTTCGGTTTGGATCGGTTTTAGGGCAAAAAGCTGTCCGATCCGAACTTGAAAGTAAGGTGCTATGCGGTTTGGGTCGGATCGGTTACAGTATCAATTCCGACCCGATCCAATTCAATCGAAAGCAGATCGGATCCGATTGGATGATTCCGTTTTCGCTTTTTTTAAATTGTTTTATATTTTCCTATTCAAAATGCTAATTCGACGACTCAAATACACTATTCCATACCTCAAAGTATGTATAACAGTACCCACCTTCCCGACGGGGCTTTCGGAGCATCTGGGACATATTGATAATTACGAAATTCATTTCCAACAGCTCCGAATGACCTGAATTTTTGTCGGTTGATAGGAAAAACGAGCAAGGCCCATTGATTCTATAGGAATCCATGGACACCGGCCGATTTGGCCAAATGGCACAGTCTAAACCACTTTTTCGATTATCGAAGTATTTTCTTTGCACGATAATTACCTAGACATATGCAGTTTCGCGCCTGTCGTGGTTCCATATCTTTTAAAATTCATTTGACATGATTTTCAATTTTTCTAGATTCTTGCGAGGGTCTGTTTTGTGGGTTTTCGTGTTTTCCTGTTCGGAAGCCTTTGCAGTGTTAATGGGCGGGAGCACTATTTTGAGGCCTCTTTCGGTATTTTCTTCCATCCCTAATACCGCGGTCCCAAAATTCCGAAGTCATGGTCTGGGTCGCCCAAGGAAAAAATGGAAAAAAAAAAAAAAAGTGGTGAGGTGCAACATGGGGACTTCCCAAGAAGTCACCCATCCTAGTATCCTAGTGCTACTCTCGCCCAAGCACGCTTAACTGCGTAGTTCTGATGGTATCCGGTGCATTAGTGCTGGTATGATCACACCTGCAAAGTGGAGCGCTATCAAATGCTTTATACACACCCGAGGGCGTTTGCGGTTCGGTTTGGATCGGTTTTAAGGCAAAAAGTCGTTAGATCCGGACTTAAATGTAAGTTGTGATGCGGTTTGGGACGGATCGGTTATGTTATCAATTCTGACCCTTATAATCCGATCAAAAGCGGATCGGATCCAATTGGATGATTCTGTTTTCGCTTTTTTTAAATTGTTTTATATTTTCCTATTCAAAATGCTAATTCGACTCCTCAAATATACTATTTCATACGTCAAAGCATGCATAACAGTAGCCACCTTCCCGACGGGGCTTTCGGAGCATCTGGGCCATATCGGTAATTACGAAATTTGTTTCCAGCAGCTCCTAATGACTTGAATTTTTGTTGGGTGATAGGAAAAAATACGACAAAAAGAAAATTCCGGAGTCATGGTCTGGGTCGCCCAAGGAAAATAAGAAAAAAAAAAAGAAAAAGATGGTGAGGTGCAACACGAGGACATCCCACGAGATCACCCATCCTAGTACTACTCTCGCTCAAGCACGCTTAACTGTGGAGTTCTGATGGGAACCGGTGCATTAGTGCTAGTATGATCGTACCTACTAAGTGGAGTGCTATCAAATGCTTTATACGCACCCGAGGGTGTTTGCGATTCAGTTTGGATCGGTTTTAACGCAAAAAGCCGTCCGATTCGAACTTGAAAATAAGCTGTGATGCAGTTTGGGTCGGATCGGTTACAGTATCAATTCCGACCCGATACAATCCGATCAAAAGCGGATCGGATCCGATTGGATGTTTCCGTTTTCGCTTTTTTTAAATAGTTTTATATTTTCCTATTCAAAATGCTAATTCGACGCCTCAAATACACTATTCCATACATCAAAGCATGCATAACAGTAGCCACCTTCCCGACGAGGCTTTCGGAGCATCTGGGACAAATTGATAATTACGAAATTCATTTCCAACAGCTCCAAATGACCTGAATTTTTGTCGGGTGATAGGAGATAATCCAACGAGCGAGGCCCATTGATTCCGGGCATTCACCAATTTTGGCCAAACGGCCCTGTCTAGACCACTTTTTCTATTTTCGAAGTATTTTCTTTGCTCGATAATTACCTAGATATGTGCAGTTTTCCGCCCGTCATGGAATCGTATTTTTTAAAATTCATTTGACATGATTTTCAATTTTTCTAGCGTCTAGTGTGGGTCTGTTTTGTGGGTTTTCATTTTTTTCCGGTGCGGAAGCCTCTGCAGTGTTAATGGGCGGGAGCATTGTTTTGAGCCCGCTTTCGGTATTTTCTTCCTTCCCTGATGTCGCGGTCCGAAAATTCCGGAGTCATGGTCTGGGTTGCCCAAGGAAAAAATGAAAAAAAAAAATAAAAAAAAAATGGTGAGGTGCAACACGAGGACTTCCCACGAGATCACCCATCCTAGTACTACCCTCGCCGAAGCATGCTTAACTACGGAGTTCAGATTGGATCCAGTTCATTAGTGCTAGTATGACCGCACATACTAAGTGGAGCGCTATCAAATGCTTTATACGCACTTGAGGGCGTTTGCGGTTCGGTTTGGATCGGTTTTAAGGCAAAAAGCCGTCTGATCCGGACTTGAAAGTAAGTTGTGATGCGGTTTGGGTCGGATCGGTTACATTATCAATTCTGACCCTTCCAATCCAATCAAAAGCGGATCGGATCCGATTGGATGATTCCGTTTTCGCTTTTTTAAAATTGTTTTATATTTTCCTATTAAAAATGCTAATTCCACGCCTCAAATACACTATTCATACGTCAAAGCATGCATAACAGTAGCCACCTTCCCGACGGGGCTTTCGGAGCATCTGGGACTTATCGTTAATTACGAAATTCGTTTCCAGCAGCTCCTAATGACTTGAATTTTTGTTGGGTGATAGGAATAAATCCAACGAGCAAGGCCCATCGATTCCAAAGGAATCCATGGGCACTCACCGTTTTTGGCCAAACGGCCTAGTCTAGACCACTTTTTTGTTTTTCGAAGTATTTTCTTTGCACGATAATTACCTAGACATTTGCATTTTCCCGCCCGTCGTGTTCCCATATTTTTTAAAATTCATTTGACATGATTTTCAATTTTTCAAGCATCTTGCGTGGGTCTGTTTTGTGGGTTTTCTTGTTTTTCCGGTTTGGAAGCCTCTGCAGTGTCATTGGGTGGGAGCACTATTTTAAGGCCGCTTTCGGTATTTTCTTCCTTCCTTGATATCGTCATCCCAAAATTACGGAGTCAAGGTCTACGTCGGCAAAAGATAGAATGAAAAAAAGAGGCGAGATGCAACACAAGGACTTCCCAGGAGGCCACCCATCCTCGTACTACTCTCGCATAAGCACGCTTCACAGTAAAGTTCTGATGGGATTCGGTGCATTAGTGCTGGTATGATCGCACCTACGAAGTGGAGCGCTATCAAATGCTTTATATGCACCCGAGGGCGTTTGCGGTTCGGTTTGGATCGATTTTAAGGCAAAAAGTCGTCTGATCCGAGCTTGAAAGTAAGGTGCGATGCGGTTTGGGTCGGATCGGTTACAGTATCAATTTCAACCCGATCCAATCCGATTGAAAGCGGATTGGATCCGACTTGCTGATTCCGTTTTCACTTTTTTTAAATTGTTTTATATTTTCTTATTCAAAATAAAATGCTAATTCGACGCCTCAAATACACTATTCCATACGTCAAAGCATGCATCAAAGTAGCCACCTTCCCGACGGGGCTTTCGGAGCATCTGGGTCATATCAGTAATTACGAAATTCATTTCCAACAACTCCTAATGACCTGAATTCATTTTCCCGCCCGTCGTGTTCCCATATTTTTTAAAATTCATTTGACATGATTTTCAATTTTTCAAGCATCTTGCGTGGGTCTGTTTTGTGGGTTTTCTTGTTTTTCCGGTTTGGAAGCCTCTGCAGTGTCATTGGGTGGGAGCACTATTTTAAGGCCGCTTTCGGTATTTTCTTCCTTCCTTGATATCGTCATCCCAAAATTACGGAGTCAAGGTCTACGTCGGCAAAAGATAGAATGAAAAAAAGAGGCGAGATGCAACACAAGGACTTCCCAGGAGGCCACCCATCCTCGTACTACTCTCGCATAAGCACGCTTCACAGGAAAGTTCTGATGGGATTCGGTGCATTAGTGCTGGTATGATCGTACCTACGAAGTGGAGCGCTATCAAATGCTTTATATGCACCCGAGGGCGTTTGCGGTTCGGTTTGGATCGATTTTAAGGCAAAAAGTCGTCTGATCCGAGCTTGAAAGTAAGGTGCGATGCGGTTTGGGTCGGATCGGTTACAGTATCAATTTCAACCCGATCCAATCCGATTGAAAGCGGATTGGATCCGACTTGCTGATTCCGTTTTCACTTTTTTTAAATTGTTTTATATTTTCTTATTCAAAATAAAATGCTAATTCGACGCCTCAAATACACTATTCCATACGTCAAAGCATGCATCAAAGTAGCCACCTTCCCGACGGGGCTTTCGGAGCATCTGGGTCATATCAGTAATTACGAAATTCATTTCCAACAACTCCTAATGACCTGAATTTTTGTTGGGTGATCTGAAAAAGGTAACGATCGAAGCCCATCGATTCCAAAGGAATCCATGGGCACCCGCCAATTTTAGCCAAACGGCATTGGGCCACTTTTTAAATTTTTGAAGTATTTTCTTTCCACGATAATTACCAAGACATATGCAATTTTCCACCCGTCGTGGTCCTGTATTTTTTTAAAATCATTTGACATGATTTTCAATTTTTCTAGCGTCCTACGTGGGTCTGTTTGTGGGTTTTCGTGTTTTTCCAGTTCGGAAGCCTCTGCAATGTCAATGGGCGGGAGCACTGTTTTGAGGCCGCTTTCCGTATTTTCTTCCATCCCTGATATCGTGGTCCAAAAATTCTGGAGTCATGGTCTGGGTCGCCCAAGGAAAAAACGGAAAAAAAAAAAAAAGATGGTGAGGTACAACACGAGGACTTCCCACGAGGTCACCCATCCTAGTATTACCCTCGCCCAAGCACGCTTAACTGCGGAGTTCTGATTGGATCCGGTGCATTAGTGCTGGTATGATCGCACATACTAAGTGGAGCGCTATCAAATGCTTTATGCGCACCCGAGGGCGTTTGCAGTTCGTTGGATCGGTTTTAAGGCAAAAAGTCGTCCGATCCGAGCTTGAAAGTGAGGTTAGATGCGGTTTGGGTTAGATCGCTAACAGTATCAATTTCAACCCGATCCAATCCGATTGAAAGCGGATCGGATCCGACTGGCTGATTCTATTTTCGCTTTATTTAAATTGTTTTATATTTTCCTATTCAAAATGCTAATTCGACGCCTCAAATACACTATTCCATACGTCAAAGCATGCATAACAGTAGCCACCTTCCCGCGGGGCTTTCGGAGCATTTGGGTCATGTCGGTAATTACAAAATTCATTTTCAGCAGCTCCTAATGACCTGAACTTTTGTTGGGTGATCAGAAAAAATGCAATGATCGAAGCCCATCGATTCCAAAGGAATCCTTATGCACCCGCCAATTTTGGCCAAATGGCATTGTCTAGGCCACTTTTTCAATTTTCAAAGTATTTTCTTTGCACGATAATTACCTAGACATATACAGTTTTCCACCTGTCGTGGTCCTGTATTTTTTAAGATTCATTTTACATGATTTTCAATTTTTCTAGCGTCCTACGTGGGTCTGTTTTGTGGGTTTTCGTGTTTTTCCAGTTCGGAAGCCTCTGCAGTGTCAATGGGCGGGAGCACTGTTTTGATGCCGCTTTCCGTATTGTCTTCCATCCTTGATATCGCGGTCCAAAATTTCCGGAGTCATGGTTTGGGTTGCCCAAGGAAAAATTAAAAAAAAAAAAATAGGAGGGGAGGTGCAACACGAGGACTTCCCACGAAATCACCCATACTAGTACTACTCGCGCCCAAGCACGCTTAACTGCGGAGTTCTGATGGGATATGGTGCATTAGTGCTGGTATGTTCGCACCTGGTAAGTGGAGCGCTATCAAATGCTTTATACGCACCCGAGGGCGTTTGCAGTTCGGTTGGGATCGGTTTTAAGGGAAAAAGCCGTCTGACTCGAACTTCAAAGTATGGTGTGATGCGGTTTGGGTCGGATCGGTTACAGTATCAATTTCGACCCTTCCAATCCGATCAAAAGCGGATCGGATCCGGTTGGATAATTCCGTTTTCGCTTTTCTTAAATTGTTTTATATTTTCCTATTCAAAATGCTAATTTGACGCCTCAAATACACTATTCCATACGTCAAAGCATGCATAACAGTAGCCACCTTCCCGACGGGGCTTTCGGAGCATCTGGGTCATATCGGTAATTACAAAATTCGTTTCCAGCAGCTCCTAATGACCTGAACTTTTGTTGGGTGATCAGAAAAAATGCAACGATCGAAGCCCATCGATTCCAAAGGAATCCATATGCACCCGCCAATTTTGGCCAAATGGCATTGTCTAGGCCACTTTTTCAATTTTCGTAGTATTTTCTTTGCACGATAATTACCTAGACATATACAATTTTCCACCCGTCGTGGTCCTGTATTTTTTAAAGTTCATTTGACATGATTTTCAATTTTTCTAGCATCCTACGTGGGTCTTTTTTGTGGGTTTTCGTGTTTTTCCGGTTCAGAAGCCTCTGCAGTGTCAATGGGCGGGAGCACTGTTTTGATGCCGCTTTCCGTATTTTCTTCCATCCCTGATATCGCGGTCCAAAAATTCTGGAGTCATGGTCTGGGTTGCCCAAGGAAAAATTGAAAAAAAAAAAAAAGGAGGTGAGGTGCAAAACGAGGATTTCCCACGAAATCACCCATACTAGTACTACTCGAGCCCAAGCACGCTTAACTGCGGAGTTCCGATGGGATATGGTGCATTAGTGCTGGTATGTTCGCACCTGGTAAGTGGAGCGCTATCAAATGCTTTATACGCACCCGAGGGCGTTTGCAGTTCGGTTGGGATCGGTTTTAAGGGAAAAAGCCGTCTGATTCGAACTTCAAAGTATGGTGTGATGCGGTTTGGGTCGGATCGGTTACAGTATCAATTTCGACCCTTCCAATCCGATCAAAAGAGGATTGGATCCGGTTGGATAATTCCGTTTTCGCTTTTTTAAAATTGTTTTATATTTTCCTATTCAAAATGCTAATTCGACGCCTCAAATACACTATTCCATACGTCAAAGCATGCATAATAGTAGCCACCATCCCGACGGGACTTTCGGAGCATCTGTGTCATATCGGTAATTACAAAATTTGTTTCCAGCAGCTCCAAATAACATGAATTTTTGTCGAGTGATAGGAGAAAATCCGATGAGCGAGGCCTTTCGATTCCAAAGGAATCCATGGGCACCCGCCGAGTTTGGCCAAAAGGCACGGTCTAGACCGCTTTTTCGATTTTTGAAGTATTTTCTTTGCACGATAATTACCCAGACATTATTAGTTTTCTGCTCGTCATGGACCCGTATTTTTTTAATTTCATTTGGCATGATTTTCAATTTTTCTAGCATTTAGTGTGCATCTGTTTTGTGGGTTTTCGTGTTTTTCCGGTTCAGAAGCCTTTGCAGTGTCAATGGGCGCGAGCACTATTTTGAGGCCGCTTTTTGTATTTTTTTCCTTCCCTGATATCGTAGTCCCAAAATTCCGGAGTCATGGTCTAGGTCGCCCATAGAAAAAATGAAAAAAAAAAAAAAAAAAAAAAGATGGTGAGGTGCAACACGAGGACTTCCCACGAGATCACCCATCCTAGTACTGTTCTCGCCCAAGCACGCTTAACTGCGGTGTTCTGATGGGATCTGGTGCATTAGTGCTGGTATGATCGCACTAGCTAAGTGGAGCGCCATCAAAAGCTTTATACGCACCCGAGGGCGTTTGGGGTTCGGTTTGAATCGGTTTTAAGGCAAAAAGCCGTCCGATCCGGACTTGAAAGTAAGCTGCGATGCGGTTTGGGTCGGATCGGTTACAGTATCAATTCTGATCCGATCAAATCCGATCAAAAATGGATCGGAACCGGTTGGATGATTCCGTTTTCGCTTTTTTTCAATTGTTTTATATTTTCCTATTCAAAATGCTAATTCGTCGCCTCAAATACACTATTCCATACGTCAAATCATGCATAACAATAGCCATCTTCCCGACGGGGCTTTCGGAGCATCTGGTACATATCGGAAATTATGAAATTCATTTCCAGCAACTCATAATGACCTGAATTTTTGTCGGGTGATAGAAAAAAATCCGACGAGCGAGGCCCTTCGATTCCAAAGGAATCCATGGGCAGCCGCCGATTTTGGCCAAAAGGCACAGTCTAGACCACTTTTTCGATTTTTGAAGTATTTTCTTTGCATGATAATTACCCAGACATCAATAGTTTTCTGCTCGTCGTGGACCCGTATTTTTTAAAATTCATTTGGCATGATTTTCAATTTTTCTAGCGTCTAGTGTGCGTATGTTTTATGGGTTTTCGTGTTTTTCCGGTTCGGAAGCCTTTACAATGTTAATGGGCGGGAGCATTATTTTGAGGCCGCTTTCGGTATTTTCTTCCTTCCTTGATATCGTTGTCCCAAAATTCCGGAGTCATGGTCTGGGTCGCCCATGGAAAAAAAGAAGAAAAAAAAAAGATGGGGAAGTGTAACACGAGGACTTCCCACGAGATAACCCATCCTAGTACTACTGTCGCCCAAGCACGCTTAACTGCGGAGTTCTGATGGGATCCGGTGCGTTAGTGCTGGGATGATCGCCCCAGCTAAGCGCTATCAAATGCTTATTACGCACCTGACAGCGTTTGCCGTTCGAATTGGATCGGTTTTAAGGCAAAAAGCCGTCCGATCTAGACTTGAAAGTAAGCTACGATGCGGTTTGGGTCGGATAGGTTACAGTATCAATTCCGACCAGATCAAATCGGATCAAAAGCGGATAGGATCCGATTGGATGATTTCGTGTTCGCTTTTTTTAAAATTGTTTTATGTTTTCCTATTCAAAATGCAAATTGGATCCTTAAATACACTATTCCATATGTCAAAGCATGCATAACAGTAGCCATCTTCCCGACGGGGCTTTCGGAGCATCTGGGACATATCGGTGATTACGAAATTCGTTTTCAGCACCTCCTAATGACCTGAATTTTTGTTGGGTGATCAGAAAATATCAAACGATCGATACCCATCGATTCCTCTTTCTTTAAGAGGAATCTATAGGCACCCGCCGATTTTGGCCAAACGGCATTGTCTATGCCACATTTTCGATTTTCGAAGTATTTTATTTGCACGATAATTACCTAGATATATTCAGTTTTCCACCCATCGTGGTCCCGTATTTTTTAAAATTCATTTGACATGATTTTCAATTTTTCTAGCGTCTTACATGGGTCTGATTTTTGTGTTTTCATGTTTTTCTAGTTCGGAAGCATCTACAATGTCAATGGGCGGGAGCACTGTTTGGAGGTCGCTTTCCGTATTTTCTTCCAGCCCTGATATCGTGGTCCTAAAATTCCGGAGTCACGGTCTTGGTCACCCAAGGAAAAAATGAAAAAAAAATAAAAAAGATGCTGAGGTGCAACACGAGGACTTCCCACGAGATCACCAATCCTAGTACTTCTCTCGCCCAAGCACGCTTAACTGCAGAGTTCTGATGGGATCCGGTGCATTAGTCCTGGTCTGATCACACCTACTAAGTGGAGCGCTATCAAATGCTTAATATGCAACCGAGGGCGTTTGCGGTTCGGTTTGGATCGGTTTTAAGGCAAAAAGCCTTCTGATCCGGACTTGAAAGTAATCTGAGATGCGGTTAGCTTCGGATCAGTTACAGTATCAATTCCGACCCGATCCAATCCGATCAAAAGCGGATCGGATCCGGTTGGATGATTCCGTTTTCGATTTTATTAAATTGTTTTCTATTTTCCGATTCAAAATGCTAATTCGACGCCACAAATACACTATTCTATATGTCAAAACATGCATAATAGTAGCCACCTTCCCGACGGGGCTTTCGGAGCAACTGCGACATATCGGTAATTAAGAAATTCGTTTCTAGCAGCTCCTAATGACCTGAATTTTTGTCGGGTGATAGGAAAAAATTTGACGAGCGAGGCCCATCGATTCCAATGGGCACCCGCCGATTTTGGCCAAAAGGCACGATCTAGACCACTTTTTCGATTTTTGTAGTATTTTCTTTGCATGATAATTACCCAGACATGTGTAGTTTTCTGGCCGTCGTGGACCCGTATTTTTTAAATTCATTTGACATGATTTTCAATTTTTCTAGCGTCTAGTGTGCATCTGTTTTGTGGGTTTTCGTGTTTTACCGTTTCGGAAACCTCTGCAGTGTCAATGGGCGGGAGCACTATTTTGAGGCAGCTTGCGGCATTTTCTTCCTTCCCTGATATTTTAGTCCCAAAATTCCGGAGTCATGGTCTGGGTCGCCCATGGAAAAACTGGAAAAAAAAATGGTTAGGTGCAACACGAGGACTTCCCACGAGATCACCCATCCTAGTATTACTCTCGACCAGGCACACTTAACTGTATTGTTTTGATTGGATCCGGTGCATTAGTGCTGGTATGATCGCATCAGCTAAGTGGAGCACAATCAAATGCTCTATACGCACCCGAGGGCGTTTGCGGTTCAGTTTGGATCGGGTTTAAGGCAAAATGCCGTCCGATTCGGACTTGAAAGTAAGTTGCGATGCGGTTTGGGGCGGATCAGTTACAGTATCAATTCCGACCCGATCAAAAGCGGATCGAATCCGGTTAGATGATTTCGTTTTCGCTTTTTTTCAATTGTTTTATATTTTCCGATTCAAAATGCTATTTCGACGCCTCAAATACACTATTCCATATGTCAAAGCATGCATAACAGTAGCCACCTTCCCGACGGGGCTTTCGGAGCATCTGCGACATATCGGTAATTACGAAATTCGTTTCCAGCAGCTCCTAATGACCTGAATTTTTGTCGGGTGATAGGAAAAAATCTGATGAGTGAGGCCCATCGATTCCAATGGGCAGCTGCCGATTTTGGCCAAAAGGCACGATCTAGACCACTTTTTCGATTTTTGTAATAGTTTCTTTGCTCGATAATGACCCAGACATCTTTAGTTTTCTGCCCGTCGTGGACGCGTATTTTTTAAAATTTATTTGGCACGATTTTCAATTTTTCTAGCGTCAAGTGTGTGTCTGTTTTGTGGGTTTTCGTGTTTTTCCGGTTCGAAAGCCTTTGTGGTGTCAATAGGCGGGAGTACTATTTTGAGGCCGCTTTCGGTATTTTCATCCTTCCCTGATATCGTAGTCCCAAAATTCCGGAGTCATGGTCTTGGTCGCCCATAGAAAAAATGAAAAAAAAAAAAAAGAAGATGTTGAGGTGCAACACGATGACTTCCCACAAGATCACCAATCCTAATACTACTCTCACCCAAGCACGCTTAACTGCGGAGTTCTAATGGGATCCGGCGCATTAGTCCTGGTCTGATCGCACCTACTAAGTGGAGCGCTATCAAATGCTTTATATGCACCTGAGGCCGTTTGCGGTTAGGTTTGGATCGGTTTTAAGGCAAAAAGCCGTCCGATCCGGACTTGAAAGTAATCTGCGATGCGGTTTGCGTCGGATCGATTACAGTATCAATTCCGACCCGATCCAATCCGATCAAAAGCGGATCGGATCCGGTTGGATGATTCCGTTTTCGCTTTTATTAAATTGTCTTATATTTTCTGATTCAAAATGCTAATTCGACGCCTCAAATACACTATTCCATACGTCAAAGAATGGATAACAGTAGCCACCTGCCCGACGGGGCTTTCGGAGCATCTGCGACATATCAGTAATTACGAAATTCGTTTCCAGCAGCTCCTAATGACCTGAATTTTGTCGGGTGATAGGAAAAAATCCGACGAGCGAGGCTCATCGATTCCAAAGTAATCCATGGGCACCCGCCGATTTTGGCCGAAAGGCACGGTCTAGACCCCTTTTTCGATTTTTGAAGTATTTTCTTTGCACGATAATTACCCAGACATGTGCAGTTTTCTGGCCATCGTGGAACCGTATTTTTTAAAATTCATGTGACATAATTTTCAATTTTTCTAGCGTCTAGTGTGCGTCTGTTTTGTGGGTTTTCGTGTTTTTCCGGTTCGAAAACCTCTGCAGTGTCAATGGGCGGGAGCACTATTTTGAGCCCGCTTTTGGTATTTTCTTCCTTCCCTGATATCGTACTCCCAAAATTCCGGAGTCATGGTCTGGGTCGCCCATGGAAAAACTGAAACCAAAAAAAAAAAAGATGGTGAGGTGCAACACGAGGACTTCCCACGAGATCACCCATCCTAGTACTACTCTCGCCCAAGCATGCTTAACTGCGGTGTTTTGATTGGATCTGGTGCATTAGTGCTGGTATGATCGCACCTGTAACGCCCCGATTTTCACAATTTTCACGTTTTCTAATTCTTCAGTATTTTAATGTCTTTATTTTATTCGAGGTCGTAGGAATAGAAATAAAATATTCCGAGACCATAGTCATGCTCGACGATATCGTAGGAAGCTACGATTAAGTTTTGAGTCAAAAACTCAAACGGAGTCCGGTCTGCGTTTTTACACTGACAGTATGATTTTACTGCTCAGAAGACCTCAGATGGACCCGTGAACGAGACAGTAAGTCTTAGAATTTGATTCTCTACGTTTTGGTTAAATTTCGTAAAAATTTCAGAAAAATCATTTCCTGACCTTCGTTCGGGCGAAATTCTCAATCGGGTGACGAACGGAGCCACATATGGATTTACCGAGACTCGCCAAAGGATAATCTTGATATCACATTGTCCCAGGACACTTGGGAGAGTATGCCAGAGTCGTCATGACGATCGGGAAAATCTAGATGCGAAATGACCAAAATGCCCCTAACCTTAGTCTTTTGCACTTTTACCATTTTACCCTTTTGGCAAATGACCTTTTTGCCCTTAAGTGACTTGTTTTAAGGCTGAACTCAGCCCCTCACACTCTCATTTTCGCACAGCCCCTCCAAAGATAGAGCTCCATAGTTGTTCTTGAGAGAAGAACACCATTGTTGTTCTTGAAAAAGCTTGAGTTCTTGTTGGAATCACTTGATTCCTTGAGCAATCTTTCTTCATTTCAAGGTAAGATCACTTCTATGACCTCTTAGCTTCATTAATCTTTCTTTATTTCAAGATCAATCTTCATTTTCATGAAAATCATTTCTTAGATCCAAAACTTTGAAAATCCATAGGAAATTGTAGAAAAATCATTTTGATGTGAGACCAATTTCTTTGAACTCACCTCATCATTCTCTATCTAAACCCTAGAGCTTATGATTCAACTCTCATCATAGCTCAAAAAGCACATTAGGGCCGAACCCTTCTTGATGATGATGAATAGTGTTTTCATCAATTTTTGATTTCTAACACTTGATTTCATCCTTAGCTTTCCTAATGCTTTTGAATCCATGAAATGGAAAACCAAGATCAATTCCTAGCTTTATTCTCTTTAGGGTGGCCGAAACCCTCTTTGTGAGAATTGTTGAGTTTGGTTTGATTGTTGTTTAATTATTGATTGTTTGGTTGTTTGTAGTTGGTGACAATTATCAGGAGGTTCACAAACCGATCAACCGACTTTGATCCGGGAATCTGCTCTTCAACAGGTATGGGGAGAAGAACCTCATCACACCAAGATGGTGGTAGTGAGAATGGTTGTTTAAATTATGTGTGGGTGAAACCCTTTAGTTTGGGTTCACTTTTATGTGTTAAGTTTTGTTAAGTTCTCTTGGAGAACAAGATTGTTAGGATGAGTTTATGCTTGAGTATGTTGTAGTGTGCTTTAGCATAAGTTGATGATGATATGATTATGAAAATCATTTCCATGTATGTTGAAAAACCTACTTTGATCCCTAGATCAAGTATGGACTTTTATGCTTGGTCATGTGACTGTGATGTGTGATGGACTTGGATGTTTGATTATGATGTAGTAATGTGTATTATGGTTATCATGATTGTGTAAGTATTGTGAGCCATACTTTGATTGGTTGGTGAAGTAAATCTTCACATTGGTGCATAGTTGGCTTTTAGCCATAACCTTGAGAAAAGGAAGAGTATGAGTAGTTCTTGAACAATCAAGTGTTGATGTAAAGAAAGTGTTTTCAATAACTTGTGTTTTTCAAAGAAAAACCCTAAGTGACTTTAAAGGGAATTAAATCTCAAAGTGGTTTCACCAAAGTGAAACATGTTTTATACCTTATCCTTAGTTCATCTAGCTAATCAAGTGACTCAAATGATAAAAGAAGTGTTTTCATGAAGAGAATCAAAATGGTTCCATAAGGTTGATGTCTTGTTTTAAGGCAACTTTTCGCTAAGCGAATTTACTTTCGCTACGCGAAAACAGGGAAAGTCTAAGTTGGGCATCACTGCCTCACTTTCGCTACGCGAATTCATATTCGCTAAGCCAACCAAACAAGTTTCGCTACGCGAATTACATCTCGCTGAGCGATCCAGAGAAGTCTCCAAAGGAGGTATAACCGCCTCCATTTCGCTAAGCGAAATTATACTCGCTAAGCGAATAAAGTGAAATTTCGCTACACGAATTCTGTTTCGCCGAGCGATCCAGAGGCATTTACAAAGAGGTGTAACCGTCTGAACTTGCGCTAAGCGAATTCATATTCGCTAAGCGAATCCAATATATTTCGCTACGCGATTTGTGTCTCGCCGAGCGATCCAGAGGAGTTCCAAAAGAGGTATTACTGCCTCAATTTCGCTAAGCGAATGTAAATCCGCTAAGCGAATTTCATGTTTCAGAAAATGCTAGAAATCCGACGAGCGAGGCCCTTCGATTCCAAAGGAATCCATGGGCACCCGCCGATTTTGGCCAAAAGGCACAGTCTAGACCACTTTTTCGATTTTTGAAGTATTTTCTTTGCATGATAATTACCCAGACATCAATAGTTTTCTGCTCGTCGTGGACCCGTATTTTTTAAAATTCATTTGGCATGATTTTCAATTTTTCTAGCGTCTAGTGTGCGTATGTTTTATGGGTTTTCGTGTTTTTCCGGTTCGGAAGCCTTTACAATGTTAATGGGCGGGAGCATTATTTTGAGGCCGCTTTCGGTATTTTCTTCCTTCCCTGATATCGTAGTCCCAAAATTCCGGAGTCATGGTCTGGGTCGCCCATGGAAAAAAAGAAGAAAAAAAAAAGATGGGGAAGTGTAACACGAGGACTTCCCACGAGATAACCCATCCTAGTACTACTGTCACCCAAGCACGCTTAACTGCGGAGTTCTGATGGGATCCGGTGCGTTAGTGCTGGTATGATCGCCCCAGCGAAGCGCTATCAAATGCTTATTACGCACCTGACAGCGTTTGCCGTTCGAATTGGATCGGTTTTAAGGCAAAAAGCCGTCCGATCTAGACTTGAAAGTAAGCTGCGATGCGGTTTGGGTCGGATAGGTTACAGTATCAATTCCGACCAGATCAAATCGGATCAAAAGCGGATAGGATCCGATTAGATGATTTCGTGTTCGCTTTTTTTAAAATTGTTTTATGTTTTCCTTTTCAAAATGCAAATTGGATCCTTAAATACACTATTCCATATGTCAAAGCATGCATAACAGTAGCCATCTTCCCGACGGGGCTTTCGGAGCATCTGGGACATATCGGTGATTACGAAATTCGTTTTCAGCACCTCCTAATGACCTGAATTTTTGTTGGGTGATCAGAAAATATCAAACGATCGATACCCATCGATTCCTCTTTCTTTAAGAGGAATCTATAGGCACCCGCCGATTTTGGCCAAACGGCATTGTCTATGCCACATTTTCGATTTTCGAAGTATTTTATTTGCACGATAATTACCTAGATATATTCAGTTTTCCACCCATCGTGGTCCCGTATTTTTTAAAATTCATTTGACATGATTTTCAATTTTTCTAGCGTCTTACATGGGTCTGATTTTTGTGTTTTCATGTTTTTCTAGTTCGGAAGCATCTACAATGTCAATGGGCGGGAGCACTGTTTGGAGGTCGCTTTCCGTATTTTCTTCCAGCCCTGATATCGTGGTCCTAAAATTCCGGAGTCACGGTCTTGGTCACCCAAGGAAAAAATGAAAAAAAAATAAAAAAGATGCTGAGGTGCAACACGAGGACTTCCCACGAGATCACCAATCCTAGTACTTCTCTCGCCCAAGCACGCTTAACTGCAGAGTTCTGATGGGATCCGGTGCATTAGTCCTGGTCTGATCACACCTACTAAGTGGAGCGCTATCAAATGCTTAATATGCAACCGAGGGCGTTTGCGGTTCGGTTTGGATCGGTTTTAAGGCAAAAAGCCTTCTGATCCGGACTTGAAAGTAATCTGAGATGTGGTTAGCTTCGGATCAGTTACAGTATCAATTCCGACCCGATCCAATCCGATCAAAAGCGGATCGGATCCGGTTGGATGATTCCGTTTTCGATTTTATTAAATTGTTTTCTATTTTCCGATTCAAAATGCTAATTCGACGCCACAAATACACTATTCCATATGTCAAAACATGCATAATAGTAGCCACCTTCCCGACGGGGCTTTCGGAGCAACTGCGACATATCGGTAATTAAGAAATTCGTTTCTAGCAGCTCCTAATGACCTGAATTTTTGTCGGGTGATAGGAAAAAATTTGACGAGCGAGGCCCATCGATTCCAATGGGCACCCGCCGATTTTGGCCAAAAGGCACGGTCTAGACCACTTTTTCGATTTTTGTAGTATTTTCTTTGCATGATAATTACCCAGACATGTGTAGTTTTCTGGCCGTCGTGGACCCGTATTTTTTAAATTCATTTGACATGATTTTCAATTTTTCTAGCGTCTAGTGTGCATCTGTTTTGTGGGTTTTCGTGTTTTACCGGTTCGGAAACCTCTGCAGTGTCAATGGGCGGGAGCACTATTTTGAGGCAGCTTTCGGTATTTTCTTCCTTCCCTGATATTGTAGTCCCAAAATTCCGGAGTCATGGTCTGGGTCGCCCATGGAAAAACTGGAAAAAAAAATGGTTAGGTGCAACACGAGGACTTCCCACGAGATCACCCATCCTAGTATTACTCTCGACCAGGCACACTTAACTGTATTGTTTTGATTGGATCCGGTGCATTAGTGCTGGTATGATCGCATCAGCTAAGTGGAGCACAATCAAATGCTCTATACGCACCTGAGGGCGTTTGCGGTTCAGTTTGGATCGGGTTTAAGGCAAAATGCCGTCCGATTCGGACTTGAAAGTAAGTTGCGATGCGGTTTGGGGCGGATCAGTTACAGTATCAATTCCGACCTGATCAAAAGCGGATCGAATCCGGTTAGATGATTCCGTTTTCGCTTTTTTTCAATTGTTTTATATTTTCCGATTCTAAATGCTATTTCGACGCCTCAAATACACTATTCCATATGTCAAAGCATGCATAACAGTAGCCACCTTCCCGACGGGGCTTTCGGAGCATCTGCGACATATCGGTAATAACGAAATTCGTTTCCAGCAGCTCCTAATGACCTGAATTTTTGTCGGGTGATAGGAAAAAATCTGATGAGTGAGGCCCATCGATTCCAATGGGCAGCTGCCGATTTTGGCCAAAAGGCACGATCTAGACCACTTTTTCGATTTTTGTAGTATTTTCTTTGCTCGATAATGACCCAGACATCTTTAGTTTTCTGCCCGTCGTGGACGCATATTTTTTAAAATTTATTTGGCACGATTTTCCATTTTTCTAGCGTCAAGTGTGTGTCTGTTTTGTGGGTTTTCGTGTTTTTCCGGTTCGAAAGCCTTTGTGGTGTCAATAGGCGGGAGTACTATTTTGAGGCCGCTTTCGGTATTTTCATCCTTCCCTGATATCGTAGTCCCAAAATTCCGGAGTCATGGTCTTGGTCGCCCATAGAAAAAATGAAAAAAAAAAAAAAAAAGATGTTGAGGTGCAACACGATGACTTCCCACAAGATCACCAATCCTAATACTACTCTCACCCAAGCACGCTTAACTGCGGAGTTCTGATGGGATCCGGCGCATTAGTCCTGGTCTGATCGCACCTACTAAGTGGAGCGCTATCAAATGCTTTATATGCACCTGAGGCCGTTTGCGGTTAGGTTTGGATCGGTTTTAAGGCAAAAAGCCGTCCGATCCGGACTTGAAAGTAATCTGCGATGCGGTTTGCGTCGGATCGATTACAGTATCAATTCCGACCCGATCCAATCCGATCAAAAGCGGATCGGATCCGGTTGGATGATTCCGTTTTCGCCTTTATTAAATTGTCTTATATTTTCCGATTCAAAATGCTAATTTGACGCCTCAAATACACTATTCCATACGTCAAAGAATGGATAACAGTAGCCACCTGCCCGACGGGGCTTTCGGAGCATCTGCGACATATCAGTAATTACGAAATTCGTTTCCAGCAGCTCCTAATGACCTGAATTTTGTCGGGTGATAGGAAAAAATCCGACGAGCGAGGCTCATCGATTCCAAAGTAATCCATGGGCACCCGCCGATTTTGGCCAAAAGGCACGGTCTAGACCCCTTTTTCGATTTTTGAAGTATTTTCTTTGCACGATAATTACCCAGACATGTGCAGTTTTCTGGCCATCGTGGAACCGTATTTTTTAAAATTCATGTGACATAATTTTCAATTTTTCTAGCGTCTAGTGTGCGTCTGTTTTGTGGGTTTTCGTGTTTTTCCGGTTCGAAAACCTCTGCAGTGTCAATGGGCGGGAGCACTATTTTGAGGCCGCTTTTGGTATTTTCTTCCTTCCCTGATATCGTACTCCCAAAATTCCGGAGTCAAGGTCTGGGTCGCCCATGGAAAAACTGAAACCAAAAAAAAAAAAAAAGATGGTGAGGTGCAACACAAGGACTTCCCACGAGATCACCCATCCTAGTACTACTCTCGCCCAAGCATGCTTAACTGCGGTGTTTTGATTGGATCTGGTGCATTAGTGCTGGTATGATCGCACCTGTAACGCCCCGATTTTCACAATTTTCACGTTTTCTAATTCTTCAGTATTTTAATGTCTTTTTTTTATTCGAGGTCGTAGGAATAGAAATAAAATATTCCGAGACCATAGTCATGCTCGACGATATCGTAGGAAGCTACGATTAAGTTTTGAGTCAAAAACTCAAACGGAGTCCGGTCTGCGTTTTTACACTGACAGTATGATTTTACTGCTCAGAAGACCTCAGATGGACCCGTGAACGAGACAGTAAGTCTTAGAATTTGATTCTCTACGTTTTGGTTAAATTTCGTAAAAATTTCAGAAAAATCATTTCCTGACCTTCGTTCGGGCGAAATTCTCAATCGGGTGACGAACGGAGCCACATATGGATTTACCGGGACTCGCCAAAGGATAATCTTGATATCACATCATCCCAGGACACTTGGGAGAGTATGCCAGAGTCGTCATGACGATCGGGAAAATCTAGATGCGAAATGACCAAAATGCCCCTAACCTTAGTCTTTTGCACTTTTACCATTTTACCCTTTTGGCAAATGACCTTTTTGCCCTTAAGTGACTTGTTTTAAGGCTGAACTCAGCCCCTCACACTCTCATTTTCGCACAGCCCCTCCAAAGATAGAGCTCCATAGTTGTTCTTGAGAGAAGAACACCATTGTTGTTCTTGAAAAAGCTTGAGTTCTTGTTGGAATCACTTGATTCCTTGAGCAATCTTTCTTCATTTCAAGGTAAGATCACTTCTATGACCTCTTAGCTTCATTAATCTTTCTTTATTTCAAGATCAATCTTCATTTTCATGAAAATCATTTCTTAGATCCAAAACTTTGAAAATCCATAGGAAATTGTAGAAAAATCATTTTGATGTGAGACCAATTTCTTTGAACTCACCTCATCATTCTCTATCTAAACCCTAGAGCTTATGATTCAACTCTCATCATAGCTCAAAAAGCACATTAGGGCCGAACCCTTCTTGATGATGATGAATAGTGTTTTCATCAATTTTTGATTTCTAACACTTGATTTCATCCTTAGCTTTCCTAATGCTTTTGAATCCATGAAATGGAAAACTAAGATCAATTCCTAGCTTTATTCTCTTTAGGGTGGCCGAAACCCTCTTTGTGAGAATTGTTGAGTTTGGTTTGATTGTTGTTTAATTATTGATTGTTTGGTTGTTTGTAGTTGGTGACAATTATCAGGAGGTTCACAAACCGATCAACCGACTTTGATCCGGGAATCTGCTCTTCAACAGGTATGGGGAGAAGAACCTCATCACACCAAGATGGTGGTAGTGAGAATGGTTGTTTAAATTATGTGTGGGTGAAACCCTTTAGTTTGGGTTCACTTTTATGTGTTAAGTTTTGTTAAGTTCTCTTGGAGAACAAGATTGTTATGATGAGTTTATGCTTGAGTATGTTGTAGTGTGCTTTAGCATAAGTTGATGATGATATGATTATGAAAATCATTTCCATGTATGTTGAAAAACCTACTTTGATCCCTAGATCAAGTATGGACTTTTATGCTTGGTCATGTGACTGTGATGTGTGATGGACTTGGATGTTTGATTATGATGTAGTAATGTGTATTATGGTTATCATGATTGTGTAAGTATTGTGAGCCATACTTTGATTGGTTGGTGAAGTAAATCTTCACATTGGTGCATAGTTGGCTTTTAGCCATAACCTTGAGAAAAGGAAGAGTATGAGTAGTTCTTGAACAATCAAGTGTTGATGTAAAGAAAGTGTTTTCAATAACTTGTGTTTTTCAAAGAAAAACCCTAAGTGACTTTAAAGGGAATTAAATCTCAAAGTGGTTTCACCAAAGTGAAACATGTTTTATACCTTATCCTTAGTTCATCTAGCTAATCAAGTGACTCAAATGATAAAAGAAGTGTTTTCATGAAGAGAATCAAAATGGTTCCATAAGGTTGATGTCTTGTTTTAAGGCAACTTTTCGCTAAGCGAATTTACTTTCGCTACGCGAAAACAGGGAAAGTCTAAGTTGGGCATCACTGCCTCACTTTCGCTACGCGAATTCATATTCGCTAAGCCAACCAAACAAGTTTCGCTACGCGAATTACATCTCGCTGAGCGATCCAGAGAAGTCTCCAAAGGAAGTATAACCGCCTCCATTTCGCTAAGCGAAATTATACTCGCTAAGCGAATTAAGTGAAATTTCGCTACACGAATTTTGTTTCGCCGAGCGATCCAGAGGCATTTACAAAGAGGTGTAACCGTCTGAACTTGCGCTAAGCGAATTCGTATTCGCTAAGCGAATCCAATATATTTCGCTACGCGATTTGTGTCTCGCCGAGCGATCCAGAGGAGTTCCAAAAGAGGTATTACTGCCTCAATTTCGCTAAGCGAATGTAAATCCGCTAAGCGAATTTCATGTTTCAGAAAATGCTAGAAATGAAGTAAGTAGTTCAAATGTTGTTTTAAATCAAATGAGTTTTCAACTGTAAAAGTTGTTTGGTTTACAAAAAGAGTTTTCTAACTCAATCGTAAAGTTTTACGCGTGAAAAACCTAAGTTAAGTAATTAACTTAGAGTTGAAGACAAGGGTTAATTAAGTATGGTATATGGTGGAACAAGACCATGTACTATACCATTGATGACTTAGTACATCAATGACTTCATAAGACTTAAGTGAAATCAACACTTGTTTCCTTAATTGAAAAACAAGGGATTAATATCTTAGAAAGGCTTAAAGACTTATCTAAGAGGATTCTCAATCCTTATTCATAATGCTTAGGACTTGAGACTTAATTCATAAGACATAAACACAAACACGAAACGTTTTGGTTTTCGAAACAGTAGTTCGATGACGGACCGATGATTCAGATCCAGGTTAATCGTTCAATTGTTTCTGTCTTGTGATAACCGGAATGAGAGAGATCCTGAGACTGTGCAGGTATGGGACTGTACAGTGGAAGGAATCCTGAGGCTATGCAGGTATGGGACTGTATAGTTAAGGGAAGGCATATAAGAATTGATTGGTACTACCCATACCAACAAGATTTATCTTCTTTTCGGGAGCTTAGAACATAAGTACTTTATAGTTAAGCGTGCTTGACTTAGAGTAATTATGGGATGGGTGACCTTCTGGGAAGTTTCCTAGAAAGCGTGTGAGTGAGGACAAAACACGCTGAAAAGACTTGTGTTGGTTTGTGGGGATAGTCGGCGATTCTGAAAGCAGTTCGGGCCGTTACAATGGTATCAGAGCTGGCCGAGTCTTTTTGGGGTTTGTAGGTTATGGTCTGTCTTGTTTGTGTTGTGTTTTCTCTGATTGTTTTCTGTGTTATTGTTTCTGAGAGAAAACAATGTTGGGGAGGATGATGACTTCGGTCTATCCTTTTGTATTGTTTGTTCTCTGTGTTGTGTTTCTGTGAAGAAGACAGCGATTGTTTGTTATTCTCTGCATTATTGTTTCTGAAGAGGAATGATATTGGGCAGGAGAGTAATGTTTTGCTTTCTTGTAAGTTGTCTCTAGCAGAGTTCTTCAGAACGAGTGTTTTCCGACGGGTGCAAGACGAGTTGAAAGACATGGAGTTCCTGCAGTTACGTCAAGGAGGAATGTCTGTCAAAGAATATGCTGATCGTTTTGAGTCCCTGCTGAAGTCTTCAAGGTATTTCCATCTTCATCCCGATGAGAAGTGGAAGTGCACAAAGTTCGAAGAAGGTTTAAGGGACGAGATTCGAGGAGAGGTGCAACCTCTTAAGGTCAAAGAGTTCTCGATTTTGGTAGATGAATGCTTCGTAATCGAAGATCTGATGAAGACTCGTGGAGGAAGGCAACGTAACTCTGGACCGACTAGGTTCCGTAAAGGCACCGATGGTCATGATGATAGATCTCGATCAAAACCATATTCAAAACAGCAAGGTCAACAACAACGTTCTGTAGGAGGAAGCAGCGGGAGTATTCGTCAATCTGGAAGCGCCCCAAAGAAGTGCATGAAGTGTGGCAAGAACAATCATGTCACCAGGGGATGCTTAATCAAGGGGATCATATGCTTCAAGTGTGGGAAGCCAGGACATACTTCACGCGACTGTGTGCAATCAAAAGCTAGACATTCTGTCAACGATGTGCAAACAGCGAAGCCTAAGGCAATGAGTAGAGCTTATACTGGGAATGATGCTAAGACTCCTCAAAGGGAAGATTTGATTCACGGTCACATCGTCGTGGAAGGTAAAACCTTATCTGTATCTTTCCTTACCCTTAGATTTGGTAATTTTTGCACTTTCTGCAAAGCTTGTTATAACTGCGAAAGTCTGTTTGAACTGTTCTATTTTCTGTAATGGATAGAACGTTTTTGATTGATTTAATCTGTTTGCCTCTTTCGCAAATGGATTTGATCATAGGGATGGATTGGTTATCTTGTAACTATATCCTATTAGACGGTGCAAACAAAACCTTAGTTTTTCCTGATTCGGATAATTCTGGATTTGGACTGCCAACCAAGGAAACGTTTCTTTGAGAGGAGGAGGAGCAAAACGAATACATGTTACTAACGAGTTTCTGGAAGTCTTTCTTGAAGACGTACCAGGTGTACCGCCAGTTCGAGACATCGAGTTGTGATCGATCTTGTGCCAGGAACAGGACTAGCGTCTATGACACCTTATCGTATGGCACCTGCTGAGTTGGAAACCTTGAAGGAACAGTTGGTGGACTAATTGGGAAAACAGTTCGTTAGACCCAGTGTGTCGCCATGGGGAACGCCTGTGCTGTTGGTGAGAAAGAAAGACGAAACATCTCGCTTATGTGTAGATTAGCGCCAGTTGAACAAAGTTACCATTAAGAACAAGTATCTTCTTCCGAGGATAGATGACTTGATGGATCAGTTGAGGGGAGCGGCAGTTTTCTCCGAGATTGATTTGCGATCGGGTTATAACCAGATTCGTGTGAAGACAGAAGATATACCGAAAATAGCGTTTCAAACACGCTATGGGCACTACGAGTATCTTGTGATGCCGTTTGGTGTGACGAATGCTCCAGCTATATTCATGGATTACATGAATAGGATCTTTCGTCCATATCTAGATAAGTTTGTGGTTGTTTCATAGACGACATACTCATCTATTCGCGAAACCAGGAAGAACATGCTGAATATCTTAGTGTGAATCTTCAGGTTCTGAAGGAGAAACAGCTGTATGCAAAGTTGTCCAAGTGTTAGTTTTGGCTCGACGAAGTAAAGTTTTTGGGTCATGCGATTTCAAAGGAAGGATAAAGCGTTTGAATGGACTGAAGCCTGTGACGAAAGTTTGCAAGGATTAGAGAGAAGGTTGACTACTTCACCTGTGTTAATGCTGCCTGATCTCAAGGGAACATTTGTGTTCACACTCCTACATATTCCTCAATGTATTAGACAATTGAGTGAATTGGTAATATGGTGTCCATTGGTCTGGACATTTTCGTATTATTTCACTGAAAGTTTTGTTATGACTATTTCTTGAGTTATAACATAAACAACTTTTTGATACTGGAGGTTTCTTGATGAAACTTAGTCTAATCACTTTTACTTTTGGTGAAGGTGATCCAGTCTGATTTTTGCCAGACTGTTTATCTTTTGATTCCAAAGTTTATTGGAAGGTTCTTATGAAAGAAGGAACTTTATTAGAGTCATGGATGTAAACATGTATTAGCTATGCATTTTTACACTCACGAACCTACTGAAGAGTCTTTTTGCATACCGAATATTCCTGTATTCATTCCAGATTGGAAAAATTCTTTTGTATACGTTCTTACTCTCTTCTGAGACCAAGACCAGGAAAAATTTCCTTTGTTGAAAATTTCTTTCCTTAATCTTCAGCGACCGAGTAGGTTTAGTTTTAAGTCGCAGAATTTCGAGGATGAAATTCTTTTAAGAGGGGTAGTAATGTAACGCCCCGATTTTCACAATTTTCACGTTTTCTAATTCTTCAGTATTTTAATGTCTTTATTTTATTCGAGGTCGTAGGAATAGAAATAAAATATTCCGAGACCATAGTCATGCTCGACGATATCGTAGGAAGCTACGATTAAGTTTTGAGTCAAAAACTCAAACGGAGTCCGGTCTGCGTTTTTACACTGACAGTATGATTTTACTGCTCAGAAGACCTCAGATGGACCCGTGAACGAGACAGTAAGTCTTAGAATTTGATTCTCTACGTTTTGGTTAAATTTCGTAAAAATTTCAGAAAAATCATTTCCTGACCTTCGTTCGGGCGAAATTCTCAATCGGGTGACGAACGGAGCCACATATGGATTTACCGGGACTCGCCAAAGGATAATCTTGATATCACATCATCCCAGGACACTTGGGAGAGTATGCCAGAGTCGTCATGACGATCGGGAAAATCTAGATGCGAAATGACCAAAATGCCCCTAACCTTAGTTTTTTGCACTTTTACCATTTTACCCTTTTGGCAAATGACCTTTTTGACCTTAAGTGACTTGTTTTAAGGCTGAACTCAGCCCCTCACACTCTCATTTTCGCACAGCCCCTCCAAAGATAGAGCTCCATAGTTGTTCTTGAGAGAAGAACACCATTGTTGTTCTTGAAAAAGCTTGAGTTCTTGTTGGAATCACTTGATTCCTTGAGCAATCTTTCTTCATTTCAAGGTAAGATCACTTCTATGACCTCTTAGCTTCATTAATCTTTCTTTATTTCAAGATCAATCTTCATTTTCATGAAAATCATTTCTTAGATCCAAAACTTTGAAAATCCATAGGAAATTGTAGAAAAATCATTTTGATGTGAGACCAATTTCTTTGAACTCACCTCATCATTCTCTATCTAAACCCTAGAGCTTATGATTCAACTCTCATCATAGCTCAAAGAGCACATTAGGGCCGAACCCTTCTTGATGATGATGAATAGTGTTTTCATCAATTTTTGATTTCTAACACTTGATTTCATCCTTAGCTTTCCTAATGCTTTTGAATCCATGAAATGGAAAACCAAGATCAATTCCTAGCTTTATTCTCTTTAGGGTGGCCGAAACCCTCTTTGTGAGAATTGTTGAGTTTGGTTTGATTGTTGTTTAATTATTGATTGTTTGGTTGTTTGTAGTTGGTGACAATTATCAGGAGGTTCACAAACCGATCAACCGACTTTGATCCGGGAATCTGCTCTTCAACAGGTATGGGGAGAAGAACCTCATCACACCAAGATGGTGGTAGTGAGAATGGTTGTTTAAATTATGTGTGGGTGAAACCCTTTAGTTTGGGTTCACTTTTATGTGTTAAGTTTTGTTAAGTTCTCTTGGAGAACAAGATTGTTATGATGAGTTTATGCTTGAGTATGTTGTAGTGTGCTTTAGCATAAGTTGATGATGATATGATTATGAAAATCATTTCCATGTATGTTGAAAAACCTACTTTGATCCCTAGATCAAGTATGGACTTTTATGCTTGGTCATGTGACTGTGATGTGTGATGGACTTGGATGTTTGATTATGATGTAGTAATGTGTATTATGGTTATCATGATTGTGTAAGTATTGTGAGCCATACTTTGATTGGTTGGTGAAGTAAATCTTCACATTGGTGCATAGTTGGCTTTTAGCCATAACCTTGAGAAAAGGAAGAGTATGAGTAGTTCTTGAACAATCAAGTGTTGATGTAAAGAAAGTGTTTTCAATAACTTGTGTTTTTCAAAGAAAAACCCTAAGTGACTTTAAAGGGAATTAAATCTCAAAGTGGTTTCACCAAAGTGAAACATGTTTTATACCTTATCCTTAGTTCATCTAGCTAATCAAGTGACTCAAATGATAAAAGAAGTGTTTTCATGAAGAGAATCAAAATGGTTCCATAAGGTTGATGTCTTGTTTTAAGGCAACTTTTCGCTAAGCGAATTTACTTTCGCTACGCGAAAACAGGGAAAGTCTAAGTTGGGCATCACTGCCTCACTTTCGCTACGCGAATTCATATTCGCTAAGCCAACCAAACAAGTTTCGCTACGCGAATTACATCTCGCTGAGCGATCCAGAGAAGTCTCCAAAGGAAGTATAACCGCCTCCATTTCGCTAAGCGAAATTATACTCGCTAAGCGAATTAAGTGAAATTTCGCTACACGAATTCTGTTTCGCCGAGCGATCCAGAGGCATTTACAAAGAGGCGTAACCGTCTGAACTTGCGCTAAGCGAATTCATATTCGCTAAGCGAATCCAATATATTTCGCTACGCGATTTGTGTCTCGCCGAGCGATCCAGAGGAGTTCCAAAAGAGGTATTACTGCCTCAATTTCGCTAAGCGAATGTAAATCCGCTAAGCGAATTTCATGTTTCAGAAAATGCTAGAAATGAAGTAAGTAGTTCAAATGTTGTTTTAAATCAAATGAGTTTTCAACTGTAAAAGTTGTTTGGTTTACAAAAAGAGTTTTCTAACTCAATCGTAAAGTTTTACGCGTGAAAAACCTAAGTTAAGTAATTAACTTAGAGTTGAAGACAAGGGTTAATTAAGTATGGTATATGGTGGAACAAGACCATGTACTATACCATTGATGACTTAGTACATCAATGACTTCATAAGACTTAAGTGAAATCAACACTAGTTTCCTTAATTGAAAAACAAGGGATTAATATCTTAGAAAGGCTTAAAGACTTATCTAAGAGGATTCTCAATCCTTATTCATAATGCTTAGGACTTGAGACTTAATTCATAAGACATAAACACAAACACGAAACGTTTTGGTTTTCGAAACAGTAGTTCGATGACGGACCGATGATTCGGATCCAGGTTAATCGTTCAATTGTTTCTGTCTTGTGATAACCGGAATGAGAGAGATCCTGAGACTGTGCAGGTATGGGACTGTACAGTGGAAGGAATCCTGAGGCTATGCAGGTATGGGACTGTATAGTTAAGGGAAGGCATATAAGAATTGATTGGTACTACCCATACCAACAAGATTTATCTTCTTTTCGGGAGCTTAGAACATAAGTACTTTATAGTTAAGCGTGCTTGACTTAGAGTAATTATGGGATGGGTGACCTTCTGGGAAGTTTCCTAGAAAGCGTGTGAGTGAGGACAAAACACGCTGAAAACACTTGTGTTGGTTTGTGGGGACAGTCGGCAATCCTGAAAGCAGTTCGGGCCGTTACAGCACCAGCTAAGTGGAGCGCTATCAAATGCTTTATACGCACCCGAGGGCGTTTGCGGTTCGGTTTGGATCAGGTTTAAGGCAAAAAGCCGTCCGATCCGGACTTGAAAGTAAGCTGCGTTGCGGTTTGGGGCGGATCGGTTACAGTATCAATTCCGACCCGATCAAATCCGATCAAAAGCGGATCGAATCCGGTTGGATGATTCTGTTTTCGCGTTTTTTAAATTGTTTTATATTTTCCTATTCAAAATGTTAATTCGTCGCCTCAAATACACTATTCCATACGTCAAATCTTGCATAACATTAGCCATCTGCCCGAAGGGGCTTTCGGAGCATCTGGTACATATCAGTAATTATGAAATTCGTTTCTAGCAACTCATAATGACCTAAATTTTTGTCGTGTGATAGAAAAAAAATCCGACGAGCGAGGCCCTTCGATTCCAAAGGAATCCTTGGGCACCCGCCGATTTTGGCCAAAAGGCACGGTCTAGACCACTTTTCGATTTTTGAAGTATTTTCTTTGTATGATAATTACCCAGACATCATTAGTTTTCTGCTCATCGTGGACCCGTATTTTTTAAAATTCATTTGCCATGATTTTCAATTTTTCTAGCATCTAGTGTGCGTCTGTTTTGTGGGTTTTCGTGTTTTTCCGATTCGGAAGCCTTTACAATGTCAATGGGCGGGAGCACTATTTTGGGGCCGCTTTCGGTATTTTCTTCCTTCCCTGCTATCGTAGTCCCAAAATTCTGGAGTCATGGTCTGGGTCACCCAAGGAAAATTTGAAAAAAAAAAAAAAAAAAAAAAAGATGCTGAGGTGCAACACGAGGACTTCCCACGAGATCACCAATCCTAGTACTTCTCTCGCCCAAGCACGTTTAACTGCGGTGTTTTGATGGGATCCGGTGCATTAGTCCAGGTTTGATCACCCCTACTAAGTGGAGTGCTATCAAATGCTTAATATGCACCCGAGGGCGTTTGCGGTTCGGTTTGGATCGGTTTTAAGGCAAAAAGCCGTCCGATCTGGACTTGAAAGTAAGCTGCGATGCGGTTTGGCGCGGATCGATTACAGTATCAATTCTGACCTGATCAAATCGGATCAAAAGCGGATCGGATCCGGTTGGATGATTCCGTGTTCGCTTTTTATAAATTGTTTTATGTTTTCCTATTCAAAATGCAAATTTGATCCTCAAATACACTATTCCATACGTCAAAGCATGCATAACAGTAGCCATCTTCCCGACGAGGCTTTCTGAGCATCTAGGACATATTGGTGATTACGAAATTCGTTTCAAGCACCTCCTAATGACCTGAATTTTTGTTGGGTGATCAGAAAATATCTAACGATCGATGCCCATCGATTCCTCTTCCTTTAAGAGGAATCTATAGGCACCCGCCGATTTTGGCCAAATGGCATTGTCTATGCCACTTTTTCGATTTTCGAAGTATTTTATTTGCACGATAATTACCTAGACATATTCAATTTTTCACCCGTCATGGTCCCGTATTTTTTAAAATTCATTTGACATGATTTTCAATTTTTCTAGCGTCCTACGTGGGTCTGTTTTGTGGGTTTTGATGTTTTTCCAGTTCGGAAGCATCTACAATGTCAATGGGCGAGAGCACAGTTTGGAGGCCGCTTTCTGTATTTTCTTCCATCCCTGATATCGCGGTCCAAAAATTCCAGAGTCATGGTCCGGGTCACCCAAGGATAAAATGAAAAAAAAAAAAAGAAAGATGCGGAGGTGCAACACGAGGACTTCCCACGAGATCACCAATCCTAGTACTTCTCTCGTCCAAGCACGCTTAAATGCAGAGTTCTGATGGGATCCGGTGCATTAGTCCGAGTCTGATCACACCTACTAAGTGGAGCGCTATCAAATGCTTAATATGCACCCGAGGGCGTTTGCGGTTCGGTTTGGATCGGGTTTCAGGCAAAAAGCCGTCCGATCTGGACTTGAAAGTAAGCTGCGATGCGGTTTGGGGCGGATCGAGTATAGTATCAATTCCGACCCGATCCAATCCGATCAAAAGCTGATCGAATCCGGTTGGATGATTCCGTTTTCGCTTTTTTTAAATTGTTTTATATTTTCCTATTCAAAATGCTAATTCGTCACCGCAAATATACTATTCCATACGTCAAAGCATGCATAACAGTAGCCACCTTCCCGACGGGGCTTTCGGAGCATCTGCGACATATCGGTAATTACGAAATTCGTTTCCCGCAGCTCCTAATGACCTGAATTTTTGTCGAGTGATAGGAAAAAATCTGACGAGCGAGGCCCATCGATTCCAATGGGCACCCGCCGATTTTGGCCAAAAGGCACGGTCTAGACCACTTTTTCGATTTTTGAAGTATTTTCTTTGCACGATAATTACCCAGACATGTGTAGTTTTCTGGCCGTCGTGGACCCGTATTTTTTAAAATTCATTTGACATGATTTTCAATTTTTCTAGTGTCTAGTGTGCGTCTGTTTTGTGGGTTTTCTTGTTTTACCGGTTCGGAAACCTCTGCAGTGTTAATGGGCGGGAGCACTATTTTGAGGCCTCTTTAGGTATTTTCTTCCTTCCCTGATATCGTTGTCCCAAAATTCCAGAGTCATGGTCTGGGTCGCCGATGGAAAAATTGAAAAAAAAAAAAAAAAAAGATGGTGAGGTGCAACACGAGGACTTCCCACGAGATCACCCATCCTAGTACTACTCTAGCCCAAACACGCTTAACTGTGGCGTTTTGATTGGATCCGGTGCATTAGTGCTGGTATGATCGCACCAGCAATGTGGAGCGCTATCTAATGCTTTATACGCATCCGAGGGCGTTTGCGGTTCGGTTTGGATCGGGTTTAAGGCAAAAAGTCGTCCGATCCGGACTTGAAAGTAAGATGCGATGCGGTTTGGGTCGGATTGGTTACATTATCAATTCCGACCCGATCAAATCCGATCAAAAGCGTATCAGATCCTATTGCATGATTCCGTTTTTGCTTTTTTTAAATTGTTTTATATTTTTCGATTCAAAATGCCAATTCGACGCCTCAAATACACTATTCCATACGTCAAAGCATGCATAATAGTGGCCAATTTCCCGACGGGGCTTTTGGTGCATCTGGGACATCTCGGAAATTATGAAATTCGTTTCCTGCAGCTCCTAATGACCTGAATTTTTGTCGGGTGATAGGAAAAAATCCGACGAGCGAGGCCCTTCGATTCCAAAGGAATCCATGGGCACCCGCCGATTTTGGCCAAAAGGCACGGTCTAGACCACTTTTTCAATATTTGAAGTATTTTCTTTGCACGATAATTACCCAGACATGTGTAGTTTTCTGGCCATCGTGGACCCATATTTTTTAAAATTCATTTGACATGATTTTCAATTTTTCTAGCGTCTAGTGCGCTTCTGTTTTGTGGGTTTTCATGTTTTTCCGGTTCGGAAACCTTTGCAGTGTCAATAGGCGGGAGCACTATTTTGAGGCCGCTTTAGGTATTTTCTTCCTTCCTTGATATCGTAGTCCCAAAATTCCGGTGTCATGGTCTGGGTCGCCAAGGAAAAACTGAAAAAAAAAAAATGGAGAGGTGCAACACGAGGACTTCCCACGAGATCACCCATCCTAGTACTACTCTCGTCCAAGCACGGTTAACTGCGGTGTTTTGATTGGATCCGGTGCATTAGTGCTGGTATGATCGCACCAGCTAAGTGGAGCGCTATCAAATGCTTTATACGCACTCGAGGGCGTTTGCGGTTCGATTTGGATCAGGTTTAAGGCAAAAAGCTATCCGATCCGTACTTGAAAGTAAGCTGCGATGCGGTTTCGGGTGGATCGGTTACCGTATCAATTCCGACCCGATCAAATCCGATCAAAAGCAGATTGAATCCGGTTGGATGATTCCGTTTTCGCTTTTTTGAAATTGTTTTATATTTTCCTATTCAAAATGCTAATTCGTCGCCTCAAATACACTGTTCCATACGTCAAATCATGCATAACAGTAGCCATCTTCCCAACAGGGCTTTCGGAGCATCTGGTACATATCGATAATTACGACATTCGTTTCCAGCAGCTCATAATGACCTGAATTTTTGTCGTGTGATAGAAAAAAATCCGACGAGCGAGGCCCTTCGATTCCAAAGGAATCCATGGGCACCCGCCGATTTTGGCCAAAAGGCACGGTCTAGACCACTTTTCGATTTTTGAAGTATTTTCTTATACGATAATTACCCAGACATCATTAGTTTTCTGCTCATCGTGGACCCGTATTTTTTAAAATTCATTTGCCATGATTTTCAATTTTTCTAGCATCTAGTGTGCGTCTGTATTGTGGGTTTTCGTGTTTTTCTGATTCGGAAGCCTTTACAATGTCCATGGGCGGGAGCACTATTTTGGGGCCGCTTTCGGTATTTTCTTCCTTCCCTGCTATCGTAGTCCCAAAATTCCGGAGTCATGGTCTGGGTCACCCAAGAAAAAAATGAAGAAAAAAAAAAAGACGATGAGGTGTAGCACGAGGAATTCCCACGAGATCACCCATCCTAGTACTACTCTCGCCGAAGCACGCTTAACTGCGGTGTTCTGATGGGATCCGGTGCATTAGTGCTGGTATGATTGCCCCAGCTAAGTGGAGCGCTATCAAATGCTTTATACGCACCTGAGAGCGTTTGCGGTTCAATTTGGATCGGTTTTAAGGCAAAAAGCCGTCCGATCTGGACTTGAAAGTAAGTTGTGATGCGGTTTGGGTCAGATCGGTTACAATATCGATTCCGACCTGATCAAATCGGATCAAAAGTCGGTCGGATACGGTTGGACGATTCTGTGTTCGCTTTTTTTAAATTGTTTTATGTTTTCCAATTCAAAATGCAAATTGGATCCTCAAATACACTATTCCATACGTCAAAGCATGCATAACAGTAGCCATCTTCCCGACGGGGCTTTCGGAGCATCTGGGACATCTCGGTGATTACGAAATTCGTTTCAAGCACCTCCTAATGACCTGAATTTTTGTTGGGTGATCCAAAAATATCAAACGATCGATGCCCACCGATTCCTCTTCCTTTAAGAGGAATCTATAGGCACCCGCCGATTTTGGCCAAACAACATTGTCTATGCCACTTTTTCAATTTTCTAAGTATTTTCTTTGCATGATAATTACCTAAACATATTCAGTTTTTCACCCGTCGTGGTCCCGTATTATTTAAAATTCATTTGGCATGATTTTCAATTTTTCTAGCGCCCTACATGGGTCTGTTTTTTAGGTTCTCATGTTTTTCCAATTCGGAAGCATCTACAATGTCAATGGGCGGGAGCACTATTTGGAGGCCACTCTCTGTATTTTCTTCCATCCCTGATATCGCGGTCCAAAAATTCTGGAGTCATGGTCTGGGGCACCCAAGGAAAAAATGAAAAAAAAAAATGCTGAGGTGCAACACGAGGACTTCCCACAAGATCACCAATCCTAGTACTTCTCTCGCCCAAGCACGCTTAACTGCAGAGTTCTGATGGGATCCGATGCATTAGTCCGGGTCTGATCACACCTACTAAGTGGAGCGCTATCAAATGCTTAATATGCACCCGAGGGCGTTTGCGGTTCGGTTTGGATAGGTTTTAAGGCAAAAAGCTGTCCGATCCAGACTTGAAAGTAATCTGAGATGCGGTTTGCGTCGGATCGGTTACAGTATCAATTCCGACACGATCCAATCCGATCAAAAGCGGATAATATCCGGTTGGTTGATTCCGTTTTCGATTTTATTAAACTGTTGTCTATTTTCTGATTCAAAATGCTAATTCGACGCCTCAAATACACTATTCCATACGTCAAAGCATGCATAACAGTAGCCACCTTCCCGACGGGGCTTTCGGAGCATCTGCGACATATCGATAATTACGAAATTCGTTTCCAGCAGCTCCTAATGACCTGAATTTTTGTCGTGTGATTGGAAAAAAAATCTGATGAGCGAGGCCCATCAATTCCAATGGGCACCCGCCGATTTTGGCCAAAAGGCACGGTCTAGACCACTTTTTTGATTTTTGAAGTATTTTCTTTGCACTATAATTACCCAGACATGTGTAGTTTTCTGGCCGTTGTGGACCCGTATTTTTTAAAATTCATTTGACATGATTTTCAATTTTTCTAGCATCTAGTGTGCGTCTGTTTTGTGGGTTTTCGTGTTTTACCGGTTCGGAAACCTCTGAAGTGTCAATGGGCGGGAGCACTATTTTGATGCCGCTTTCTGTATTTTGTTCCTTCCCTGATATCGTAGTCCCAAAATTCCAGAGTCATGGTCTAGGTCGCCCATGGAAAAACTGGAAAAAAAAAAAAAAAAAAAAAAAAAAAAAAGATGGTGAGGTGCAACACGAGGACTTCCCACGAGATCACCCATCCTAGTACTACTCTCGCCCAAGCACGCTTAACTGCAGATTTCTGATGGGATCCGGTGCATTAGTCCGGCCTTCCCGACGGGAATTTCGGAGCATCTGCGACATATCGATAATTACGAAATTCGTTTCCAGTAGCTCCAAATGACCTAAATTTTTGTCGGGTGATAGGAAAAAAAATCTGACGAGCGAGACCCATCGATTCCAATGGGCACCCGCCGATTTTGGCCAAAAGGTACGGTCTAGACCACTTTTTCGATTTTTGAAGTATTTTCTTTGCACTATAATTACCCAGATATATGTAGTTTTCTGGCCGTCGTGGACCCGTATTTTTTAAAATTCATTTGACATGATTTTCAATTTTTCTAGCGTCTAGTGTGCGTCTGTTTTGTGGGTTTTCATGTTTTACCGGTTCGGAAACCTCTGCAGTGTCAATGGGCGGGAGCACTATTTTGAAGCCGCTTTCGGTATTTTCTTCCTTCCCTGATATCGTAGTCCCAAAATTCCAGAGTCATGGTCTGGGTCGCCCATGGAAAAACTGAAAAAAAAAAAAAAAAAAAAGATGGTGAGGTGCGACACGAGGACTTCCCACAAGATCACCCATCCTAGTACTACTCTCTCCCAATCACGCTTAACTGCGGTGTTTTGATTGGATCCGGTGCATTAGTGTTGGTATGATGGCACCAGCTAAGTGGAGCGCTATCAAATGCTTTATACGCACCCGAGGGCGTTTGCGGTTCGGTTTAATTTGGATCGGGTTTAAGGCAAAAAGCCGTCCGATCCGGACTTGAATGTAAGCTGCGATGCGGTTTGGGGCGGATCGATTACATTATCAATTTCGACCCGATCAAATCCGATCAAAAGCGGATCGAATCCGGTTGGATGATTTCGTTTTCACTTTTTTTAAATTGTTAATATTTTCCTATTCAAAATGCTAATTTGTCGCCTCAAATACACTATTCCATACGTCAAATCATGCGTAACAGTAGCCATCTTCCCGACGGGGCTTTTGGAGCATCTGGTACATATCGATAATTACGAAATTCGTTTCCAGCAACTCATAATGACCAGAATTTTTGTCGTGGGAAAGAAAAGAATCCGACGAGCGAGGCCCTTCGATTCCAAAGGAATCCATGGGCACCCGCCGATTTTGGCCAAAAGGCACGGTCTAGACCACTTTTCGATTTTTGAAGTATTTTCTTTTACGATAATTACCCATACATCATTAGTTTTCTGCTCATCGTGGACCCGTATTTTTTAAAATTCATTTGCCATGATTTTCAATTTTTCTAGCATCTAGTGTGCGTCTGTTTTGTGGGTTTTCGTGTTTTTCTGATTCGGAAGCCTTTACAATGTCCATGGGCGGGAGCACTATTTTGGGGCCGCTTTCGGTATTTTCTTCCTTCCCTGCTATCGTAGTCCCAAAATTCCGGAGTCATGGTCTGGCTCACCCATGGAAAAATTGAAGAAAAAAAAAAAGATGGTGAGGTGTAACACGAGGACTTCCCACGAGATCACCCATCCTAGTACTACTCTCGTCCAAGCAAGCTTAACTGCGGTGTTTTGATTGGATCCGGTGCATTAGTGCTGGAATGATCGCACCTGCTAAGTGGAGCGCTATCAAATGCTTTATACGCACCAGAGGGCGTTTGAGGTTCGGTTTGGATCGGGTTTAAGGCAAAAGACGTTCGATCCGGACGTGAAAGTAAAATGCGATGCGGTTTGGGGCGGATCGATTACAGTATCAATTCCGACCCGATCAGATCCGATCAAAAGCGGATCGAATCCGGTTGGATGATTCAGTTTTCGCTTTTTTTAAATTGTTTTATATTTTTCGATTCAAAATGCTAATTCGTCGTCTCAAATACACTATTCCATACGTCAAAGCATGCATAACAGTAGCCACCTTCCCGACGGGGCTTTCGGAGCATCTGTGACATATCGGTAATTAGGAAATTCGTTTCCAGCAGCTCCTAATGACCTGAATTTTTGTCGGGTGATAGGAAAAAAAATCTGACGAGCGAGGCCCTTCGATTCCAATGGGCATCTGCCGATTTTGGCCAAAAGGCACGGTTTAGACCACTTTTTCGATTTTTGAAGTATTTTCTTTGCATGATAATTACCCGGACATGTGTAGTTTTCTGTCCGTCGTGGACCCGTATTTTTTAAAATTCATTTGACATGATTTTCAATTTTTCTAGCATCTAGTGTGCATCTATTTTGTGGGTTTTCGTGTTTTATTGGTTCAGAAACCTTTTCAGTGTCAATGGGCGGGAGCACTATTTTGAGGCCGCTTTCGGTATTTTCTTCCTTCCCTGATATCGTAGTCCCAAAATTCCGGAGTCATGGTCTGGCTCGCCCTTGGAAAAAATGGGAAAAAAATGGGGAGGTGCAACACGAGGACTTCCCATGAGATCACCCATCCTAGTACTGCTCTCGCCCAAGCACGCTTAACTGCGGTGTTTTGATTGGATCCGGTGCATTAGTGCTGGTATGATCGTACCAGTAAAGTGGAGCGCTATCAAATGCTTTATACACACCCGAGGGCGTTTGCGGTTCGGTTTGGATCGTGTTTAAGGCAAAAAGCCGTTCGATCCGGACTTGAAAGTAAGCTGCGATGCGATTTGGGTAGGATCGGTTACAGTATCAATTCGGACCTGATCAAATCGGATCCAAAGCGGGTCGGATCCGGTTGGATGATTCTGTGTTCACTTTTTTTAAATTGTTTTATGTTTTCCTATTCAAAATGCAAATTGGATCCTCAAATACACTATTCCATACGTCAAAGCATGCATAACAGTAGCCATCTTGCCGACGAGGCTTTCGGAGCATCTGGGACATATCGGTGATTACGAAATTCGTTTCAAGCACCTCCTAATGACCTGAATTTGTGTTGGGTGATTAGAAAATATCAAACGATCGATGCCCATCGATTCCTCTTCCTTTAAGAGGAATCTATAGGCACCCGCCGATTTTTGCCAAACGGCATTGTCTATGCCACTTTTTCGATTTTCGAAGCATTTTCTTTGCACGATAATTACCTAGACATATTTAGTTTTTCACCCGTCGTGGTCCCGTATTTTTTAAAATTCATTTGACATGATTTTCAATTTTTCTAGCATCCTACGTGGGTCTGCTTTGTAGGTTTTTATGTTTTTCCAATTCGGAAACATCTACATTGTCAATAGGCGGGAGCACTGTTTGGAGGCCACTTTCCGCATTTTCTTCCATCCCTGATATCGCGGTCCAAAAATTCGGGAGTCATGGTCTGGGTCACCCAAGGAAAATATGAAAAAAAACAAAAATGGTGAGGTGCAAAGCGAGGACTTCCCACGAGATCACCCATCCTAGTACTTCTCCCGCCCAAGCACGCTTAACTGCAGAGTTCTGATGGGATCTGGTGCATTAGTCCGGGTCTGATCACACCTACTAAGTGGAGCGCTATCAAATGCTTAATATGCACCCGAGGGCGTTTGCAGTTCGGTTTGGATCTATTTTAAGGCAAAAAGCCGTCCGATCCAGACTTGAAAGTAATCTGAGATGCGGTTTGCGTCGGATCGGTTGCAGTATCAATTCCGACACGATCCAATCCGATCAAAAGCGGATCAGATCCGGTTGGATGATTCCGTTTTCGATTTTATTAAACTGTTATCTATTTTCTGATTCAAAATGCTAATTCAATGTCTCAAATACACTATTCCATATGTCAAAGCATGCATAACAATAGCCACCTTCCCGACGGGAATTTCGGAGCATCCGCGACATATCGATAATTACGAAATTCGTTTCCAGCAGCTCCAAATGGCCTGAATTTTTGTCGGGTGATAGGAAAAAAATCTGACGAGCGAGGCCCATCGATTCCAATGGGCACCCACCGATTTTAGCCAAAAGGCACGGTCTATACCACTTTTTCGATTTTTGAAGTATTTTCTTTGCACTATAATTACCCAGACATGTGTAGTTTTCTGGCCGTCATGGACCCGTATTTTTTAAAATTCATTTGACATGATTTTCAATTTTTCTAGCGTCTAGTGTGCGTCTGTTTTGTGGGTTTTCATGTTTTACCGGTTCAGAAGCCTCTGCAGTGTCAATGGGCGGGAGCACTATTTTGAAGCCGCTTTCGGTATTTTCTTCCTTCCCTGATATCATAGTCCCAAAATTCCAGAGTCATGGTCTGGGTCGCCCATGGAAAAACTGAAAAAAAAAAAAAAAAAAAAGATGGTGAGGTGTAACATGAGGACTTCCCACGAGATCACCCATCCTAGTACTACTCTCGCCCAAGCACGCTTAACTGCGGTGTTTTGATTGGATCCGGGGCATTAGTGCTGGTATGATCACACCAGGTAAGTGGAGCGCTATCAAATGCTTTATACGCACCCGAGGGCATTTGCGGTTCGGTTTGGATCGGGTTTAAGACAAAAAGCCGTCCGATCTGGACTTGAAAGTAAGCTGCAATGCGGTTTGGGGCGGATCGGTTACAGTATCAATTCCGACCCGATCAAATCCGATCAAAAGCGGATCGAATCCAGTTGGATGATTCTGTTTTCACTTTTTTTAATTGTTTATCTTTTCCTATTCAAAATGCTAATTCGTCGCCTCAAATACACTATTCCATACGTCAAATCATGCATAACAGTAGCCATCTTCCCGACGGGGCTTTCGAAGCATCTGGTACATATCGGTAATTATGAAATTCGTTTCCAGCAGTTCATAATGACCTGAATTTTTGTCGTGTGAAAGAAAAAAATCCGACAAGCGAGGCCCTTCGATTCCAAAGGAATCCATTGGCACCCGCCTATTTTGGCCAAAAGGCACGGTCTAGACCACTTTTTCGATTTTTGAAGTATTTTCTTTGCACGATAATTACCCAGACATCATTAGTTTTCTACTCGTCGTGGACCCGTATTTTTTAAAATTCATCTAGCATGATTTTCAATTTTTCTAGCGTCTAGTGTGCATCTGTTTTGTGGGTTTTCGTGTTTTTCCGGTTCGGAAACCTATGTAGTGTCAATGGGCGTGAGCACTATTTTGAGGCCGCTTTCGGTGTTTTCTTCCTTCCTTGATATCGTAGTCCCAAAATTCCGGAGTCATGGTCTGGGTCACCCATGGAAAAAATGAAGAAGAAAAAAAGATAGTGAGGTGTAACACGAGGACTTCCCACGAGATCACCCATTCTAGTACTACTCTCGCCCAAGCACGCTTAACTGCGGTGTTTTGATTGGATCCGGTGCATTAGTGCTGGTATGATCGCACCTGCTAAGTGGAGCGCTATCAAATGCTTTATACGCACCCAAGGGCGTTTGCGGTTCGGTTTGGATCGGGTTTAAGGCAAAAAGCCGTCCGATCTAGACTAGAAAGTAAGCTGCGTTGCGGTTTGGGGCGGATCGATTACAGTATCAATTTCGACCTGATCAAGTCCGATCAAAAGCAGATCGAATCTGGTTGGATGATTCCGTTTTCGATTTTTAGAAATTGCTTTATATTTTCCTATTCAAAATGCTAATTCGTCACCTCAAAGACACTATTCCATACGTCAAATCATGCGTAACAGTAGTCATCTTCCCGACGGGGCTTTCGGAGCATCTGGTACATATCAGTAATTACGAAATTCTTTTCGAGCAGCTCATAATGACCTGAATTTTTGTCGGGTGATAGAAAAAATCCAACGAGTGAGGCCCTTCGATTCCAAAGGAATCCATGGGCACTCGTCGATTTTGGCCTAAAAGCCACGGTCTAGACCACTTTTTCGTATTTTGAAGTATTTTCTTTGCACGATAATTACCCAGACATCATTAGTTTTCTACTCGTCATGGGCCCGTATTTTTAAAAATTCATCTGGAATGATTTTCAATTTTTCTAGCATCTAGTGTGCGTCTGTTTTGTGGGTTTTCGTGTTTTTCCGGTTCGGAAGCCTTTACAATGTCAATGGGCGGGAGCACTATTTTGAGGCCGCTTTCGGTATTTTCTTCCTTCCCTGATATCGTAGTCCCAAAATTCCGGAGTCATGGTCTGGGTCACCCATGGAAAAAATGAAGAAAAAAAAAAGATGGTGAGGTGTAACACGAGGACTTCCCACGAGATCACCCATCCTAGTACTACTCTCGTCCAAGCACGCTTAACTGCGGTGTTTTGATTGGATTCGGTGCATTAGTGCTGGAATGATCGCACCTGCTAAGTGGAGCGCTATCAAATGCTTTATACGCAGCAGGGGGCGTTTGAGGTTCGGTTTGGATCGGGTTTAAGGCAAAAGACGTTCGATCCAGACGTGAAAATAAAATGCGATGCGGTTTGGGGCGGATCGATTACAGTATCAATTCCGACCCGATCAGATCCGATCAAAAGCGGATCGAATATGGTTGGATGATTCCGTTTTCGCTTTTTTTAAATTGCTTTATATTTTCCTATTCAAAATGCTAATTCGTCACCTCAAATACACTATTCCATACGTCAAATCATGCGTAACAGTAGCCATCGTCCCGACGGGGCTTTCGGAGCATCTGGTACATATCAGTAATTACGAAATTCTTTTCGAGCAGCTCATAATGACCTGAATTTTTGTCGGGTGATAGAAAAAATCCAACGAGTGAGGCCCTTCGATTCCAAAGGAATCCATGGGCACTCGCCGATTTTGGCCAAAAAGCCACGGTCTAGACCACTTTTTCATTTTTTGAAGTATTTTCTTTGCACGATAATTACCCAGACATCATTAGTTTTCTACTCGTCATGGACCCGTATTTTTAAAAATTCATCTGGAATGATTTTCAATTTTTCTAGCATCTAGTGTGCATCTGTTTTGTGGGTTTTCGTGTTTTTCCGGTTCAGAAGCCTTTACAATGTCAATGGGCGGGAGCACTATTTTGAGGCCGCTTTCGGTATTTTCTTCCTTCCCTGATATCGTAGTCCTAAAATTCCGGAGTCATGGTCTGGGTCGCCCATGGAAAAAATGAAGAAAAAAAAAAGATGGTGAGGTGTAACACGAGGACTTCCCACGAGATCACCACTCTGGCCCAAGCACGCTTAACTGTGGAGTTTTGATAGGATCCAGTTCGTTAGTGCTGGTATGATCGCCCCAGTTAAGTGGAGTGCTATCAAATGCTTTTTACGCAGTCGAGATTGTTTGCGGTTCGATTTGGATCGGTTTTAAGGCAAAAAGCCGTCCGATCTAGACTTGAAAGTAAACTGCGATGCGGTTCTGGTCAGATCGATTATAGTATCTATTCCGACCTGATAAAATCGGATCAAAAGCGGATCGGATTAGGTTGGATGACTCCGTGCTCGCTTTTTTTAAATTATTTTATATTTGCCTATCCACAATGCAAATTGGATGCCTCAAATACACTATTCCATATGTCAAAGCATGCATAACAGTAGCCATCTTCCCGACGGGGCTTTCGGAGCATCTGGGACATATCGGTGAATACGAAGAATCTATGGGCACCCGCCGATTTTGGACAAATGGCATTGTCTATGCCACTTTTTTATTTTTGAAGTATTTTCTTTGCACGATAATTACCTAGACATATTCAGTTTTCCACCCGTCGTGGTCCGGTATTTTTTAAAATTCATTTGACATGATTTTCAATTTTTCTAGCGTCCTACGTGGGTCTGTTTTGTGGGTTTTCATGTTTTTCCAGTTCGGAAGCATCTACAATGTCAATGGGCGGGAGCACTGTTTGGAGGCCGCTTTCCGTATTTTCTTCCATCCCTGATATCGTGGTCCAAAAGTTTCGGAGTCATGGTCTGGGTCACCCAAGGAAAAAATGAAGAAAAAAAAAGATGCTGAGGTGCAACACGAGGACTTACCACGAGATCACCAATCCTAGTACTTCTCTCACCCTAGCACGCTTAACTGCAGAGTTCTGATGGGATGCGGTGCATTAGTCCTGGTCTGATCACACCTACTAAGTGGAGCGCTATCAAATGCTTAATATGCACACGAGGGCGTTTGCGGTTCGGTTTGGATCGGTTTTAAGGCAAAAAGCCGTCCGATCCGGTCTGAGATGCGGTTTGCATCGGATCGGTTACAGTTTATAAATTCCGACCCGATCCAATCCGATCAAAAGCTGATCGGATCCGGTTGGATGATTCCATTTTCTCTTTTATTAAATTTTTTTATATTTTCCGATTCAAAATGCTAATTCGATGCCTCAAATACACTATTCCATAAGTCAAAGCATGGATAACAGTAGCCATCATCCCGACGGGGCTTTCGGAGCATCTGCGACATATCAGTAATTACGAAATTCATTTCCAGCATCTCCTAATGACCTGAATTTTTGTCTGGTGATAGGAAAAAAATCTGACGAGCGAGGCCCATCGATTCCAATGGGCACCCGCCGATTTTGGCCAAAAGGCATGGTCTAGACCACCTTTTCGATTTTTGAAGTATTTTCTTTGCACGATAATTACCCAGACATGTGTAGTTTTCTGGCCATCGTGGACCCGTATTTTTTAAAATTCATTTGACATGATTTTCAATTTTTCTGGTGTCTAGTGTGCGTCTGTTTTGTGGGTTTTCTTTTTTTTTTTTTTCCGGCTCGGAAACCTCTGTAGTGTCAATGGGCAGGAGCACTATTTTGTGGCCGCTTTCGGTATTTTCTTCCTTCCTTGATATCGTAGTCCCAAAATTCCTGAGTCATGGTCTGGGTCGCCCATGGAAAAACTGAAAAAAAAAAAAAAAAAAAAAAAAGGTGAGGTGCAACATGAGGATTTCCCACGAGATCACCCGTCCTAGTACTACTCTCGCCCAAGCACGCTTAACTGCGGTGTTTTGATTGGATCTGGTGCATTAGTGCTGGTATGATCTCACCAGCTAAGTGGAGCACTATCAAATGCTTTATACGCACCCGAGGGCATTTGCGGTTCGGTTTGGATCGGGTTTAAGGCAAAAAACCGTCCGATCTGGACTTGAAAGTAAGCTGCGATGCGGTTTGGGGCGGATTGGCCAAAAAGCGACGGTCTAGACCACTTTTTCGATTTTTGAAGTATTTTCTTTGCTCGATAATGACCCAGACATCATTAGTTTTCTGCCCGTCGTGGATGCTTATTTTTTAAAATTCATTTGGCATGATTTTCAATTTTTCTAGCGTCAAGTGTGCGTCTGTTTTGTGGGTTTTCGTGTTTTTCCGGTTCGGAAGCCTTTATAGTGTCAATGGGCGGGAGCACTATTTTGAGGCCGCTTTCGGTATTTTCTTCCTTCCCTGATATCGTAGTCCCAAAATTTGGGAGTCATGGTCTAGGTCGCCCATGGAAAAACTGGAAAAAAAAAAAAAATGGTGAGGTGCTACACGAGGACTTCCCATGAGATCACCCATCCTAGTACTACTCTCGCCCAAGCACGCTTAACCGCGGTGTTTTGATTGGATCCGGTGCATTAGTGCTGGTATGATCGCACCAGCTAAGTGGAGCGCTATCAAATGCTTTACACTCACCCAAGGGCATTTGCGGTTCGGTTTGGATCGGGTTTAAGGCAAAAAGCCGTCCGATCTGGACTTGAAAGTAAGCTGCGATGCGGTTTTGGGCGGATTGGTTACAATATCAAATCCGACCCGATCAAATCCGATCAAAAGCAAATCGAATCCGGTTGGATGATTCCGTTTTCACTTTTTTTCAATTGTTTTATATTTTCCTATTCAAAATGCTAATTCATCGCCTCAAATACACTATTCCATACGTCAAATCATGCATGACAGTAGCCATCTTCCCGACGGGGCTTTCGGAGCATCTGGTACATATCGGTAATTACGAAATTCTTTTCGAGCAACTCATAATGACCTGAATTTTTGTCGCGTGATAGAAAAAATTCCGACGAGCGAGGTCCTTCGATTCCAAAAGAATCCTTAGGCACCCGCCGATTTTGGCCAATAAGCCACGGTCTAGACCACTTTTTCAATTTTTGAAGTATTTTCTTTGCTCGATAATGAACCAGACATCATTAGTTTTCTGCCTGTCGTGGACGCATATTTTTTAAAATTCATTTGGCATGATTTTCAATTTTTCTAGCGTCAAGTGTGCGTCTGTTTTGTGGGTTTTCGTGTTTTTCCGGTTCGAAAGCCTTTGTATTGTCAATGGGCGGGAGCACTATTTTGAGGCCGCTTTTGGTATTTTCTTCCTTCCCTGATATCGTAGTCCCAAAATTCCGGAGCCATGGTCTGGGTCGCCCATGGAAAAACTGGAAAAAAAAAAAAAAAAAAAAAGATGGTGAAGTGCAACACGAGGACTTCCCACGAGATCACCCATCCTAGTACTACTCTCACCCAAGCACGCTTAACTACGGTGTTCTGATTGGATCCGGTGCATTAGTGATGGTATGATCGCACCAGCTAAGTGGAGCGCTATCAAATGCTTTATACGCACCAGAGGGCGTTTGCGGTTCGGTTTGGATCAGGTTTGAGGCAAAAAGCCGTCCCATCCGGACTTGAAAGTAAGCTGCGATGCGGTTTATGTCGGATCGGTTAGAGTATCAATTCCGACCCGATCAAATCCGATCAAAAGCGGATCGGATCCTGTTGCATGATTCCGTTTTTACTTTTTTTAAATTGTTTTATATTTTCCGATTCAAAATGCTAATTCGACGCCTCAAATACACCATTCCATATGTAAAAGCATGCATAACAGTAGCCACCTTCCCGACGGGGCTTTCGGAGCATCTGGGACATCTCGGTAATTATGAAATTCGTTTCCAGCAGCTCTTAATGACCTGAATTTTTGTCGAGTGATAGGAAAAAATCCGACGAGCGAGGCCCTTCGATTCCAAAGGAATCCATGGGCACCCGCCGATTTTGGCCAAAAGGCACGGTCTAGACCACTTTTTTGATTTTTGAAGTATTTTCTTTGCACGATAATTACCCAGACATGTGTAGTTTTCTGGCCGTCGTGGACCCATATTTTTTAAAATTCATTTGGCATGATTTTCAATTTTTCTAGTGCCTAGTGTGCGTCTGTTTTGTGGGTTTTCGTGTTTTTCCAACTCGGAAACCTCTGTAGTGTCAATGGGCGGGAGCACTATTTTGAGGTCGATTTCGGTATTTTCTTCCTTCCTTGATATCGTAGTCTCAAAATTCCGGATTCATGGTCTGGGTCGCCCATGGAAAAACTGAAAAGAAAAAATGGTGAGGTGCAACACGAGGCCTTCCCACGAGATCACCCATCCTAGTACTACTCTCGCCCAAGCACGCTTAACTACGGTGTTTTGATTGGATCCGGTGCATTAGTGTTGGTATGATCGCACCAGCTAAGTGCAGCGCTATCCAATGCTTTATACGCACCAGATGGCGTTTGCGGTTCGGTTTGGATCGGGTTTAAGGCAAAAGACGTCCGATCCGGACGTGAAAGTAAAATGCGATGCGGTTTGGGGCGGATCGATTACAGTATCAATTCCGACCCGATCAAATCCGATCAAAAGCGGATCGAATCCGGTTGGATTATTCCGTTTTCGCTTTTTTTTTAAATTGTTTTATATTTTCCTATTCAAAATGCTAATTCGTCGCCTCAAATGCACTATTCCCTACGTCAAATCATGGATAACAGTAGCCATCTTCCTGATGGGGCTTTCGGCGCATCTGGTACATATCGGTAATTATGAAATTCGTTTCCAGCAGCTCATAATGACGTGAATTTTTGTCGGGTAATAGAAAAAAATCCGACAAGCAAGGCCCTTCGATTCCAAAGGAATCCATGGGCACCCGCCGATTTTGGCCAAAAGGCACGGTCTAGACCACTTTTTCGATTTTTGAAGTATTTTCTTTGCACGATAATTACCCAGACATCATTAGTTTTGTGCTCGTCGTGGACCCACGTTTTTTAAAATTCATTTGGCATGATTTTCAATTTTTCTAGCGTCTAGTGTGCGTCTGTTTTGTGGGTTTTCGTGATTTTCCGGTTCGGAAGCCTTTGCAATGTCAATGGGCGGGAGCACTATTTTGAGGCCGCTTTCGGTATTTTCTTCCTTCCCTGATATCGTAGTCCCAAAATTCCGAAGTTATGGTCTGGGTCGCCCATGGAAAAAATGATGAAAAAAAAGAAAGATGGTGAGGTGTAACACGAGGGCTTCCCACGAGATCCCCACTCTCGCCCAAGCACGCTTAACTGTGGAGTTTTGATGGGATCCGGTGTGTTAGTGCTGGTATGATCGCCCCAGCTAAGTGGAGCGCTATCAAATGCTGCATACGCACCCGAGATTGTTTGCGGTTCGATATGGATCGGTTTTAAGGCAAAAAGCCGTCCGAACTGGACCTGAAAGTAAGCTGCGATGCGGTTTGGGTCGAATCGGTTATAGTATCAATTCCGACCTGATCAAATTGGATCAAAAGCGGATCGGATTCGGTTGGATGATTCCGTGCTCGCTTTTTTTAAATTGTTTTATATTTGCCTATTCAAAATGCAAATTAGATGCCTCAAATACACTATTCCATACGTCAAAGCATGCATAACAGTAGCCATCTTCCCGACGGGGCTTTCGGAGCATCTGGAACATATCCGTGATCACGAAATTCGTTTCCAGCACCTCCTAATGACCTGAATTTTATTTGGGTTATCAGAAAATATCAAACGATCGATGCCCATCGATTCCTCTTCAAAGGAAGAGGAATCTATGGGCACCCGCCGATTTTGGCCAAACGGTATTGTCTATGCCACTTTTTCGATTTTCGAAGTATTTTCTTTGCATGATAATTACCTAGACATATTCAGTTTTCCACCCGTCGTGGTCCGGTATTTTTTAAAATTCATTTGACATGATTTTAAATTTTTCTAGCGTCCTACGTGGGTCTGTTTTGTGGGTTTTCATGTTTTTCCAGTTCGGAAGCATCTACAATGTCAATGGGCGGGAGCACTATTTGGAGGCCGCTTTTCGTATTTTCTTCCATCCCTGATATCGTGATCCAAAAATTCCGGAGTCATGGTCTGGGTCACCCAAGGAAAAAATGTAGAAAAAAAAAAGAAGCTGAGGTGCAACATGAGGACTTCCCACGAGATCACCAATCCTAGTACTTCTCTCGCCCTAGCACACTTAACTGCAGAGTTCTGATGGGATCCGGTGCATTAGTCTTGGTCTGATCACACCTACTAAGTGGAGCGCTATCAAATGCTTAATATGCACACGAGGGCGTTTGCGGTTCGGTTTAGATCGGTTTTAAGGCAAAAAGCCGTCTGATCCGGACTTGAAAGTAATCTGAGATGCGGTTTGCGTCGGATCAGTTACAGTATCAATTCCGACCCGATCCAATCCGATCAAAAGCGGATCGGATCCGGTTGGATGATTCCATTTTCTCTTTTATTAAATTGTTTTATATTTTCCGATTCAAAATGCTAATTCGATGCCTCAAATACACTATTCCATACGTCAAAGCATGCATAACAGTAACCACCTTCCCGACGGGCCTTTCGGAGCATCTACGACATATCGGTAATTACGAAATTCGTTTCTAGCATCTCCTAATGACCTGAATTTTTGTCGGGTGATAGAAAAAAATCTGACGAGCGAGGCCCATCGATTCCAATGGGCACCTGCCGATTTTGGCCAAAAGGCACGGTCTAGACCACCTTTTCGATTTTTGAAGTATTTTCTTTGCACGATAATTACCCAGACATGTGTATTTTCTGGCCGTCGTGGACCCGTATATTTTAAAATTCATTTGACATGATTTTCAATTTTTCTAGCGTCAAGTGTGCGTCTGTTTTGTGGGTTTTCGTGTTTTACCGGTTCGGAAAGCTCTGCAATATCAATGGGCGAGAGCACTATTTTGAGGCCGCTTTCGGTATTTTCTTCCTTCCCTAATATCGTAGTCCCCAAATTCCGGAGTCATGGTCTGGGTCGCCCATGGAAAAACTAAAGAAAAAAAAAAGATGGTGAAGTGTAACACGAGGACTTCCCACGAGATCACCACTCTCGCCCAAGCACGCTTAACTGTGGAATTTTGATCGGATCCGATGCGTTTGTGCTGGCATGATCGCCCCAGCTAAATGGAATGCTATCAAATGCATTATACGCACTCGAGATTGTTTGCGATTCGATTTGGATCGGTTTTAAGGCAAAAAGCCGTCCGATCTGGACTTGAAAGTAAACTGCGATGCGGTTTGGGTCAGTTGGATGATTCCGTGCTCGCTTTTTTTAAATTGTTTTATATTTGCCTATTCAAAATGCAAATTGGATGCCTCAAATACACTATTCCATACGTCAAAGCATGCATAACAGTAGCCATCTTCCCGACGGGGTTTTCGGAGTATCTGGGACATATCGATAATTACGAAATTCTTTTCGAGCAGCTCATAATGACCTGAATTTTTGTCGGGTGACAGAAAAAAATCCGACAAGCGAGGCCCTTCGATTCCAAAGGAATCCATGGGCACCCGCCGATTTTGGCCAAAAAGCCACTGTCTAGACCACTTTTTCGATTTTTGAAGTATTTTCTTTGCTCGATAATGACCCAGACATCATTAGTTTTCTGCCCGTCGTGGATGCATATTTTTTAAAATTCATCTGCATGATTTTCAATTTTTCTAGCGTCAAGTGTGCGTCTGTTTTGTGGTTTTTCGTTTTTTCAGTTCGGAAGCCTTTGTAGTGTCAATAGGCGGGAGCACTATTTTGAGGCCGCTTTCAGTATTTTCTTCCTTCCCTGATATCGTACTCCCAAAATTCCGGAGTCATGGTCAGGGTCGCCCATGGAAAAACTGAAAAAAAAAAAATGGTGAGGTGCAACACGAGGACTTCCCACGAGATCACCCATCCTAGTACTACTCACGCCCAAGCACCCTTAACTGCGGTGTTTTGATTGGATCCGGTGCATTAGTGCTGGTATGATCGCACCAGCTAAGTGGAGCGCTATCAAATGCTTTATACGCACCCGAGGGCATTTGCGGTTCGGTTTGGATCGGGTTTAAAGCAAAAATCCGTCCGATCTGGACTTGAAAGTAAGCTGCTATACGGTTTGGGGTGGATTGGTTACAGTATCAATTCCGACCCGATCAAAAGCGGATCGAATCCGGTTGGATGATTCCGTTTTCGCTTTTTTTAAATTGTTTTATATTTTCCTATTTAAAATGTTAATTCATCGCCTCAAATACACTATTCCATACATCAAATCATGCATGACAGTAGCCATCTCCCCGACTGGGCTTTCGGAGCATCTGGTACATATCGGTAATTACGAAATTCTTTTCAAGCAGCTCATAATGACCTGAATTTTTGTCGGGTGATAGAAAAAAATCCGACGAGCGAGCCCTTCGATTCCAAAGGAATCCATGGGCACCCGCCGATTTTGGCCAAAAAGCCACGGTCTAGACCACTTTTTCTATTTTTGAAGTATTTTCTTTGCTCGATAATGACCCAGACATCATTAGTTTTCTGCCCGTCGTGGACGCATAATTTTTAAAATTCATTTGGCATGATTTTCAATTTTTCTAGCGTCAAGTGTGCGTCTGTTTTGTGGGTTTTCGTGTTTTTCCGGTTCGAAAGCCTTTGTATTGTCAATGGGCGGGAGCGCTATTTTGAGGCCGCTTTCGGTAATTTCTTCCTTCCTTGATATCGTAGTCCCAAAATTCCGGAGCCATGGTCTGGGTCGCCCACGGAAAAACTGAAAAAAAAAAAAAAAAAAAAAAAAAAAAAGATGGTGAGGTGCAACACGAGGACTTCCCACGAGATCACCCATCCTAGTACTACTCTCGCCCAAGCACGCTTAACTGCGGTGTTCTGATTGGATCCGGTGCATTAGTGCTGGTATGATCGCACCAGCTAAGTGGAGTGCTATCAAATGCTTTATACGCACCAGAGGGCGTTTGCGGTTCGGTTTGGATCAGGTTTAAGGCAAAAAGCCGTCCCATCCGGACTTGAAAGTAAGCTGCGATGCGGTTTGGGTCGGATCGGTTATAGTATCAATTCCGACCCGATCAAATCCGATCAAAAGCGGATCGGATCCTGTTGCATGATTCCGTTTTTACTTTTTTTAAATTGTTTTATATTTTCCGATTCAAAATGCTAATTCGACGCCTCAAATACACTATTCCATACGTAAAAGCATGCATAACGGCAGCCACCTTCCCAACGGGGCTTTCAGAGCATCTGGGACATCTCGGTAATTATGAAATTCGTTTCCAGCAGCTCCTAATGACCTGAACTTTTGTCGAGTGATAGGAAAAAATCTGACGAGCGAGGCCCTTCGATTCCAAAGGAATCCATGGGAACCCGCCGATTTTGGCCAAAAGGCACGGTCTAGACCATTTTTTCGATTTTTGAAGTATTTTCTTTGCACGATAATTACCCAAACATGTGTAGTTTTCTGGCCGCCGTGTACCCGTATTTTTTAAAATTCATTTGGCATGATTTTCAATTTTTATAGTGTCTAGTGTGCGTCTGTTTTGTGGGTTTTCGTGTTTTTCCGGCTCGGAAACCTCTGTAGTGTCAATGGGCGGGAGCACTATTTTGAGGACGCTTTCGGTATTTTCTTCCTTTCTTGATATCGTAGTCCCAAAATTCCGGAGTCATGGTCTGGTTCGCCCATGGAAAAACTGAAAAAAAAAAAAAAATGGTAAGGTGCAACACGAGGACTTCCCACGAGATCACCCATCCTAGTACTACTCTCGCCCAAGCACGCTTAACTGCGATGTTTTGATTGGATCCGGTGCATTAGTACTGGTATGATCGCACTAGCTAAGTGGAGCGCTATCAAATGCTTTATACGCACCAGATGGCGTTTGCGGTTCGGTTTGGATCGGGTTTAAGGCAAAAAGCCGTCCGATCCGGACTTGAAAGCAAGCTGCAATGCGGTTTGGGTCGGATCGGTTATAGTATCAATTCCGACCTGATCAAATCCGATCAAAAGCGGGTCGGATCCTGTTGCATGATTCCGTTTTTGCTTTTTTTAAATTGTTTTATATTTTTCGATTCAAAATGCTAATTCGATGCCTCAAATACACTATTCCATATGTCAAAGCATGCATAACAGTAGCCACCTTCCCGACGGGGCTTTTGGAGCATTTGAGACTTCTCCCTAATTATGAAATTCGTTTCCAGCAGCTCCTAATTACCTGAATTTTTGTCGAGTGATAGGAAAAAATCCGACGAGCGAGGCCCTTCGATTCCAAAGGAATCCATGGGCACCCGTCGATTTTGGCCAAAAGGCACGGTCTAGACCACTTTTTCGATTTTTGAAGTATTTTCTTTGCACAATAATTACCCAGACATGTGTAGTTTTCTGGCCGTCTTGGACCCGTATTTTTTAAAATTCATTTGACATGATTTTCAATTTTTCTAGTGTCTAGTGTGCGTCTGTTTTGTGGGTTTTCGTGTTTTTCCGGTACGGAAACCTCCGTAGTGTCAATGGGCGTGAGCACTATTTTGAGGCCGCTATCAGTATTTTGTTCCGTCTTTGATATCGTAGTCCCAAAATTCCCGAGTCATGGTCTGGGTCGCCTATGGAAAAACTGAAAAAAAAAAAAAAATGGTGAGGTGAACCACGAGGACTTCCCACGAGATCACCCATCCTAGTACTACTCTCGCCCAAGCACGCTTAACTGCGGAGTTTTGATTGGATCCGGTGCATTAGTGCTGGTATGATCGCACCAGCTAAGTGGAGCGCTATCAAATGCTTTATACGCACCCGAGGGCGTTTGCGGTTCGGTTTGGATCGGGTTTAAAGCAAAAGACGTCCGATCTGGACTTGAAAGTAAGCTGCGATGCGGTTTGGGGCGGATCGGTTACAGTATCAATTCCGACCCGATCAAATCCGATAATACGCGGATCGAATCTGGTTGGATGATTCCGATTTCGCTTTTTTTAAATTGTTTTATATTTTCCTATTCAAAATGTTAATTCGTCGCCTCAAATACACTATTCCATACGTCAAATCATGCATAACAGTAGCCATCATCCCGACGGGGCTTTCGGAGCATTTGGTACATATCGGTAATTATGAAATTCGTTTCCAGCAGTTCATAATGACCTGAATTTTTGTCAAGTGATAGAAAAAAATCCGACGAGCGAGGCCCTTCATTTCCAAAGGAATCCATGGGCACCTGCCGATTTTGGCCAAAAGGCACGGTCTAGACCACTTTTTCGATTTTTGAAGTATTTTCTTTGCCCGATAATGACCCAGACATCATTAGTTTTTTGCCCGTCGTGGACCCGTATTTTTTAAAATTCATTTGGCATGATTTTCAATTTTTCTTGTGTCAAATGTGCGTTTGTTTTGTGGGTTTTCGTGTGTTTCTGGTTCGGAAGCCTTTGTAGTGTTAATGGGCGGGAGCACTATATTGAGGCCGCTTTCGGTATTTTCTTACTTCCCTAATATCGTAGTCCCAAAATTCCGGAGTCATAGAAAAAATGAAAAAAAAAAAAAATATGGTGAGGTGCAACACGAGGACTTCCCACGAGATCACCAATCCTAATACTACTCCCGCCCAAGCACGCTTAACTGCGGAGTTCTAATGGGATCCGGTGCATTAGTGCTGGTATGATCGCACTGGCCAAGTGGAGCGCTATCAAATGCTTTATACGCACCCGAGGGCGTTTGCGTTCGATTTGGATCAGTTTTAAGGCAAAAAGTCATCCGATCCGGACTTGAAAGTAAGCTGCGATGCGGTTTGGGTCGGATCGGTTACAGTATCTATTTTGACTCGATCAAATCCGATAAAAAGCGGATCGAATCCGGTTGCATGATTCCGTTTTCGCTTTTTTTAAATTGTTTTATATTTTCCGATTCAAAATGCTAATTCGACGCCTCAAATACACTATTTCATACGTCAAAGCATGCATAACAGTAGCCACCTTCCCGACGGGGCTTTCGGAGCATCTGCAACATATTGGTAAATATGAAATTCGTTTCCAGCATCTCCTAATGACCTGAATTTTTGTCGAGTGATAGGAAAAAATCAGACGAGCGAGGCCCATCGATTCCAAAGGAATCCATGGGCACCCGTCGATTTTGGCCATAAGGCACGGTCTAGACAACTTTTTCGATTTTTGAAGTATTTTCTTTGCACGATAATTACCCAGACATGTGTAGTTTTCTGCCTGTCGTGGTCCCGTATTTTTTAAAATCCATTTGACATGATTTTCAATTTTTCTAGCGTCCTACGAGGGTCTGTTTTGTGGGTTTACGTGTTTTTCCAGTTCGGAAGCCTCTACAATGTCAATGGACGGGAGCACTATTTGGAGGCCGCTTTCCGTATTTTCTTCCATCCCTGATATCGCGGTCCAAAAATTCCGGAGTCATGATCTGGGTCACCCAAGGAAAAAAATGAAAAAGAAAAAAAAAGATACTGGGGGGCAACACGTGGACTTCCCACGAGATCACCAATCCTAGTACTTCTCTCGCCCAAGCACGCTTAACTGCGAAGTTCTGATGGGATCCGGTGCATTAGTGCTAGTCTGATCGCACCTACTAAGTGGAGCGCTATCAAATGCTTTATATGCACCCGAGGGCATTTGCGGTTCGGTTTGGATCGGTTTTAATGCAAAAAGCCTTTCGATTCGGACTTGAAAGTAATCTGCGATGCGGTTTGCGTCGGATCGGTTACAGTATAAATTCCGACCCGATCCAATACGATCAAAAGCAGATCAGATCCGGTTGGATGATTCTGTTTTCACTTTTATTAAATTTTTTTATATTTTTCGATTCAAAATGCTAATTCGACGCCTCAAATACACTGTTCCAACCGTCAAAGCATGGATAACAGTAGCTACCTTCCCGACGGGGCTTTCGGAGCATCTGCGACATATCGGTAAATATGAAATTCGTTTCCAGCAGCTCCTAATGACCTGAATTTTTGTCGGGTGATAGGAAAAAATCAGACGAGCGAGGCCCATCGATTCCAAAGGAATCCATGGGCACCCGCCTATTTTGGCCAAAAGGCACGGTTGATACCACTTTTTCGATTTTTGAAGTATTTTCTTTGCACGATAATTACCCAGACAGGTGTAGTTTTCTGCCCGTCGTGAACCCATACTTTTTAAAATTCATTTGACACGATTTTCAATTTTTCTAGCGTCTAGTGTGCGTCTGTTATGTGGGTTTTCGTGTTTTTCCGATTCGGAAGCCTTTGCAGTGTCAATGGGCGGGAGCACTATTTTGAGGCCACTTTCGGTATTTTGTTCCCTCCCTGATATCGTAGGCCCAAAATTCCGGAGTCATGGTCTGGGTCGCCCATGGAAAAAATGAAGAAAAAAAAAGATGGTGAGGTGCAACACGAGGACTTCCCACTAGATCACCCATCCTAGTACTACTCTCGCCCAAGCACGCTTAACAGCGGAGTTCTGATGGGATTTGGTGCGTTAGCGCTTGTATGATCGCACCAGCTAAGTGGAGCGCTATCAAATGCTTTATACGCACCCGAGGGCGTTTGCGGTTCGGTTTGGATCGATTTTAAGGCAAAAAGCCGTCCGATCCAGACTTGAAAGTAATCTGCGATGCGGTTTGCGTCGGATCGGTTACAGTATCAATTCCGACCCGATCCAATCCGATCAAAAGCGAATCGGATCCGGTTGGATGATTCCGTTTTCGCTTTTATTAAATTGTCTTATATTTTCCTATTCAAAATGCTAATTCGACGCCTCAAATACACTATTCCATACGTCAAAGCATGCATAACAGTAGCCACCTTCCCGACGAGGCTTTTAGAGCATCTGGGACATCTCGATAATTACGAAATTCGTTTCCAGCAGCTCCTAATGACCTGAATTTTTGTCAGGTGATAGGAAAAAATCCGACGAGCGAGGCCCTTCGATTCCAGAGGAATCCATGGGCACCCGCCGATTTTGGCCAAAAGGCACGGTCTAGGCCACTTTTTCGATTTTTGAAGTAATTTCTTTGCACGATAATTAGATTTTCTTTGCACGATAATTACCCAGACATCATTAGTTTTCTGCTCGTCATGGACTCGTATTTTTTAAAATTCATTTGGCATGATTTTCAATTTTTCTAGCGTCTAGTGTGCGTCTATTTTGTGGGTTTTCGTGTTTTTCCGGTTCGGAACCCTTTGCAGTGTCAATGGGCGGGAGCACAATTTTGAGGCCGCTTTCGATTTTTTCTTCCTTCCCTAATATCGTAGTCCCAAAATTTCGGAGTCATGGTCTGGGTTGCCCATAGAAAAAATGAAAAAAAAAAAAAAAAAAAGATGGTGAGGTGCAACACGAGGACTTCCCACGAGATCACCCATCCTAGTACTACTCTCGCCCAAGCACGCTTAACTGCGAAGTTCTGATGGGATCCGGTGCATTAGTGCTGGTTTGATCGCACCTACTAAGTGGAGCGCTATCAAATGCTTTATATGCACCCGAGGGCATCTGCGGTTCGGTTTGGATCGGTTTTAACGCAAAAAGCCGTCCGATTCGGACTTGAAAGTAATCTGCGATGCGGTTTGCATCGGATCGGTTACAGTATAAATTCCGATCCAATCCGATCAAAAGCGGATCGGATCCGGTTGGATGATTCCGTTTTCACTTTTATTAAATTTTTATATATTTTCCGATTCAAAATGCTAATTCGACGCCTCAAATACACTGTTCCAACCGTCAAAGCATGGATAACAGTAGCCACCTTCCCGACGGGGCTTTCGGAGCATCTGCGACATATCGGTAAATATGAAATTCGTTTCCAGCAGCTCCTAATGACCTGAATTTTTGTCGGGTGATAGGAAAAAATCAGACGAGCGAGGCCCATCGATTCCAAAGGAATCCATGGGCACCCGCCTATTTTGGCCAAAAGGCACGGTCGATACCACTTTTTCGATTTTTGAAGTATTTTCTTTGCACGATAATTACCCAGACAAGTGTAGTTTTCTGTCCGTCGTGAACCCGTACTTTTTAAAATTCGTTTGACATGATTTTCAATTTTTCTAGCGTCTAGTGTGCGTCTGTTTTGTGGGTTTTCGTGTTTTTCCGATTTGGAAGCCTTTGCAGTGTCAATGGGCGGGAGCACTATTTTGAGGCCGCTTTCGGTATTTTGTTCCTTCCCTGATATCTTAGGCCCAAAATTCCGGAGTCATGGTCTGGGTCGCCCATGGAAAAAATGAAGAAAAAAAAAAGATGGTGAGGTGCAACACGAGGACTTCCCACGAGATCACCCATCCTAGTACTACTCTCGCCCAAGCACGCTTAACAGCGGAGTTCTGATGGGATCCGGTGCGTTAGCGCTGGTATGATCGCACCAGCTAAGTGGAGCGCTATCAAATGCTTTATACGCACCTGAGGGCGTTTGCGGTTCGGTTTGGATCGGTTTTAAGGCAAAAAGCCGTCCGATCCAGACTTGAAAGTAATCTAAGATGCGGTTTGCGCCGGATCGGTTACGGTATCAATTCCGACCCGATCCAATCCGATCAAAAGCGGATCGGATCTGGTTGGATGATTCCATTTTTGCTTTTATTAAATTGTTTTATTTTTTCCGATTCAAAATACTAATTCCACGCCTCAAATACACTATTCTATACGTCAAAGCATGGATAACCGTAGCCACCTTCCCGACGCGGCTTTCGGAGCATCTGCGACTTATCGGTAATTACGAAATTCGTTTCCAGCAGCTTCAAATGACCTGAATTTTTGTCAGGTGATAGGAAAAAATTCGACGAGCGAGGCCCTTCGATTCCAAAGGAATCGATGGGCACCGCCGATTTTGGCCAAAAGGCACGGTCTAGACCACTTTTTCGATTTTTGACGTATTTTCTTTGCACGATAATTACCCAGACTGGTGAAGTTTTCTGCCCTCGTGGACCCGTATTTTTTAAAATTTGTTTGACATGATTTTCAATTTTTCTAGCATCTAGTGTGCATCTGTTTTGTGAGTTTTCATGTTTTTCCGATTCAGAAGCCTTTGCGGTGTCAATGGGAGGGAACACTATTTTGAGGCCGCTTTCAGTATTTTCTATCTTCCCTAATATCGTAGTCCTAAAATTTCGGAGTCATGGTCTGGGTCGCCCATGGAAAAACTGGAAAAAAAAAAAAAAAAAAAAAAAAAGATGGTGAGATGCAACACGAGGACTTCCCACAACATCACCCATCCTTGTACTACTCTTGCCCAAGCACGCTTAATTGCGGAATTCTGATTGGATCTGATTCATTAGTGCTGGTATGATCGCACCAGCTATGTGGAGCACTATCAAATGCTTTATACTCACCAGAGGGCGTTTGCGGTTCGGTTTGGGTCGATTTTAAGGCAAAAGGCCGTCCGATCCGGACTTGAAAGTAATCTGCGATGCGGTTTGCGTCGGATCGGTTACAATATCAGTTCCGACCCAATCCAATCTGATCAAAAGCGGATCGGATCCGGTTGGATGATTCTGTTTTCGCTTTTATTAAATTGTTTTATATTTTTCGATACAAAATGCTAATTCGACATCTTAAATACACTATTCCATACATCATAGCATGCATAACAGTAGCCACCTTTCCGACGGGGCTTTCGGAGAATCTGCGACATATCGGTAATTACGAAATTCATTTCCAGCAGCTCCTAATGACCTGAATTTTTGTCAGGTGATACGAAAAAATCCAACGAGCGAAGCCCATCGATTCCTTTCTTCCAAAGGAATCTATGGGCACCCGCCGATTTTGGCCAAAAGGCACGATCTAGACCACTTTTTCGATTTTTGAAGTATTTTCTATGCACGATAATTACCCAGACATGTGTAGTTTTCTGGCCATCGTGGACCCGTATTTTTTAAAATTCATTTGACATGATTTTCAATTTTTCTAGCATCTAGTGTGCGTCTATTTTGCGGGTTTTCGTGTTTTTTCGGTTCGGAAACCTCGGCAGTGTCAATGGGCGGGAGCACTATTTTGAGGCCACTTTCGGTATTTTCTTCCTTCCCTGATATCGTAGTCCCAAAATTCCGGAGTCATGGTCTGGGCACCCATGGAAAAACTGAAAAAAAATAAATGGTGAGGTGCAACACAAGGATTTCCCATGAGATCACCCATGCTAGTACTACTCTCGCCCAAGCATGCTTAACTACGGTGTTTTGACTGGATCCGGTGCATTAGTGCTGGTATGATCGCACCAGCTAAGTGGAGCACTATCAAATGCTTTATACGCACCCGAGGGCGTTTGCGGTTCGGTTTGGATCGGGTTTAAGGCAGAAAGCCGTCTGATCCGGGCTTGAAAGTGAGCTGCGATGCGGTTTGGGTCGGATCGGTTACAGTATCAATTCCGACCCAATCAAATCCGATCAAAAGCGAATCGAATCCGGTTGGATGATTCCGTTTTCGCTTTTTTTAAATTGTTTTATATTTTGTTATTCAAAATGCTAATTGGTCGCCTCAAATACACTATTCCATACGTCAAATCATGAATAACAGTAGCCATCTGGGTTTGTCCAGAACTCCCTAACTAGAGCAGGGTAGATTACCGGAGAACCTTCGAAGAAGCTTGACCATCCAGCAGCATGGATGTTGGAGAAAATGTCAATCCCGTTATCAGCCAGGAATTATAGATTAATCTTGAACTCGACCATGACATCGGCAGTCTGAGTGTTAAAGGTTTTTCCTTTACCCTTAGAGCCAGCAGCAGAAGAGGTTGCCATAGTTTAAGAGAAGAGGTCTTGAGAAGAAGGGTTTTTCAGAAAGGGTTTTCCTTTTCGAAGATGCAAGAAGAAAGATGAAAGCTTTTTGTAAAGGTTTGATTTTTAACAAAACTTAGGTTTTAAAGAGAGGAGAGGAGAGAATGAAAACCTTTCGTATTTTCAAAGAGATAGAGAGAGCGAAACGACGTGCATTAAATGCCTGACACACGTTCAGACTTCGAAACCGTAAAAAGCATTTTTGGCAAACAAAGAAAACAAAGACTGACTCAGTTAAGGGAATGAAAGATAATAGTTCATTTGACAAAGATTGGGTTCCATTAATGCATAAGACGAGCAATCTGAAAGTACAATGGATGAGCATATATTGGACGTAATGCAAATATTGGACGCATGCATTGGACTCTCAGTCAATCGATGAAATGCATGTTCAGATATTTTCTTATAAATGTGAACCTATCTTCGGCTAATGGTTTAGTGAAGATATCTGCCCATTGATGGTCAGTATCAACAAATTGAATATCTATTGTTCCTTTTTGCACATAGTCTCTAATAAAATGGTGCTTTATTTCTATATGCTTTGCTCTAGAATGCAGTATGGGGTTCTTTGACAAGTTAATAGCAGCAGTGTTATCACACATGATAGGGATGTTGCTTACAAACACATTGTAGTCTTCCAACTGATGTTTGACCCAAAGCAATTGTGAACAGCAAATGGCTGCAGCAATGTACACAGCTTCAGCAGTTGATAGAGCAATTGTGCTTTGCCTTTTGCTTGACCATGAGACAAGATTAGCACCAATGAAGTGACACCCTCCACTTGTGATTTTTCTTTCTATTCTGTCTCCAACATAGTCAGCATCACAGAATCCAACTAATCTCTATTCATCAAATTTCTTATAAAAAAGACCTAGATTAGTAGAACCTTTTAGATATCTAAAGATTCTTTTTACTGCTGAGAGATGAGACTCTCTTGGATCGGATTGAAAACGAGAACATAAGCAAACAATAAACATGATATCAGGTCTGGACGCAGTTAGATATAAGAGGGAACCAATCATACCTCTATATATCTTTTGGTCTACCTTTTTTATCTTTATCATCTTTGTTTAGCACAGACGTTGGATGCATTGGTGTATTCATAGGTTTACAATCGTCCAACTTGAAGCATTTCAGAAGCTCCTTTGTGTACTTCGTCTGATGAATGTACACTCCGTCTGAAGTTTACTTTACTTGAAGTCCGAGGAAGAATTTTAGTTCTCCCATCATGCTCATTTCAAATTCCCTTTGCATTAAGTCAGAAAACTCTTGGCAAAGAGATTCATCAGTTGCACCAAATATAATATCATCAACGTAAATTTAAGCAACAATAAATTCCTTTTTATTTACTTTTCTAAACAGAGTTGTGTCCACTTTTCCTCTTGAGAAGCCATTCTCCATTAGGAAAGTGCTGAGTCTCTCATACCAAGCTCTAGGAGCTTGTTTGAGTTCATATAAAGCTTTCTTAAGCTTATATACATGCTCAGGACGGTTTTGATCTTCAAAATCGGGTGGTTGAAAAACATATACTTCTTCATTAATTACACCATTTAGGAATGCACTTTTTACATCCATTTGATAAAGCATGATGTTATGATGTTCAGCATATGAGAGTAAGATGCGTATAGCTTCTAATCTAGCTACTGGAGCAAAGGTTTCAGTATAATCAATACCTTCTTCTTGTGAGTAGCCTTGAGAAACTAGCCTTGCTTTATTCCTTACAACTTTGCCATCATCGTCCATCTTGTTGCGATAGACTCACTTGGTTCTAATGACAGACTTATCCTTAGGCAAGGAGACCAGCGTCCAAACGTCACTTCGTTGAAACTGGTTGAGCTCCTCTTGCATAGCGAGGATCCAGCACTCGTCCAATAAGGCTTCGTCCACAGACTTTGGTTCCATCTCAGAGATGAAAGCTGAGAGATGAAAGCTGAGTCAGCTTGCTCTCTGAAGGTTGACCTTGTCCGGACGCTATCATTAGGTTTGCCAATGATTTGATCTTCAGGATGATAAGTCCTGAATTGCCATGAACGAGGGGTGTTTACAGTTTGCTGAGACGATGATGCGTCCTGCGTAGCATCTGATGCCTCGTCTTTGTTGGTTGTTGGACAAGCATCTGAATCATTCAGATTCATATCTGCAAAAGAATCATCTAGCTCTGATAATCTCTTATCAGGCTGTTTGTCATCAAATTTAACATGGATGGATTCTTCAACAATCAAAGTTCTAGAGTTATAGACTCTAAAAGCTTTGGACGTTTCAGAGTATCCTAACAATATTCCATTATCTACTTTCGCATCAAACTTTCCTAGTTGATCCTTAGTATTTAAAATAAAGCATTGACATCCGAAGGGGTGGAAATAAGAAATGTTGGGTTTGCGTCCTTTCCACAATTCATAACGAGTCTTATTCAAGATTGGTCTTATGTATATTCTGTTTTGAATGTAGCAGGCAGTATTTATAGCTTCAACCCAGAAGTGCTTAGGGACAGAATTATCACTGAGCATCGCCCTAGCCATCTCTTGAAGAGATCGGTTCTTTCTCTCAACAACATCGTTTTGTTGTGGTGTTCTAGGGGCAGAGAAATTGTGATGAATACCACTTTCATCACAGAACCTTTGAAAAAGCTCATTTTCAAATTCGCCTCCATGATCACTTCTGATCGAGCTGATGAATATGCCCTTTTCATTTTGAACTCGCTTACAGAATACAGAAAAGACCTTGATAGACTCATCCTTGTGAGCAAGGAACTTAACCCATATCCATCTAGTATAGTCATCTACTATGACAAGTCCATATTTCTTACCACTGACAGAAGCAGTCCTTGTTGGACCAAACAAATCAAGATGCAACAATTCCAGTGGTCTAGAAGTACTAACAATGTTCTTGGACTCAAACGAGTTCTTAACTTGTTTTCCTTTTTGACATGCGTCACAGAGAGCGTCTGATCTAAACACAATCTTTGGTAAACCTCTTACAAGGTTATGCTTGTTTAGTCTAGAGATTAATCTCAGACTAGCATGACCAAGTCTTTTGTGCCAGATCCATCGCTCATCTTCAACAGACACTAGACATGATACACTTTGAGTTGAAAGTTCCCCCAAGCTAATCTTATATAGATTATTTTGCCTTTTGGCAGTGAATAAGATGGACCCATCAGGGTTCTTGACCATACATTCACCTTTATTGAAGGAAACAACAGACCCACTGTCACATAATTGACTTATGCTAAGCAAGTTGTGTTTTAATCCTTCAACCAGAAGAACATTATCAATAGAGGGAAGAGGATGCTTACTAATCTTACCTATTCCTACTATCTTTCCCTTCTGGCTGCCTCCAAAGGTGACCCATCCGCCAGTCTTCTCACGGATTTCTTGGAACATACACCTTTCTCCCGTCATGTGACGTGAGCAACCACTGTCCAAGTACCAGGACCGGGGTCTTTTTTGTGTTGCTAAGCAGATCTGCAACAGGTATTATCATATTCTTAGGTACCCAGATAGACTTGGGTCCTTTTGGGTTAGTTGGTGGTCTTCGTCCATGCATTTTGTTTTTGTTCTTGTAAATGCATTTTGAAGAGGTGTGACCACTTTTTCCACAAATCTTACAGTAAGTTCTGGATGCATGCAATTTATTTTCTTTTTGCTTTCCATAGGAATGAAAAGCCTTGTGATGTTTGTTGGACCCTGATATTTTCTGAGACGCACTTTGTTTCTCAGAGTCGTAGCCTAGGCCAGACTTATTATGAGGTGATCTAATATACCTTAATATCAGGTCTAGATTCTCTGATCCTCCAACAAGCTTAGATACGCTTTTGGTGAGATCAGATACCTCTTGTTTTAGTCTAGTTACCTCAAGGGGTTCACTGGACTCAGAGGTGAGTTTGTCAGTTAGACTGACATTCTCAGCTTTAAGCTTATTATTCTCTTCAACAAGCTGCTTATTTAGTTTGTTGGACTCTTCCAACTCTTTATTCACTTTTGACAGTTTTCTCTTAAGCATGATGTATTGATGATGCAATAGAGAAGAATCATTTAGCAGTTCATCATATGCTTCTTGAAGAGAGTCAGAAACAGATACCTCGTCATCTTCTGATTCAGCGTCCGAAGAGCTTTTGGCCATCAGGCAGAGATTTGAGGTAGAGGGGCTCTTTGGTCTGAACCGATGTTCCAAAGCGTCCAGCTTCTCCTTAGCTGTTTGGAATCGCGAGACCATGTCCAGTCTTGGACGATCAAGGGCGTTGACAAGACACCAGTTAGCATGAGCATTTTGAGAACACCGTCTGATATCATTACTCGTCCAGTCTATTTCATGTTTGGACGATGTTGATCCGTACTCAAGGGTAATCGTTGGACGATAATCTCCGTTAGTGAAGATGTCCCACAACTCATAGTCTTGAGCTTGGACGTATATTTGGAAAATTGATTTCCAACGAGGATAGTCTGTTCCCTTGAAGATGGGTGGAACATTCCATCCTCCTTCAAAGGTAGACTCCTGACTTCTTTCTCCGGGAACAACAAGTTGTTCATCGTCCGAAGAGTCTTCATCTTGTTTATTGGACCAAAGGCATAAGTTAGCCTCTTCATTTGTTTCTTCTTCTTCTTCTTCTTCTTCGTCTTCTTCTTCTTCTTCTTCTTCTTCAGAAGAGTTCAAGTCCTCCCAAGTTGCTATGAAGTTCTTTTTCTTCTTTTTGAAGAACTTCTTCTTGTCTTTTAGTGTAGGGCAATCAGCTTTGAAGTGTCCTGGTTTGTTGTATTCAAAACAGACCAGCTGACTTTTATCTTTGGGTTCAGCATGATCCTTGAAGCTTTTCTTTTGGAATGGCCTCCTTTTCATTCCATTTTTCTTTCTCCACATATTCTGAATCTTTCTGGAGATAAAGGATAGCTCGTCATCATCTGATACATCATCATTAGACTGATCAGCTTCATCACTGGACTCATCATCTTTTAAAGCTTTTGAGTTGTTAGACCTATGAGCTTTCAGGGCAATCCCTTTGTTCTTCTTTCCAGGATTGTCAAGATCAAGCTCCTGCTCATGAACTTGAAGCGTCCCGACAAGATCATCCAGAGTCAAAGTAGAGAGATCTTTGGCCTGGGGGATTGCAGTGACAAGAGGTCTCCACTTCTTAGGCAGCTCCTAAGAATCTTGGTGACATTCTCCTTGGTAGTGTATACCTTTCCAAGGGATTTCAGATTGTTGATGATCGTCTGAAAGCGACCCATCATGTCTAGGATGGACTTTCCTTCAGCCATGGTGAACATTTCATACTGGCCAACCAGCATGATGATTTTAGAATCCTTCACCTTGGTTGTCCCTTCATGGAGATTGGACAAGGTGTCCCATATTTGTTTGGCTGATTCACATGCGTGAATCTTCTGAAATTCATCAGGGCTGAGGGCACACATTAAAGTATATCTTGCTTTATGATTCAGTTCCATTCTAGCTCGTTTAGCATCAGTCCAGTCGTCCTCTGCTTTGTCTGTCCCGTCAGAGTTGAGACAAATGTTAGGACCTTTTGTGATTCTAATCCAGAGAGCTGAGTTTGTACTGAGGATAAAACCTTTGAATCTTTCCTTCCAGTACAGGTAGTGAGTACCGTTGAAGAACGGCGGTCTGGTCATGGAAGTGCCTTCCATAACAGGTTGACTCCCGCTTGGCATACCTAGTCCAGACATATCTGCAGTAGGATCTTTTCCTCTACATGGCAAATTGCTCAACCCAGAGGCTGAGCTCTGATACCAATTGAAGGAACCTGTTTGAAACACAAGAAGGGGGTTAAATTGTGTTTCTGAAGATTTTAAATTCTTTTTGTGAGCAGATAATAGTTTTCACAAGGTTGGACGCTAAAACGATTAAAAGCAAAGAGAGCTCTTCCAAACACCAAGTTGGATGCTAACTTAGTTTGACTAAGATACGAAAGCAGCGTAGGAAAAGGCAATTCAATCACAGTTAGTTAGTTAGATAATAAACTAAAGTAAGGGTAAGGGAGAGAAAAGAACACAAAGATATTATCCTGGTTCACTCTTCACCAAAGAGCTACGTCCAGTCCTCTCTACTTGAGAGCTTTATCCACTATAACAAAAACCTTTTGTTACAAAGTATTCAACACCTCTTCAGGCAGTATTCTCAACCTCTTCAAGTTCTCTAAGTATTCTTTTACAGACAAGCCTCTTCAGGCTCAACCAAACTAAGGTTTTGAAAAGAGTTTGTTCTACTAACTCACTAAATTTGAGAATTCGAAACTAAAGCTTAGACTCTTAAAAACTATACATGGAGAGTAATATGAAAGTGAGGATCAGATTAGCTTTGCTAGATTTCCAAGGTTGAGATTTTCTCTTTGATTTCTTGAGCTGATGTTTGCTTGTATCTCTCGAAAGATTTTGAATCGCTAAGTGTTGCTTCACTTGTATTTTTGCTCAAGTTCGGTAACCTTGCATCTTCAAGGGATGGAGGTATATATAGCCTCTTTTCTTTGAGAAGTCTTCAGTCTTCAATGGATGGAAAAGGATCCGTTGTGATGAGCATTGAATGTATTTGATCCGTTGAGTCTGATAGCTTCTGAAGTTTCTGATCAGCAGGATAGACTATCAGGAAGATAGATAAAAGTGGTGCTGACATATCCTCTGAGTAGAACAAAAGTTGCCTTTTGTTTTTCCAAAAGAAGAAGGTCACCTTTAAGCGACAGAGACATTCTGGCTTACACTTTACATTTGTACGAATATTACAAAGAATGTTTTGTCCCAAGGATATAAGCCTTTTACAGGGAATAATAAATTCAAATACTTTTACAAGATATTCGCGCTTGAAATATAAAAGCACTTATTGGACTAGCTATTACAAAAGTAACCGAAAGAGTCTTTGGACTCATGGTTCTATATATTACTGTCCAGTCGTAAACCAAGATTAAATGTTGGACGAGATAAAGTCTTTGGGACTATGGATAGTCTTTGGACTCAATTAAGTTTTATCCTGCACACTTAATGTAAAACGTTAGTCAATAACAAATCTTTGTTCATCTTAAATTAGCTCTTTGTTAACATCAAAACTTAAGGGATTATTTGGACCATAACCACTTTGGTTCCAACAGCCTTGTCCAGCCATATCTGCTGTAGGATCTTTTCCTCTACACGGCTAAGTGCTCAACCCAGAGGCTGAGCTCTGATACCAATTGTAGGAACCTGTTTGAAACACAAGAAGGGGGTTGAATTGTGTTTCTTAAGTTTTTAAAAAATTTTCACAAGCAGATATATATTTTCGCGAAGGTTTAGAAGATAAAACAACAACAGACGCATAGAGCATTTTCAAAACCAATTGGACACTTATGTAAAAAGGACAAGCGCGATAAGAAAGAAATTCAATCCGAAGGAGTTAGTTTAAGAAACAAATTAAGGCAAGAGCAAGGGAAAGAAAAGGACACAAAGATGTTATCCTGGTTCACTCTTCACCAAAGAGCTACGTCCAGTCCTCTCTACTTGAGAGCTTTCTCCACTATAACAAAAAACCTTTGTTACAAGTATTCAACACCTTTTCAGGCAAGTATTCTACACCTCCACAGGCATACTCAATATTCTTTTACAGACAAGCCTCTTTAGGCTCAATCAACTAAGGTTTTGAAAAAGGTTTGTTCTACTCACTCACGAAGTGTGAGGGTTTGAAACTAAAGCTCAGAACTCTTGAACAATACTCTTCGCAGAGAGTGATTTGAAAGTTAAGAACAGAGTAAGCTTGTAAGCTTTGATTTTTAGTTTGTTTTCTTGTATACTTGTATATTGTTCAAAGTCAGTCTAGTTGTACATCACCCCTTTCATCTTCAAAGGAGGAGGTATTTATAGCCTTCTGGTCTTGATCAACTTCAATCTTCAACGGTTGGAAAAGAATCCGTTCTGATTAAGCATTAAATGCGTTGGACCGTTGAGCCTGATAACTTGTTGAGGCTTTTGATCAGGAAAGTAGACTATCATGTTTGATAGCTTGAAATAGGGCTGACACCTTTTCCTTGTACTCGAAAGTTGGCTTTTGTCTTTCTTATTGGAGATAGTCAAATCCTTTTGTGTCAGGGAAGGATTGGCTTCAGCTTTTGATGGTACAAAGATTACCGGGAATATTTGTCCAAAGGATACAAGCTTTTATGCATAGTATAATAAATTCAAATACGTTCGCTCTAAAACATTTTTAAGCATAAGTCATTGGACTCTACTGAGGAGAGCGTCTAACGAATGAGAGATAGAGTCTTTGGACTCAGATACAACCGTAGAGAAAGTATAGTCCAAGGCGAGAACAACTTCTTTGGATGGGATGTAAGTCTTTGGACTTACATTTTTCCTGCACACTTAAGGTAAAGCATTAGTCCACAACTAATCTTTGTTCTCTTAAATTAGTCTTTTGTTAACATCAAAACTCAAGGGATTAATAAACCATAACCACTTTGGTTCTAACAGTCTCGGTATCACGACCTTCTCGGGAGATAACCAGAGAAGCACATAACGATGCAATACAAAGTAATGAGGTGAGATTCTCACTCATCAACACAACACATGGCAGAAGTAAAAACGATGCAACACGCAAGACAATAAAATACTAGTCATGCATATCATACATCTCAATACCTCATATTATTCAATCAACAGCATAAGACATCATCAACACAATATAATGATGTACAACTTGTAAATGTATCCATCAATAGTCATGCAATGCAATGGAATGCAATGCGAAGTTCATGACTCAATGCCATATGCCACATGGGTAAAAGTCTGACCCCTACTCCATGAAGCTAACAAACATCAGAGAGAGTGAATGGGAGGACATGTTCTGTGTACGCCAGCCTTGGGCAAGATGCTACAATATTAGTAACGTGCACGTATCTGGCTTTTACGGAAATACTCTACACTAAACAAGAAAAGTATGGCATCTAGTCGAGGATGCTAGTGTATTGCTCGGAGCCGCCATGACACAGAAGAGCTACCAACTGGACACATATCAGCCTTTCCAAACCTGATACCTCCAAGACTATTTAAAACGTCACCGTAAGATTCGCACCAGCATCAAGGTGTAAGCTCAACTCCTAGGCTCAAGGCCTTACAGATACATGCAACACAATGTCAATGCTTACACAAAGCAGATTCTATAAAATGTCTATCCACTGAATAAACCTCCTGATTCTATACGAATCTTCTCGTATAGATCTTTCACCATTAAAGTATTTTTATAACATTTATCCATCGGATAACTTCAAGATTCACCAAGTTTCTCTTCCTTAGGAACTTCACACATTTTAAGTGTTTTAAAATTTTATCCATTGGATAAATCTCGTGATCCCTCCAGGATCGAGTCATCACAAGACTATAGAGTTAGAGTCATCATAAGACTATAGAGTTAGACGATGTTCTCGGGTCCGACTCACCGGCCCCTCATCGAACTACTGTTCCAAACCAAAACGTTTCATGTTTGTGTTCGTGTCTTATGATATATTTCTCAAGTCCTATGTAACATCCCAGTTTTCGGAAACCTTAATTGAGAAAGATGGCCTAGATTGAGTATGTATATGTTTATTGATAATCATTATCATGGCTTGTAATTGTATTTAGAAAATAGGTTAAGAGTAGGGATGAATTGGATAAGAGAAGGATGAAGGACAAAGGATCAGGAGCAGAACGCTCAAGTGTGGACCAGTGTAACGCTCCAGCGTGCTAACGCTCTAGCGTGGAGAGCTTTGGACACTCAAGTGTGGACCCTCTGACTATTGTTGGCAATGATGGGACGTAAAGTGGCACGTGTCGGTTACGCTTTGCGGCTGGCACATGATGGGTGGTGCCTTGGCAGTGAGGAAACATCAACGCTCAAGCGTGGGAGAAGCCAACGCTCAAGCGCTGGAAAGCTAAAGCGTGGAGAATTCCGACGCTAAAGCGTGGACAATAGAAAAGTTTCCTATATATAGTTCTTCATTTTCACCGTGAGAAGAGTTTTCACTCTTCACACATACAGAGAGAGCTCGAGATAGAAAGCAGATTTGAGGTTGGAGCTTTGATTTCAAGTTGTGATCTGTTCGTTAGCCCGATTCCAATTCCGATCGTGTTTTCATGATCAGCGCGACTCCTACTCCAATTCTACCGGTTTGTTTTTGTGATTTGAGGAGGGTAAGCGGAGGTTCCATATATACCTACATTGTACCTATACAATGTTCTTTTTTGGTTTAAGCTTCTTTTCACGGTTTTAATTTCGTATTAGGCTTAATGCTATAGTCTAAGTGTATTTTCCGTGATTAGGGCAAGTTTGGAAGTTGCGTGCGGATCCCGTTGGACCAGGTGGGCTGCGACTGTGAGGCAAGGAGAGGAGCAAAGGAGTGCTCATTGTGTTCGAGATTATCATCACTTTTGCTATCAGATGGGGAGAAAGAGTTACACACATCGGGGAGGCAAGAGTAGTCCATATAGCAGTATTGTATGTTTCATGTGTGGGGGGGGAACCCTAAACCCTACATAAGGTTGAGCCCTGACAAAGTACCTAAACCCTAGTTTTAGCCTACTTTGGGCTATCACCATTATATTTGATACCCTAGATTAGTAGATCTATGATGCATGATAATATGTGCTCTGTGTTGATATATGCGTACTTGCTATTTATAATGTTTGATATTTGCAAGAGATGCATGACATGTTGATGATAATGGCTTGTTGGTATGTATGTTGTTTATAACTTTATGGAGTATGTTGATAATTGCTGAACTGTTGCATTATATCTGGAAAATGCGTGTATGTATGAGATTCGAAGGTTTAGCATGATTAGGGCTTTGACCCCGTGGTGAATGTTTGAGCTGATAATTGAGATTTGAGGTATAGTAGAGCTTGGAGCTCAAAAGGTCGTGATGGGAGCTTGGAGCTCATATAGGTACAAATGGAGCTTGGAGCTCATATGATTACAGTGGAGCTTGGAGCTCGTATGTGTACCTATAGAGCTTAGAGCTCATGTTGCTAAGAGCAAGTTTACATGTGTTGCGATATTAGCTCAAGAGAGATGGATGACATGCATAGCATATACATTTGATGCCAAGTGGCGAGCCGTATGCTGTGAGGCATACGAGGTTGGTGCACCGAGTGGGGGTATGGAAAACGGAAGGGAAGGTTTGAGAGACCTTGGGGATATACTGGATGCAGGTGTACCCACATGAGACCGGTATGGTAGCGCCTATCGTGTCGTGACGATCCTGGCTAAGTATGGTTATCCCGACTAGAGCCCTAAGTCTTTTCAGTTGCCGTTGGATCTTCCGAGGAGGCCCAGTTAACCCTCTTTGTCTGGGACAGTTGAGTGGTGATGCACTCTTATGGGTCACGGCGAGCAGAACGGATTACCGGAAAGAACCAACTTGTTGTCCGATATGCGGACGTGATGTTGCCCTTAATAGGGTGTTTAGTACCGGACGGCATGCATGGAAAGAGTATGTGTACATCTAGCTAGGAGACGACCATCGTGTCATGATATCGAGAGATGATTGTGTTTGCTATATGTTCTGCGTTGCATCATCCCTGTCGTAGATGTGTTGTATATCTTATCTCCCTGTATTTTCCTGCATGTTTTGCTTTCAATCTGCGAGTAGATGACGAGTTAGTTGGAGCTGAGTATGGACCCGAGGATGCATCCCTTCCTCCAGGCAGCACCGGGGATCCCGATGCTGGGCGAGCTTGAGATTGTCTACCACGACGAGCAGGGGTGGTAAGTGGACCCGTCTACATTTTTTACTGTGTATATCGGACCAGTGAGCTTGCTGTTTCGAGGCGGTATTGCACCACGAGCGGACATGATGGGACCGTACAGAGTGATCCAGTTTCTTCTATTTCCCCAGATGTGGCACCCACCCAGGCCACGAGAGCAGGACTTCATGTGGGCTGCTCCAGCATCATCTCACGTGACGAGTCGCAGAGGCTTTGTGCTGAGAGGATAGCGTCAGAGGTCAGAGCGGTATCTGAGAGCCGTCAGGCGTAGGTGGATGGTTTTGTCTAGTTCTTCCTTGGATTATGTGCCCCTACAGGTTTATAGGTGCACATTTGGGGAAGGACAGGATAGCTTTTGACTTTCATGTCGTGGAGGACGTGACGTCGCCAGTGCATCAGTCATAGGATGTGAGGTGAGGTCTTTTGATGTATTTTGAGAGGGGATGGGGAGAGCCTGTGAGTTTAGTTGAGTCCCTTTTGATGTTATGTTGTATTTTCGTTCTCTTATGTACTTCCGTTTGTATATGTACTTAGCCCTACTGATGGGGCCACCATGTATATATATATGTACTGTGTGTGGATGTTTCGTTTATCCCATTGTGTTTACTCTGATATTGTGCGCTATTAAGTTGATCATATGTTATCGCTGCTTTAATAAGCGCGTAATCGCTCAGTTATAATTAATATTATGTTTGGGTTCTAAAATAATGGGATTTCCTCGAGTGGGACTTGGGGACGTCACATTAAGGTGGTATCAGAGCAGTTTGATCCTATCTGGACCGTGGAAGTGAAGGACCAAGATTGTGAGGTATTAGGGAGTTGAACTGGCAAAGTATGTCGTCTCTGCCAAGGAGTACGACTGTGTCTAAAGGGATAGGATGGACGCGAATGATTGTTGTAGTGCTTGTATGAATGATAATTAGATGTATGTACGTATGTTGCTTATCATGTTTGAACTCTGAGCTAACGGTTACTTGAATCGGGAACCAATGGCTCGGGGAAGAGGTAGAGGTGTAACAACCCAATTTTGTTTAATGTGTATCGATGTGTATATATATGTTTTCATATGTTGATCTATGATCTTAGTTCCATGTTGGATGTTTAAGTGTATGTTTTGGGTAGTTTAGCCTTTAGAAAGGGCAAGAAACCTGTTTTACGGTTTTGGACGTATCTTGAGTTCTAGATATCCGATTGGGACGATTTTGAATGCGTTGGAAAGCTTAGAGAATTATCTACAATTCAAAATAGTCATAATCGATTATTATGAGTTTCATAAAAACCATAATCGATTATTGGTTACCTGCAATCGATTATGGGTATTCGAGAATGCTGATTGTCGAGTCAGAACTGCGTTTTTCTACAGAAACAAGTTTTGGACCCTTAACTCGGCCCGTTTCATCTTAAATCCTTTTTAAACCCTTTTAGCATGACCTAAACCCTATTATTTGCTATCTTAGACTCAGAAAAACGGCCTCTCTTCATCTCTCATGAAATCCCTTTGATTTCTTTCTCAAACCACCAAAGAGAAATCCTTGTTTTGGTTGATCTTCATCAAGAATACTTCTTGAACGTGTGAATCCTATTCTTGCTGGGTAGATCGTGATCAAGCGCTGGACCGTGAGGAGGAAATCAAGAGCGAATCCTTGTTTCTCTTACCCTTAGGCTATGCGTTTCATCATACCGGGTGCGGGGGGGAAAATATGATCATATCATATGGGAATGTGAGAATGGGATTGAGGTGATTGGGGATTCCCATGATCCCCTTGTGCCTTGAGTGATTTGTTGATACCATTGTTGGAGCAATGGCTTAGATGCTTGTGTGCTATGAATATAGTATTGAATCAATTATATGATTGTGATATCATGAATACGTGTATGTATTGCTATAATGATGTTATAAATATGTGTGTTACTATAAGTGGTATAGTGTTGTTAATGTTATTATGATAATGTTTTGATCATGAATTATATAACTATTGGTTTGAGATTATAATATGTGAATATTGAGTTATAATTAAGGATGAATGTATGTGAACTATGATTGTGACATTATCGAAATGTGATGTATTGTTTATGTGTGAGACCCAGCTCTAAGGAGCCTGTGATGGGTGCTCATTTGTGGATGTTGTGTGTGAGACCCAGCTCTAAGGAGCCCGTGATGGGTACTCATTTGTCATTGCTTGAGTGACGCCCAGCTTTGCAAGGCCCGAGATGGGACTCAGCTCTGAATGGCCCTTTTATGGACCCAGCCATGGAATGGCCCGAGATGGGATCTAGCCGCTAAGAGCCTGTGGATGAGACCCAGCCCCTAGAGAGCCTGTTTATAGGTACTCAAATATGTGTGTTTTATGAGTCCGAGGGGACATTGTTACTTGTGATTGTAATGCTACATGTTTACAAAATATAATGAAATGATATGTTAAAATGTAATGAGATAATTTGACTTGATTTACGAAGATGATTATGTCATGTTTGTGGGTGTATAGTACTTATATATTTATGTATACGTACATATGTATATTAGTGTGTATGCACTCTCCTTAATTTCCATTTTACTTCCATAACATATGTATATGAGTATGTCTTCTCACCCCTTTGTATTTGTGTCTCTTCTTGTATAATGTATGTTTTCTACAGATGATTCTCAAGCGATTGAGGAGTAACTCATTGGTGCTTACGTGGAGTTATGGATGCTCTATTAGGATTTGTTTTCACTTTGATGTTGTTCTTAGGCTTTGGATCATGTTATTTATTTCTTTTTGGGTTTTTGTTTAGCTCTGATCTATGTGACATCGGGCTAGGGGATTATCTTGTTTAAACTATTTATTATTTATGCGAAACTTGTAAATGTTTTATGACAATATGTTTAATTTAATTGGGTTTGAAGTTGAGTTTATGAATGGTGATACTCTTAACTATTGCGAAAATGTTCATTAATGGTAGAACTCGTATCTTTATTCGGCAAAGAATCTTTTCGCAAATCAATATTTATATAATAAATCTATGTTGGGGTTAAGGGTGTCACAAGAGGCAGGGATAGGACCGGACCCAATGGAGGTCAGGAGGCTGAAGCTTCACGTACTGGGAATGGAGCTGAGTTGCTGGAAACCCTCAGGATTATGAGGGATATGGCTGCTGCTATGCTACAACAAACGCAACAAAATGCTCAACTCATTCAGCTAACCCTTGAGAATCAACAACAACGGTGGAATGTCAGAATTGAAGAGGCCGGTTTGGATGCCTTCATGAGGCGACAACCTCCTCAGTTGAACGGGGACTACAATCCCGAGGGGGCGGAGTTGTGGATTCAAGAGTTGGAAAAGATCTTCGCAGCAACACACTATGATTAAGCTCAAAAAGTTTCTTATGCTTCTTTCATGTTGGTGGGAGGAGCATAGATGTGGTGGAAAGGGAAACAGAGGTTGTTTGAACCTGAAGGAAGAGCAATAACTTTGGGGATGTTCCGAGAATGTTTTCTAGAGAAGTATTTTTCTCGGATGACCAGGAAGGAAAAGGACAAGGAGTTCCAGAGTCTGAAACAAGGCAACATGACAATCGGGGAATATGCAGCAAGGTTTGAGGCGCTGCTTAAATTCTTAGAGTTTTATCAGCGGTATCCGGATGAGGAGTGAATGTGCTGCAGGTTTGAGGATGGTCTGAAGTATGAGATTCAGAAGGCTATAGTACCGTTGGGGATTACCGTATTCCCTGACATGCTGGATCGGTGTTCGGCAATTGAGAACATCAAAAGGAGAAGAGATATGGCGACAAGAAGCGGAGGACCTATCCGCAGTAACCAGAGGGGTAAGATTTCAGGGTGGCCGAGGGCCATATCAGAGACCAACACAAAAGGCTGGAGAGACTGGAAGTCAAGGACCAAGTGCAACTCAGGGGTTGCAAGGTTGTTTCAAGTGCGGAGGACCACACATGGCTCGAGACTGCAAAAGTCAAGTGCCCGGGAGGACCATGACTTGCTATACATGTGGAAGGCAAGGACACATGGCTAAGGGCTGCAGGCAAAGGAATGCATGGCCAACTGGTGTGCCTGGACAGGCTGCAAGACCACAAGCCGCGGGAAGAGTGTTTGCCGTGAGGGGAGCTAAATCCTCTCGATGCCCATATCTGACTCAAGGTAAGTGTTTAGTTTCGGGCAAGCTCTTATCTATGTTGTTTGATTCGGGGGCTACTCACTCCTTTATTTCTATGGAGTGCATGGATCATTTAGGGTTACCAGTTTCATCTTTACCATATGACCTTACTGTTTCCACACCCACTGGTGATTCATTGACTACCCTATTTGTGTGTTTGAAATGCCCTATCATAATAGAAAACAAATATTTCATTGTTGACCTGGTCTATTTGCCTATGAAGCAGATTGATGTTATTTTAGGCATGGATTGACTTTCGGCTAACCATGTGATACTGGACTGTTCAAATAAGACTCTTTGTTTCTATGAGCAATCTGGATTGACGCCTGCTAATGAAGGTACTCCGAAGGGTATACGATCGGGAGAGTGCGTGGTGCTGTTCTCCTGGGAAGCGAAGGAAACTCCGAACGTGGAAGTGCTGCTGATTGTGCGGGAATTTCCGGAGGTATTTCAGAATGACGTTCCAGGGTTACCACCGGAAAGAGAGATCGAGTTTACCATAGATCTTGTACCAGGAACTAGACCTATTTCGATAACACCTTATCGAATGTCTCCAGCAAAGTTAGCGGAGTTGAAGAAATAGTTGGATAAGATGTTAGGCAAGGAATTTATCAGACCCAGTGCATTGCCATGGGGGCTCTGATACTGTTTGTCAAGAAGAAGGATGGGAGTTCAAGGTTATGTGTGGATTATCGTCAGCTAAATAAAGTGACGATAAAGAATACGTATCTGTTACCAAGGATAGATGATTTGATGGGTCAGTTGAGGGGAGCAACTGTGTTTTCCAAGATCGATCTGCGATCTGGTTATCATCAAATTAGAGTGAGGAAGGAGAATATACCGAAGACTGCTTTTCGATGTCGGTATGGGCATTACGAGTATTTGGTTATACCGTTCGGTGTGACTAATGCTCCGGCTGTGTTCATGGACTATATGAACAAGATATTCTGACCGTTCCTAAACAAGTTTGTTGTCGTGTTTATCGATGACAACCTTATTTACTCTCCAAGTGAAGAGGAACATCAAGAGCATTTTCGAGTGGTGCTGCAGGTGCTGAAGGATAGGCAGTTATATATGAAGCTAAGTGTGAATTCTGGCTAGAGGAAGTACGGTTTCTAGGACACGTGATCGATCAACAAGGATATATAGAATCATGGTGGATCCTGCTAAGGTTGAAGCGGTAGTTAAGTTGGAGAGCCCGAAGTCTGTGAGCGAGGTTCGCAGTTTTCTTGATTTGGTGGGCTACTATAGGCGGTTTATTGAAGGATTCTCTAAGATTGCGTTGCCTATGATGCAGTTGACGAGAAAAGGAAAAGCGTTTGATTGGACGGAAGCTTGTGAGCAAAGTTTCTCGAAGCTAAAGCGTCGGTTGACCACGTCGTCGGTATTGGTTTTGTCAAATCCGTCAGGACGTTTTGACGTGTATTGTGATGCGTCTTATCAAGGATTGGGTTGTGTCCTCATGCAAGAAGGAAGAGTGGTGGCGTATGCCTCCAGGCAGTTGAGAGAGCATGGACGGAACTATCTGACTCATGATCTGGAGCTAGCTGCAATAGTGCTTGCATTGAAGATATGGAGACACTATCTGTATGGTGCTAAATTCAGCATATTCAGCGACCATAAGAGCCTAAAGTATTTGTTCGACCAGAAAGAGTTGAACATGAGGCAGAGGAGGTGGATGGAATTCATAAAGGACTATGAATTCGACCTGCAATACCATCCAGGCAAGGCGAATGTCATAGCGGATGCGCTCAGTAGGAAGTCCTTACATGTATCTGCAATGATGGTATGAGAGCTTGAGTTGTTAGAGCAGTTTAGAGATCTGAATCTGGATGTGGAAATCATCAAAGATAAGATGTATCTTGGAATGATCGAGGTTACTAGCGATTGCTTGAATCTGCTTTGGAAAAGGCAAGTCGAGGATGAGTACATTAACAAGGAAAACTAGTTGATCGAGGAAGGTGAGACGTTTGAGTTTAAAAGAGGTTCGGATGGCCTTATCAGGTGTGGCGACAGAATCTGCGTGCCTGAGGATAGTGAAGTTAAGAATATGATTTTGGAGGAAGCGCACAAGAGCAAGTTAAGTTTTCACCCAGGGGCTACTAAGATGTATCAAAACCTGAAGAAGTTATTCTGGTGGCTAGGGATGAAGAAGGAAATGGCGGCTTATGTCCTATCCTGTTTGGTGTGTTAAAAGGCGAAGGTTGAACACCAGAAGCCAGCAGGATTGTTGCAATCATTGGATGTTCCGGAATGGAAGTGGGATAGTATTGCAATGGACTTTGTTTCTAGGTTGCCAGGAACTCAGAAGAGGTGTGATGCAATTTGGGTCATCATAGATAGATTGACGAAATGTGCTCATTTCTTGCCTATCAACCAGAATTAATCTCTGGAGAGGCTGACTCAGATTTACATCAGGGAGGTGGCACATCTTGAACACACACCCCCCACTACAGAACCTCACCCCAAAAGCCCTCTTCCACTACCTGAATATGAATATGAACAACCACCCACACCACCCACCTCTGGACCACCCCCTGAACATGGCTACTACCCCATCCCACACACATCAACTGAACGTCTGGCCACTGAGATGTATACAGCTCTTGGACCCTTGGTTATCTGCCATGAAAAGAAGATGTTTCCTCTAAGGAAAGTCTATCCCAACCTCATCAAGGACAAGGCATTCCAATGATGCCACTACAATGTAAATAGGCACGTAGTTCTTCGTAATGAAGACAAGAAAGGCTACAAGACGGAGTACGAAAGAAGAGCAAGGACGTTTGGTTTAACCAACTTCATCCTTGATCCTGATCTGTCTTTCATTCCAAGCTACCCAATAACATGGAAGGAGTACTCTGATGTTTGGGACTTTCTTCCTTATTATGCCGTGCGGAAGGAGTGTGACATGACGCGGGAAGCTAAGATTCATCACAACCTTCCAAAGAAATTTTGGTCAAGGAAATCCGGCACAAGAGTAGGAGTTGTTCCTCCTCGAGATTGTCCAAGGATCCCTATTCTAGATCCCAACAAGAATAAGGACCTTCGCAAAAGGCTTAAGTCATGGACGTTGCCTTACAAAAATGCTTTTGATCCCTTGTTTTGGAAGAGACCTCGAGATGACTCTGGGGCTCTAGCAAGCATTTGGAACAAAGATCCCCGATTCAGATTTGACCCAGATGCTAAGGTCTACTGGGAAAGCCACATCTGGAGATGCTCCCAAGAAGCATCATCATCTGGACTATCAATTGAGGAGAAAGAAGAGATTCACGTCTACCCAAGACAATATCGAATCTCTGAGGCTGACTTCATGATCATAGACGATGTCTTTGGGATACCTCTTTATCCTAGAGATGTATTGCCTTCACCTGCTCCCAGATTGAGAGAAAACAAGTATGATGATGCTGAGATCATACTTGAAGTGCTGCCACCTCCACCCAAACCTGTCATTGATCCTAATGCTCCTCCTCCACCTTCTTAAAAATTTGTTTTATTTGTTTTCAAATATACTGACTATGATGTGTTTCTCACTCTTTTGTCTGATGACAAAAAGGGGGAGAAAATGGGTTGATTGAATACATACATCTTGATTGCTTTATAACATGTCTGGCTTTCCATGCTTAAAAGCTTATATATGTCCTATATGCTTTAAATGTTTAGATGCTTTAAATGATTTAAATGTTTGTCTTAGGGGGAGCCCTTCAGCTCTCTAGTACTCTTTGTTCAATCAAATTAGTGTGTTTGTCATCATCAAAAAGGGGGAGATTGTTGAAACCAAAGTGGTTATGGTCCAAATAATCCCTTAAGTTTTGATGTTAACAAAGAGCTAATTTAAGATGAACAAAGATTTGTTATGGACTAACGTTGTATATTAAGTATGCAGGATAAAACTTAATTGAGTCCAAAGACTATCCATAGTCCAAAGACTTTATCTCGTCCAACATTTAATCTTGGTTTACGACTGGACGGTAATATACAGAACCATGAGTCCAAAGACTCTTTCGGTTACTTTTGTAACAGCTAGTCCAATAAGTGCTTTTATATTTCAAGCGCGAATATCTTGTAAAAGTATTTGAATTTATTATTCCCTGAAAAAGGCTTATATCCTTGGGACAAAACTTCTTTATAATATTCGTACAAATGTAAAGCGTAAGCCAGAATGTCTCTGTCGTTTAAAGAATTTGACCTTCTTCTTTTGGAAAAACAAAAGGCAACTTTCGTTCTACTCAGAGGATATATCAGCACCACTTTTATCTATCTTCCTGATAGTCTATCCTGCTGATCAGAAACTTCAGAAGCTATCAGACTCAACGGATCAAATACATTCTATGCTCATCACAACAGATCCTTTTCCATCCGTTGAAGACTGAAGACTGCTCAAAGAAAAGAGACTATATATACCTCCATCCCTTGAAGATGCAAGGTTACCGAACTTGAGCAAAAACACAAGTGAAGCAACACTTAGCGATTCAAAATCTTTCGAGAGATTCAAGCAAACATCAGCTCAAGAAATCAAAGAGAAAATCTCAAGCTTGTAAAGCTAGCAAAGCTACTCTGATCCTCACTTTCATATTACTCTCTGTGTTGAGTTTTTAAGAGTCTAAGCTTTAGTTTCGAATTCTCACATTTAGTGAGTTACTAGAACAAACTCTTTTCAAAACCTTAGTTTGGTTGAGCCGGAAGAGGCTTGTCTGTAAAAGAATACTTAGATAACCTGAAGAGGTTGAGAATACTGCCTAAAGAGATGTTGAATACTTTGTAACAAAAGGTTTTTGTTATAGTGGATAAAGCTCTCAAGTAGAGAGGACTTGACGTAGCTCTTTGGTGAAGAGTGAACCAGGATAATATCTTTGTGTTCTTTTCTCTCCCTTACCCTTACTTTAGTTTATTATCTAACTAACTAACTGGGATTGAATTGCCTTTTGCTACGCTGATTTCGTATCTTAGTCAAACTAAGTTAGCGTCCAACTTGGTGTTTGGAAGAGCTCTCTTTGCTTTTAATCGTTTTAGCGTCCAACCTTGTGAAAACTATTATCTGCTCACAAAAAGAATTTAAAATCTTCAGAAACACAATTCAACCCCCCTTCTTGTGTTTCAAACAGGTTCCTTCAAAGGCATGCCAAGCGGGAGTCAACCTGTTATGGAAGGCACTTCCTTGACGAGACCTCCGTTCTTTAACGGAACCCACTACCTGACCTAGAAGGAGAGATTCAAAGGCTTTATCCTAAGTACTAACTCCGTTCTCTGGGCCAGAATCATGAATGGTCCAAATGGGTGTCTCAACTTTGATGGGACGAAAAAAGCTGAAGATGACTGGACGGATGCCGAAAGAGCCAGGATAGAACAAAATCATAAAGCCAAATATGCTTTAATGTGTACTCTTAGTCCCGATGAATTTCAGAAGATTCAGGCATGTGAATCAGCAAAGCAAATCTGGGACACCTTGTCAAATCCCCATGAGGGGACCACCAAGGTAAAAAATCAAAAATTATCATGCAGGTTGGCCAATATGAGATGTTCACCATTGCCGAAAGAGAGTCCATCTTAGACATGATGGGTCATTTTCAGACGATCATCAACAACCTAAAATCCCTTGGGAAAGTTTACACTACCAAGGAGAATGTCATTAAAATACTTAGAAGCTTGCCTAAGAAATGGAGACCCCTTGTTACTGCAATCACCCAGGCCAAAGATCTCTCTACTCTGATGCTGGATGATCTAGTAGGAACTCTGCAAGTTCATGAACAGGAGCTTGATCATGATAATCCTGGAAAGAAGAATAAAGGGATTGCCTTGAAAGCTCAAAAGTCCAACAACTCAAAAGCTCTGAAAGCTGATGAGTCTGGTGATGATGCTGATCAATCAGATAATGAAGTATTCGATGATGATGAGTTATCCTTCATCTCCAGAAAAATTCAAAACATGTGGAGAAAGAAAAATGGGATGAAAAGAAGGTCATTTCAAAAGAAAAACTTCAAGGACCATGCTGAGTTCAAAGACAAAAGTCAGCTTGTCTGCTTCGAGTGCAACAAGCCAGGCCACTTTAAGACTAACTATCCCATGTTAAAGGACAAGAAGAAGTTCTTAAAAAAGAAGAAAAATAACTTCATGGCCACCTGGGAAGATCTCGATTCTTCTGAATAAGAAGAAGAAGAAGAAGAAGAAGAAGAAGAATCAAATGAGGAAACTAACCATTGTCTTTGGTCCAATGCTCAAAAAGAAGACTCTTCGGATGATGAGCAATTTGTTGTTCCCAAAGAAAGAACTCAGGAAGCTAACTCTGAAAGAGGATGGAATGTTCCACCCATTTTCAATGGAACGGACTATCCTTACTGGAGATCCATTTTTCAAATATATGTCCAAGCTGAAGACTTTGAGTTACGGAATGTATTCACTGATGGAGATCATCGTCCAACAATCACTCTTGAGGACGGCTCAACAGCATCGAAGCCTGAAGCTGACTGGACAAATGAGGATATCAGACGATACTCGCCAAATGCTCGTGCCAACTGGTGCCTCATCAATGCTCTAGATCAACCAAGATTGAAGATGGTCTTGCAGTTCCACACCGTTAATGAGAAGTTGGACAACTTAGAGCAGTTATTCAGACCAAGGAGTTCTCCTGCTTCAAACCTCTACCTGATGGCCAACACTTCATCAGACGTTGAATCAGAGGAAGATGAAATCTACTTAGCAACACAAAGAAGACCTCAGTCTTGGTACTTGGACAATGGATGCTCACGTCACATGACAGGAGAAAAGTTTATGTTCCAAGAACTACGTGAAAATACTGGTGGATGGGTCACCTTTGGAGGCAACCAGAAAGGAAAGATAGTTGGAATTGATAAGATTAGTAAGCATACTTTTCCCTTTATTGATAATGTTCTGCTGGTTGAAGGATTAAAACACAACTTGCTTAGCATAAGTCAATTATGTGATCGCGGGTCCGATGTTTCCTTCAATAAAGGTGAGTGTATAGTCAAGAACCCTGATGGGTCCATCTTATTCAATGCCAAGAGGCAAAATAATCTTTATAAGATTAACTTGGGGGAACTCACAAATCAAAGTGTATCATGCCTAGTGTTTGTTGAAGATGAGCGATGGATCTGGCACAAAAGACTTGGTCATGCAAGTCTGAGATTAATCTCAAGACTAAACAAGCATAACCTCGTAAGAGGTCTGCCAAAGATTGTGTATAGATCAGACGCTATCTGTGATGCGTGCCAAAAAGGAAAACAAGTTAAGAACTCTTTTGAGTCCAAGAACATTGTTAGTACTTCAAGACCACTAGAGTTGTTGCATCTGGATTTGTTTGGTCCAATAAGGACTGCTTCTGTTAGTGGTAAGAAATATGGGCTTGTCATAGTAGATGACTACACTAGATGGACATGGGTTAAGTTCCTTGCTCATAAGGATGAGTCTATCAAGGTCTTTACTATATTTTGTAAGCGAGTTCGGAATGAAAAAGGCATATGTATAAGCTCAATCAGAAGTGACCATGGAGGAGAATTTGAAAATGATCTTTTCCAAAGGTTTTGTGATGAAAGTGGTATTCATCACAATTTCTCTGCCCCTAAAACACCACAACAAAATAGTGTTGTTGAGAGAAAGAACCGATCTCTTCAAGAGACGGCTAGGGCAATGCTCAGTGATAATTCTGTTTTTCCAAACATTTCTGGGCTGAATATACATAACGTCCATTATTTGTTTCACTTGTAGTCCAAGGAAGAATTTAAGTTCTCCCGTCATGCTCATTTCAAACTCTCTCTGCATAAGCTTGGAAAATTCTTGACATAGAGATTCATCGTTTGCACCAAATATAATATCATCAACGTAAATTTGAGCAACAATGAAGTTCTTTTTAACATTTTTCCTAAACAAGGTTGTATCAACCTTTCCTCTAGAGAAACCATTCTCCATTAAGAAGGTACTGAGTCTCTCGTACCAAGCTCTAGGAGCTTGTTTGAGTCCGTATAAAGCTTTTTTAAGCTTGTATACATGCTCAGGATGGGATTGATCTTCAAAACCCGGTGGTTGCATCACACAAACTTCTTCACTTATTAAGCCATTTAGAAAAGCACTTTTTACATCCATTTTATATAGCATGATGTTATGATGTGCAACATATGATAGCAAAATGCGTATGGCTTCTAATCTAGCTACTGGAGCAAAGGTTTCAGTGTAGTCAATACCTTCCTCTTGAGAGTAGCCTTGAGCAACTAACCTTGCTTTGTTTCCAACTTTGCCATCTCCGTCCAGCTTGTTTTTATATACCCACTTCATTCCAATGACTGATTTGTCATTTGGCAATGATACCAACGTCCAAACGTCACTACGTTGAAACTGGTTGAGCTCCTCTGGATCCATCCTTTGTCCATCAAGGCTTCATCCACTGACTTTGGTTCTAACTCAGAGATAAAGGCTGAATGTGACACCCGCTACCCTGCATACGATAAAATAAAATAAAGCATGCAAGTTAAATAAAATTTTAACATGAAAGGTAGCAAGTACCACATGATCCGGAAACATTTTAAACATAAAACAACTGTGGAAAAACGTTATGTTAACATAAACAAAACCCGAAAACCCGATGTCACATAATCAGAGTTGGTATACATATACCGATAACACATCGGAATAAAAACTAAACAACTGAACGTAAAACCTATCTACTGCTACTAAGAGAGATCTCCACGGGATCACTCCTCGTCAGCATGCTCACCCTCCTCTGCACATGCAACATCATATGCACAAGAACAACAAAAGATGGGGGTGAGAAATACGTTCATAAATATATGTAAATGGAATGGAATAGAAATTAATATGACATACAGTATACATCAATCAACGCATGTAGAAATAATATATATATATCAAAGATGCTTGTCAATGCGAATGCAATGTCACTACTCCGTATGCATGTGGCCAACAACTCGAACTCTGGAAAGACGATTAGGAGTACATGTCCGGTTATCAACGTGGATGAAATGCCAGACCATGGATCATCCCCGAACACTCTCACTAATCCTGATAACGTATAGTGGCTAGTCAGGGTACTCAAACTTATCCTTTAGGTCACTCCGACATTAGGTAGCTAGCCCATGTCACCTGGAATTTCCCTACCCAATGTACCCGCAAGGCCGGGATAACACCCATCGTGGCCTCCACTATCGCGATTCATCGTTTGCTTTCCACCCAACATATCAACGTCAACGTATGATGCATGCTATGCTCAACAACATGCAAACACATGTCCAACCATCCACTATCATGCCATTACATGGCTATCAACTTTGACCAACAAGCATCAAAGATGATTTATCAACGTCAAACTTGACCAATAAGCATCAAGAGTGATTTAACCAACATTGGTAACAATACGTCGTTACCAATATCATCATCGTCTTATTAATTATTCTCTTTTGTTAAGTCTTAACTTAACATTATCATTATTAAGTATTATACCTAATCTTATTATCTAAACCCTCAATCCATATTTTATTAAGATTATAACTTAACCTTAATTTTTACACCTCAAGTCATATATTTATTAAGATTATAACTTAATCTTAATATCTAAACCACAATTCATATCTTTATTAAAATCATAAATTAATCTTAATATCTAAACCACAAATCACATCTTATTAAGATTATAACAAGCCTACATAACACAATCCATCAAGCATAAGGGTCAAAACTGCTCCTGGGAACGTGAGAATCGATTTCTCAAGTCTTAAAAATCGATTTTCAATCTCTGAAAATCGATTTCAACATGTTCAAATCGATTTCACCAATCGATTTTGAACAAGGGAAAATCGATTCTAAAAATTGATTTCTACAAAGCCAAATCGATTTCCACGCTCTGGAAATCGATTCTTGGTCGATTCAAATCGATTTCCATGTGCTGGAAATCAATTTCTGGGTGTCAGATCATACAGCAGTGGGCTTGCCTTAATTTCGTTTCGCTTCCGCGTTTAAATTCTCACTTCGCTTAGTATTAATAAGGCGCGCTACGATTATAAAACGATTAAGTTTAGTTAAATATCTTAGGTTCTTTAATGGGACGGCGGGTCGTCTCATTAACAATACCACCACAGCAAGTGTATTGTGAATGAGAAAATATCCCATGGTAGGGGTATCGAAAATAAGAAACATCACCATAGCAAGGATATCGAAAAATACCAGCACAATAAGGGTATTGAAATGAGAAACATCACCACAGCAGGGATGTCAAAAAATACCATCACAGCAGGGGTATTGATATGAGAAACATCATCATTGCAGGGATGTCGAAAAATACCACCATAGCAGGGGTATTGAAATGAGAAATATCACCACAGCAGGGATGTCGAAAAATATCACCACAGTAGGGGTATTGATTTGGTAACTTCAACACAGCAGGTGAGGTCGAAACACTCCTCATGAGTCGGGGTGGGCAATGAGATGCCATTGTTGTGTGCTTATGATTGGTAGAATAAGTGCATAGGTTAAATGTTCTTGCTGGCAATTGAAATATGTGGTGTGTTAGTCTGAATATTTTTATTATTGATATTATAGAAAAATTTGATTATTTTCGAAGTAACAAGTGCCATGGTTGTTTTTTCGGTTACTGCGCCGGCTGAGAATATACTGTTTGTGAAAATAATTTATAATTATTTTTATTCACTAGGATTCCCATCTCATTAGTACTGTTATTTTCAGAGCACGATGACGATATTCCTGAGACGGAGGAGGCTTGAAGACTTGAGTTATTTTCTAGTATTATTTATAGCAGTGGTTATGATTATAATGTACTGAGCCGTATGTGGCTAGACCTTGATTATTTTATTTTTATACGTTTGGATTTTTAGTTGGCGTCTTGTTGTAAGAGTTTTTGGATTAATTATGTTATTTCGGATTTTATAATTTTATGATGTAAAGACCATTTTATTATTATTATTATTATTATTATTATTATTATTATTATTATTATTATTATTATTATTATTATATTATGAAAATTTTATTTCACAAGGTTTTTTTTAAATATTTTATTCGGGTTACTAATGTAACGAATGGGCGTTACATTTTTGCTATCAGAGCCGTTCAATCCTAAATTGGACTATGGTTATTGGGTTTTTTCAAAAATCAAAACTTGGGCACATGGGATGCTTGTTAGAGTTGTAGATGCTGCATGCTATGCTTTGGGATATTGAGCCTGGCCAACTCAATGTTTTATTGGTGGTGAGCAGAATTATGACGACTAATAGGTGAGGGACGAATGATGCGCTTGTAGCAACAATGAATTGTGTGACCATATATGTGTAAGAGTAGACAAAGACTCTTGGTCATATGAGGTGAAATGGGGTGGTAGCATCCCAACCTCAGTGCGTGGGGTTAGCGCTTTTTCCGAAGGACGATCTGTCATCCTTCGAGAATAGTTCAGGTCTTGCAGAAGCTAGAGAAGCCAAAAAGGATTTATGCTGGTAGCAAGAAAGTAGTTATGTTGTTATTCAAGAGCAATCATTCCTTCATACAACATGCTTGTATGAAAAATCTGTCTTTATCTATTATAAGTTGCCTTTTTGAATTATGTGTTTCTACTCCTGCGGAGTATAAAGTTGTTACCTCCACCGCTTATTTGAATTGTTACTTAGTGGACCAATGCTTGTCTTATTTTGTTGACCTTATAAGGTTGCCCATGTCGGATTTAAATGTCATTCTTAGTATGGTCTCGCTATCGTTTGATTATGTTGTCCAAATAGAAATATTTATGTACTTCAAAACTCATGTTTGATGATTCTTTTATGTTGAACCTTATTGTACTTGTTTCCTTGTCATAAGTTCTTAGTTGAGGGAGCTCAATGATACATATTGTTGTTTTTCGTTAATATATAGGTTGAAACAGATGTAGCAGCACTACCTGTTGTCTGTTAGTTTCTAGATGTGTTCCCTAAAGAGGTCTCTCTAACTTACATCAAATATAAGAGTTGGGTTTAACATAGATCTAATGCCTCGAAGTGGACCAGAGTCAGTAGCACCTAATAGACTGACACCTTTAGAGTTAAGTGAGCAAAGAAACCATTAGAGGATTTGTTAGAAAATGACATTTCACACGTGGATTTGACTATTATGGAAAATTGGAATTTTAAGGTTATTAATTCTTAATATTAAATTCTTAAAATATTTTTTATGTCGTTTGATGAATTGGTTTGATAGATTTATATTCCTTATATTTGTAAAGAAACGTTTTTACTTTCATTTACCGTTTGTGTGCATATTCTTCGTTGATGACAAAATTGCCAAAGAAAGTCTCACATGATTTGAATTTACGTTTTTAACTTTCTTTTGATTCAATGAGTTTTCAATTCATAAATGGAAATATCTTTATGCGTCAATGTTTTTTTTTTTTATGTCAAACCAAATTGATTGGGAATTAAAACTTTCTTACCTTGATGCATTGTTTCATCATCTATTTAGAGTTGATGTGGTTATTATTTGGAATCTAATTTATTATTATTTGATTATACTGTACATTGATTCAAATCCCACTTTTATTACTGTTAAGAAATATGTTTGACCTTATGATAAGTTTTGAGTGCTTTTAGTATAAAGAAAAAAAATGATGGGAGTATGCGGCTATGTGTGGACAATAGGATATTGAACAACATAACCATTAAAGATAAGTATCTTTTCCTAAGATAAATGACCTTAGATCATTTGAGTAGAGTGGCATTTGATTCAAGTAAAGTAGATGCAGTGATAGGATGAGAGCAGACTAAGAAGTAACAGGTGTAAGGAGTTCCTAAAATTGAAAGCGTATTATATGAAGTTATAAATGGATTCTCTAGGCTGGCCTTACTTCTGATCAAGTTGACTAGAAAAGGAAAATATCTTATATGGAATAAAATCGAAGTTTTTAATGATCATAAGAACCTTAAATAGTTGTTAGAAAAAAAAGGTAGAATTAAAAATAGGGCAAGGAAGGTGGATGAAATTTCTTAAGGACTATGAATTTGAGTTGAAGTACAGTTTAGGAAAAGCCAATGTAGTGGTAAAGGCTCTAAATAGAAAATCCTTGAATATTAGTGCTAGAGATGAATATCTTAGAAAAGTTTATGGACATGAATTTTAATATAACCTTAAATGCTTTAAGCTTGAAATTGAATAGGTTGGAATTTGTAATGACCTTAGAAAACAGATTAACCGAGAGCAGTTTTAGATTAAGAATTGCAATCTCTTTAGGATCAAGAGAATTATGTGATGATGGTTTATTGTTATTTAAGAATATGATCGTTATTTCTAAGAAGGGGAGTCTTAGAGAGAAAAAAAAATGTTAGAAGAGGCATACACAGGAAAGTTACCCATACATCCACGAATAAATATGATCTATCAAGATTTAAAGATGATGTATTAAGTGTTATGAATAAAAATGGATGTTGTATTAAAGAAGGTGTGTGTGTGTGTGTGTGTGTGTGTGTGTGTGTGTGTGTGTGTGTATATATATATATATATATATATATATGCTTAAATGTTAATTTATTTTGTAATTTTGTCATATAACTCTATTTTTGAAAATCGCCTTGCTTGAGTATTTAAGATTGTTCTCAAGTGACCAAACAATATTACGATTAATATACCTCTTGGACTTATTATCCATGTAGATTAATGACATGTTTAATTTTAACAAACATATATTTCTTGTTAAAAACTAAAAAAAAAAAAAATATTATTTTTTATTGGTATGTGTTTACTCAAAGACCAAAATGGAACTGATTTTTTAGTATTACTATGGTGACTATTAGTAGACTTTTCAAAATTGTTTCTGCACAATATCTGCACAACTTAACTGCAAGTTTACTAGATCTTATTCTCCTTTTTGTTACCAAATTTTGGTTTTAGTAAGATCATCTCTTAACAGAAAGCGAAACTATTTCTTTTTTTATGAAATTATCATCTTGGACTATATAAGAATTAGTATGTGGATGTCACTGCTACTTCTCTTTTCTTTCTTTGTTTTATTTATTTGTTTATAAAAATTTCTCTGTGCTATAAATAATATAATGAATTTGGTGTGGAATATATATAAGGGACTATAAGATCTACGTATGGATGGTATAAAACTTTACTTCAATTTCTTTGTAAATTGTTTGTTATAAATCTATTTTTGAGAATGCTTATAATGATGAAATGCAAGTGAAGGTAATATGATTTTAGGGGGATGGACAAAAATAAATGCTTAAGTGTGTGATTTTATTATACGTGTTATTATTGACTTCTTTTTATATATATATCCTTACAGTTAAGAGGCCATGAATTGTGCAATTATTAATCGATGCTTCAGCCTAGTGGTCTGATGTATGCTTAGAGAGTATCAAGGATATCAAGGATGTAAGTTCCCTTATGATAGAGCAAGGTAGGTGAGATGATCTTGTCAGGACCGGATTTAATCCAAAAGACCACATTTAGGATTTAATCCAAAATAGGTAAAGAGTGTTATGCCGACAAGGAAAAGTAGCCTTTAGAATTTTAGAGAGGGGAACAAGTATTCTTGAGAGTCATTCCTAAGATTGGGATGTGGAGGTCAATGTCAGTCAAAAAATTAATTATTGTTTTTGTGGGTCCTTTTCAAATACTCAAGAGAGAGTCAGGCCTGTTGCTTATCAATTGGCTTTTCCAACATGGTTGTCAAATCTTTGTGATGTATTTCCTGTTTCTCAACTCCGGAAATATGTGTCAGATGTGTGTCATGTAATAGCTCCTGAGTCAATATAATTGAAGGATAACTTAATCTAAAAGCCCAGGCCTAATCAGATCATCAACAAGAGCACTAAGACTCTGCGGAACAAGACAATCCCTTTGGTGAAGGTGGTTTGGGAAGGATTTAACTCCAAAAGAGGCTACTTGGGAACCGGAAGAAGAATTGGTGCGTCGATGCCCAAACCTCGTTGTTGAAGGTACATTACCTTTATTTGCTTCGTACGTGAGGGTGAAGTTAATTTCGGGGACGAAATTCTTAAAGGAGAGGAGAAAATTTAACATCCCAAAAATTAAATAAAGATATAAGAGACTTTAATCTTAGCAAATAAGATTAATAAAGTGTTAGGGAGGCCTAAAGTGGTTGACTTCGAACCTTAAGGGTGGTGTATTGACAAAAAGAATAAAAGGAAGAAGCTTTAAGTTGAAAATTTGTCATAGTAGCGTCGGCATATCCGTGCTCACTTTCGATACGTCCGTACCGAAAGAGCACGGTCTGAACCGCGGCTTGCTAACCATTAGCACGGCCATGTGGGAAAATCGACAATATTTGACGCTGTTTGGCACGCCTATGCTCATATTCGGCACGGTCTGAGCCGCGCCGTGCTAACTAATAGCACGCCCGTGTTGGAAATTATACAAATTTTGACGCTGATTGGCACGGCCGTGCCAATCTAGAGCACGCCCGTGTTTACTCACCTCTTGAAGATCTCGAAGAATCTCCAAGCATAACCCAAGGCGAATTCTGTATCTCGCCTTCCTCAACCTTGAATCTCTTTCTCTTTCTCCTTCTTCTTCATCTTCTTCGTCTTCTCCTTCTATCTCTTCTTCTTTATCATCTTCTCCTTCTATCTCTTCTTCTTTATCATCTTCTTCTTCTACCTCTTCTCCTTGTTGTTGTTGTTACTCTCTTTCCAAACTTTTAGCACGGCCGTGTCAAAAAATGGACAATATTTGACGTTGTTTGGCACGCTCGTACTCATGTTCAGCACACCCATGCCGATAGAGCACAGTCTGAGCCGCGCCGTGCTAACTAATAGCACGCCTGTGTCGGAAATTATGCAAACTTTGACGCTGATTGGCACGGCCGTGCCAATTTAGAGCACGCCCGTGCTCTATGTTAGGACGCGTTAAAAATAGGTTTTAAAAAGAGTGAAGCATGGGTAACCCCATATAAACCAATCCTAATACTCTTAGTGCGGCTACAAACCCTCTTGGCACCCTAAAACACCATTGTAATGATTGTGGAGCATCTTCATGCTTGGGAGAAGGGGATTGCAACAAACAATGAGTTTGGAAGAAGAGTAACAACAACAACAATAACAACAAGAAGGAGAAGAAGAAGAAGAGGTAGAAGAAGAAGATGATAAAGAAGAAGAGATAGAAGGAGAAGACGAAGAATAAGAAGAAGAGGTAGAAGAAGAAGATGAAGAAGAAGGAGAAAGAGAAAGAGATTCAAGGTTGAGGAAGGCGACATATAGGATTCGCCTTAGGTTACGCTTGGAGATTCTTGGAGGTCTTCAAGAGGTGAGTAAAAACGACATTTTTCTCACCCTTCTATGGTGCAAACGATTTTGGGAAATGGGGTTTGATTTATCTAATGAAATTTAGAGAGATTTCAATGGAAAAAATACATATTTTGGTCAAATCCTATTTTCCAAATTTGGGGGTTTTCATTGAAAACGAAATTAATGTTTAATTAGGGAATTTTATGATATGAATGCTATTGCTATGAATGTTTGTTTATTCGATGTGAATTTTGGAATTCCTTGATGATTGAATTGGTATGTTGCTATATGTCATATATGGTATGTGTTATTAAATGAGATTGATATGCCATGAATGATTGCTATGAAAAGAATGATTTATTGATTGTTTGGCATGTACTTAATACTACCATAGTAGGGGTATTAAGGGTTGAGGAAATACCACAATTGTAGGGGTATTGACCTTGAGAATAACATCACCATTGTAAGGATGTTAACAATACCACCACAGCAGGTGTATTGTGAATAAGAAAATATCTCATGGTAGGGGTATCGAAAATAAGAAACATCACCACAGCAGGGATGTCGAAAAATACCACCACAGCAGGGGTATTGAAATAGAAACACCACCACAGCAGGGATATCAAAAAATGCCACCACAGCAGGGATATTGAAAGGAGAAACATCACCACAGCAGGGATGTCAAAAAATACCACCACAGCAGGGTTATTGATTTTGTAACTTTACCATAGCAGGTGAGGTCGAAACACTCCTCATGAGTAGGGGTGGGCAATGGGACGCCATTGTTGTATGCTTATGATTGGTAGAATAAGTGCATAGGTTAAATGTTCTTGCCGATAATTGAAATATGTGATGTGTTGGTCTGAATATTTTTATTATTGATATTATAGAAAAATTATATTATTTTTGAAGTAGTAAGTGCCATGGTTTTTTTTCCGGTTACTGCGCTGGCTGAGAATAACACTGTTTGTGAAAATAATTTATAACTGTTTTTATTCACTAGGATTCTCATCTCATTAGTAGTGTTATTTTCAGAGCACGAGAATGATATTCCTGAGACCGAGGAGGCTTGAAGACTTGAGTCATTTTCTAGTATTATAGCATTGGTTAGTATTATAATGTATTAGAGCCGTATGTGGCTTGACCTTGATTATTTTATTTTTATATGTTTGAGTTTTTAGTTGGCGCCTTGTTTTAAGAGTTTTTGGATTAATTATGTTATTTCAGATTTGAGAATTTTATGATGTAAAGACCATTTTATTGTTATTATTACATGAAGTATGATATTATGAAAATTTTATTTCACAAGTTTTTTTCAAAATATTTTATTCGGGTTACTAATGTAAAGAAAGGCATTACAGAAATAGTGATGAATACCATTTTCACCACAGAACCTTTGGAACAGCTCATTTTCAAATTCTCCTCCGTGATCACTTCAGATTGAGCTTATGCATATATCTTTTTCAATTTGTATTCGTTTGCAGAATATAGCAAAGACCTTGAATGACTCATCCTTGTGAGCGAGGAACATAACCCATATCCATCTAGAATAATTATCTATTATGACAAGTCCATACTTCTTATCACTAACAAAAGCAGTTCTTGTTGGATCAAACAAATCAAGGTGTAGCAACTCTAGTGGCCTTAAGGTACTAACAATGTTTTTAGATTCAAAGGAGTTAATGACTTGTTTTCACTTTTGACATGATCACAGAGAGTGTCTGATCTGTACACAATCTTTGGTAGTCCTCTTACGAGGTTATGCTTATTCAGTCTTGAGATTAATCTCAGACTTGCATAACCAAGTCTTTTGTGCCAAATCCATCATTCATCCTTGAATGATACTAGACATGATTCACTTTGATTAGAGAGTTCCCCCAAGTCAATCTTATACTGATTGTTTTGCCTCTTGGTAGTGAATAAGATGGACCCATCAGGGTTCTTGACCGTACATTCACCTTTATTGAAGGAAACATCAGACCCACTATCACATAATTGACTTACGCTAAGTAAGTTGTGTTTTAGTCCTTCAACTAATAAAACATTTCAATAGAAGGAAAAAGATTCTTACCAATCTTACCTATTCCAACTATCTTCCCTTTCTAATTACCTCCAAAGATAACTCATCCACCAGACTTACTGTGGAGGTCTTGGAACATAGATTTTTCTCCCGTCATGTGACGTGAGCATCCACTGTCCAAGTACCATGATTGAGGTTTCCTTTGTGTTGCTAAGCAGATCTGCAACATGGATTATCATATTCTTAGGTACCCAGATAGACTTCGGTCCTTTCTTGTTAGTCTGAGGTCTTCGTCCATGCATAATATTTTTCTTTCTATGTATGCATTTAGATGTGATATGACTGGTTTTACCACAGATATTACAATATGTATTTGATGCATATGGTTTGATTTCTTTCAGACGTTAATAAAACATAGAAACCTTATGATAAAGCATAGAAACCTTATGAGTTTGTTTAGGTCTTGATACTTTGTGAGAAACTTCTTGCTTCTCTTTATCATAACCTAAGCCAGACTTGTTATGAGATGATCTTGTATATCTCAGTATCAGACAAAGCTTTCTGATCCTCCTACTAACTTCGATATGCTCTTCGTTAGATCAGTTACTTCTTGCTTTAGTATTGCGACTTCAGAAGGAGCGTTGGACTCAGAATTGAGTTTATCAGTTAGACTCACATTCTCAGCTTTTAGCATATTATTTTCTTCAATAAGCTTTTGATTTTCTTTATGCATTGATTCATTTTCTTTGGTTACTTGAGAAATTCTTTTCTTGAGTTATTTATACTCATGATGTAAGACATAGAAATTACTTAATAATTCATCAAATGCATCTTGCAAAGAGTTAGAGTCAGATACCTCATCTTTGTCTGACTCATCGTCCGAAGCATCGCTTGCCATCAAGCAGAGATTGGACACAGGAGGGCTTCTTGGTCTGTAGAAGACGTCTAGGATTTCCAGGTTTTCCTTTGCAGTTTGAAACTGCAACACCATCTCCATTCTTGGTTTGTCAAGAGCACACATGAGACACCAAGATGCATGAGCATTTAAGGAATATCTCATAACGTCGTCGTCCATCCAGTCAGCTTCAGGCTTGGACGTTCTTGATCCATTCTCAAGGATTATAGTTGCATAATAGTCACCATCAATGAACACATTCCAGAGATCAAGTCCTTCTTGAGCCATGACATATGTTTCAAACATATGTCTCCAATGAGGATAGTCGTTTCCATTGAAGACAGGTGGAACGTTTAGAGAGGGACCTCGAACACTTCTTCCTTCAAGAATAGTTGCTTGAGGTCTTTCTTCAGGAACAACAAGTTGTTCATCATCTGAAGAGTCTTCTCTTTACTCAGTTGACCAGAGACAGAGATTTGCATCCTCCTTGACATCTTCATCTTCCTCAGAAGATTCAAGATCTTCCCAAGTAGCCATGAAGTTCTACTTCTTTTTCTTGAAGAACTTTTGCTTGTCCTTCAGCAAAGGACACTCAGCTTTAAAATGGTCAGGCTTTTTGCGTTCGAAATAGACCATTGGACTTTTGTCCTTGGACTCACCATGATCTTTAAAAAATTTCTTTTGCAATGGCTTTCTTTTCATGCCATTTTTCTTTCTCTACATATTTTGTATCTTTCTGATGATAAAGGACCACTCATCATCGTTTGATGATTCGTTTTTTGTTTGTTCAGCATCATCACTTGACTCATCAACCTTTAAGGCTTTTGAGCTACTTGCCTTTTGAGCTTTCAAGGCAATAGACTTGTTTTTCTTTGAGGGATTGTCAAGATTGAGCTCTTGTTCATGCACCGGTAAGGTACCCACCAAGTCATCCAGAGTCAAAGTTGAAAGATCTTTAGCCTAGGTGATTCTAGTTATGAGTAGCCTCCATTCTTTAGGAGGACTCCTAAGAATTTTAGTCACATTTTCTTTAGTGGTGTAGACTTTCCAAGGGACTTTAGATTGATGATGATAGTTTGAAAATGACTCATCATATCCAGGATGGGCTCTCCCTCAATCATAGTGAACATTTCATATTGGCCTACCACCATGATTATTTTAGAGTCTTTGACTTTCATAGTTCCTTCGTGAAGGTTGGACAGAGTGTCCTAGGTTTGTTTTGCAGATTCATATGCATGAATCTTTTGAAACTCATCAGGGCTTAGAGTACACATCAAAGCATATCTCACTCTGTGATTCTGTTCCATCCTTGCTCTTTCAGCATCGGTCCACTCCTCCTCAGCTTTGTTAGAACTGTCAGCATTGAGGCAAACATTAGGACCATTTGTGATTCTAGACCATAGAACTGAGTTTGTGCTTAGGATGACACCCTTGAACCTCTCCTTCCAGTAGAGGCAATGATTTTCGTTGGAGAACGGTGATCTAGTCAAGGAAGTGCCTTCCATAACTAGTTGACCTCCACTTGGCATGCCTTGACTTGCCAGTTCTGCTTGAAAGGATTTTTCCTCTAACATGGCAAAGTGCTTAGCCCAGAGGCTGAGCTTTGATACCAATTGAAGTAACTTGTTTGAAACACAAGAAGGGGGGTTGAATTGTGTTTCTTAAGTTTTTGAAAACTTTTCGCAAGCAGATATTTTTTTGCAAGTTGTTGGACGCAATAAAGATAAGCAAAACTGAAAGCGTGTAAGCTTAAAGCTTGGACGCACACTAAAAACGTTTTCTTTAAGAACGGACGTTAAGAAAAAAAATTTCAATCCCAAACGTTAGTTATGAATAAACTAAAGACAAGAGTATAGGAGAGAAGATAACACAAGAAATTTATCCTGGTTCACTCTTAACCCAAGAGCTATGTCCAGTCCCCTCTACGTGAGAGCTTTATCCACTATAACAAAAAAACCTTATTACACAAGTATTCTATACCTCTTCAGGCAACAGTATTTAACACATCTTCAGACACAACCCAAGTATTCTTTTCAGACAAGCCTCTTCAGGCTCAACTAAGAATAGTGTGAAAAGAGTTTAAGTTTAAGTCTAACTCACTATGTGTGAGGATATAAAACTTAAGAGCTTCTGAAAAACAACTCTACGCAGAGAGTGATATGAAATGGATGATCAGAGAAGCTTGTGAGCTTTTTTGTTTTTCTTTGCTTTATTGATTGCTTGTAAGCTTGTATGAAATTTGTTCAAGTTTGGTAACTTTGCTTCTTCACGGATGAGGGTATTTATAGCCTTCAAGTCTTGAGCAATCTTTGTTTTTTCAACGGTTGGCAAGAGTGCCATTCTGATGAGCATTTAACGCAAAAACCCGTTGAGTCTGATAGCTTGTGGAGAGCTTCTGAAAGGCAGGATAGACTATCAGAGAGATAGCCACTACGCCAGATTATACATTAAATGGTGCATCTTTAATAGCATTTTTAAGTGAAACGCTATTAAAAAAGAGGCGGAGGACTTTAGATAGCGCTTCCTTGAGAAAACGCTATCTAAAGTTTGACTTGAGATAGCGCTTCCTTTGACTTGAGATAGCGCTTCCTCAAGGAAGCGCTATCTATTTCTGAGATGATGAATAGATAGCACTTCCTGCGCTTCCTTGAGGAAGCGCTATCTAAAGTTCATCTTTTAATAGCGCTTAAGATGAACTTTAGATAGCGCTTCCTCAAGGAAGCGCTATCTATGCCTCTTTTCATACATTAATTTTTGACATAAGCGCGCGGGTCACTTCCCCCCTCTCAACCTCTTCAAACAGAAACAGAGAACAAGCTTTTCTCCTTCTCAACTCTGGTCACGTCCCTCCCTCACACGAGCTTCTCCATCTTCCTCCTTCCCTCCCTCGCACGAGCTTCTCCATCTTCCTCCTTTCTTCCCTCGCATGGGCTTCTCTCCCTCTCAACTCCGGTCACGTATCTCCCTCGCATGAGCGTCTCCATCTTCCTCCTTCCCTCTTGTAAGCTCTCTCATTCGGCCTATCTCTTAGGTAAGCTCTCTCATTTCCCTTTCTGTCGTTAGGGTTTCTCTCATTCCACCGTTACTCCATTTGTGAAGGTCTGGGCAAAGACAAGCAGAACACGATGCATTTGTGAAGTTCAGCGTGTGACTGCAAGTAGTTACTGTTCTTAGTAATTGGTATTTTCTTCTTCTCTGTTACTGTTTTGTATTAGAGTTTTGAACATGATCAATGAAATTCCTTTTTTGCATTGTGACTGAGTTTGACTATTGATTATTAGCTTAATTTTCTGATACAATGCATGAACCATTAGCTTCTCCGGGAGAAGTTTAAATTTACTCTTTGAAATCATGTATGTATCGAGTGAATAGCTTGAGTGCCTTATACTGTAGTTTTATATTTGTTCAAAGTTTGATATTAACATTGGATTGTTGGTTGCCATAGCTAACCATGTGTGATTAATTTTTTTAAACTCTACTTTGTGTGTGAACATGGAAATGAAGTTAGTATAGAACTGTTTCACTTGGCTGGCATGGTGCGTGGTAGTGTGTCTGTGAGATGGAAATGAATTTAGAATTCTAAGTGAGAAAAATCTAGAGTCAAGATGATTGATGTGATGTAGAATTTGTTTTGTCCTTGTTCCCAAATATAAATAAATTATGGTTAAGATAAAGTTTCTCTGGTTGTCCAATGCCCATTATGATGATGTTCTTTATCCTTACATGAATTCTTTTGTTTTGTCTTTTTTCTTCCATACCCATCCCATACTGTGTATTTGATTTGATTAGGGATTTGTGCTATTCACCTCCACTTACTTCTTATTCTATGTCACCATGTTATTTCTTATTTTTGTTTTGAATTGATTATTTGTTCAATGTCTTATTGATGCAAACCTAGGATGACCACCTTTGAAAAGAAGAACCAAGCCAATTATGGAACAAGAAGAATCAATTTGGAAATTGTTGAAGCACTCATTTTCGTTGGTCATCACCTTTCTTCCTTGTTTCAGTTGTAACTTACCCTATGGTTATATGATTGTGGCGTTCTTGGTGGCGTTGGAAACCTAAAAGAATTATCTACAAGTCATATTTCTAGAGTCAAGACCTTATTCGGCTTCTATCACGGTGAAAACCGAGATATAATATTAGAACAAAATTCTGGACGAGATTTTGATTGTATTTTGGGCTTTCTATGTATTGGGCTTGTGTTTTTTATGCAAGATAGACTCTTTGTGCTGAAGTAGGCATTATTTAGGAGAGGATTAGGGTTATCCGTCACCTCGTTAGAATAAAAGTCTATAAATAGAGATGTAACACAACTCTTTCTTTTAACTTTGAATAAAATTAGAATTTATCCTAATTGGGTATTTTGTGAGTTGAGCATTGGCTCCTCCTCTTCAAGTACTTGGATTAGAACTTACTTGATTCTTATCAAAGAGTCTATCTCTTTGTGGCGAATCCTCCTTGGCTTATCAATCTTCCAATTCTATGGATGATTGTGGCGCCTTCCCCTTCATCTTCTTCCCCTTCCATTTGCTTAATTTATTTTATATTTTTCTTTACATTTACGTCATTTACATTGTGTTTTTAGTTGCTGCACTTTAATTCTTAGTTTGTTTAAGTTTCTTGTTTAGTTATTTACTTTCCCTAGTTGTTTCCTTTTGTTATTCATATTCAGGTGGCAACCACACCTTCTTCCCCAATTCTTCTCATCTCATCATTTTGCATAATTTCTAAGATCAATCTCATGGATAGATCCTCAATTTTGGTGATTCCTTCTTGGATCATATCAATGCCCAAATGGAAAGGAAAAGAGTGAAAAAAATATTGAGAGAAAAGAGGAGAGATTGAAAAGAAAGACTGATAATTTTGAAGCATATTGGAAGAAAATGTTTCAAGACAAAATTCAAGAGACAAATTTGAGATTGAAAAGAGATGAAGAAAAGAAAGAGGGAGAGAAATTTCAACAAGAGAGTGAGGTCCAAGTTGAGAGAAAACTTGAGAGGGAGATGACTGCAAAAGAGAGTGATGCTAAAGAAAAATAGGCAAAAGAAAATGAGAGAATTTTGTATGTGCCTTCAAAGGAATCTTACAAGACAACTAACGCACTTGAAGAAGTGTGTCCAAAGGAAACACCCCACGGTTTGATTACTTGCATGGCTCCCCAAAATCATGAACATTCTACCCCTATATTTGATAACATGCTTGGTAAATTGCATGGGTCTTGCTACTTTCCTACATTAAATAGGTTTGATTACTTGCTTAATGAATTGCATGACTATTGCCATCTTTTTAAGTTTGATTTGAAAGGTGGGTATCATGATATGAGGGTAGTGAATTTTTATGCTAATTTTAATAAAAATTCATCTTGCACAAATCATGTTAGCCTTCTCGGGTTTAATGTAAGTTCTCAAGATTTGCATGTGGACTTGTTTGATAGGCTCACTAGCGCTTTCATTCTTGCTTTACCTATTCTTTCAAAGTCCTTTCGAATTGAATGTGATGCATCTAATGTGATCATGGGGGATGTTTTACTTCAAAAAGGACCACTAATTGTTTATTTGGGTGAAAAGTACAATGGGTCCAAACTTGAGTATTCCACCTATGAGAATAAATTGATGCATTCCAAAAAGGACGCAATACTCTCAAATGTCATCATGCCCAAGCATAGAGAGGTAAATATGGTGGTTAATACAAATTCTCAAAGGTATAACTTTCCAACTCGCCTTGAACTTCAATTTCTAAACCTCACCAATCTTAAGGTGTTGTATGAGCATAATGAAAAATTTCCTAATATATTTGCCACATGTGATGAGTTCTTTAGACTTGTTTTTGACCCCGGAGGTTGGGGTTGTAAGCACATAAAGAATAAGAGACTTTCCATTTAAAGGAAATCAAGTCTCCATAGAAATAGACTTTTTCTTAATGCAACTTTCAAAAAAACTAATACATGCCTTTTTGGTGTAGGTCTTGGAGCTATAAATTCGAGGTCGCATTCTCTTGAAGAGGGAGGGAATGATGCAAACCTAGGATGACCACCTTTGAAAAGAAGAACCAAGCCAATTATGGAACAAGAAGAATCAATTTGGAAATTGTTGAAGCACTCATTTTCGTTGGTCATCACTTTCTTTTTTGTTTCGGCTGTAACTTGCCCTATGGTTATCTGATTGTAGCATTCTTGGTGGCGTTGGAAACCTAAAAGAATTATCTACAAGTCATATTTCTAGAGTCAAGACCTTATTCGGCTTCTATCACGGTGAAAACCGAGATACAATATTAGAACAAAATTCTGGACGAGATTTTGATTGTATTTTGGGCTTTCTATGTATTGGGCTTGTGTTTTTTGTGCAAGATAGACTCTTTATGCTGAAGTAGGCATTACTTAGGAGAGGATTAGGGTTATCCGTCACCTCCTTAGAATAAAAGTCTGTAAATAGGGATGTAACACAAATCTTTCTTTTAACTTTGAATAAAATTAGAATTTATCCTAATTGGGTATTTTGTGAGTTGAGCATTGGCTCCTCCTCTTCAAGTTCTTGGATTGGAACTTGCTTTATTGTTATCAAAGAGTTCTATCTCTTTGTGGCGAATCCTCCTTGGCTTATCAATCTTCCAATTCTATGGATGATTGTGGTGCCTTCCCCTTCATCTTCTTCCCCTTCCATTTGCTTAATTTATTTTATGTTTTTCTTTACATTTACGCCATTTACATTCTGTTTTTAGTTGCTTCACTTTAATTCTTAGTTTGTTTAAGTTTCTTGTTTAGTTATTTACTTTCCTTAGTTGTTTCCTTTTGTTATTCATATTCGGGTGTCAACCACACCTTCTTCTTCCCCAATTCTTCTCATCTCATCATTTTGAATAATTTCTAAGATCAAGCCCATGGATAGATCCTCAATTTTGGTGATTCCTTCTTGGATCATATCACTTATGCATGTTGTCCCTTAATATTTTAGGCAATGATATCAAGCCTAGACTTGACTCGGTGAATCAAACTTGGATTTTGGATTCTCTCAGGCACTTCTGTCCATCACCTCTCTGCTATTCAAGTTGCTCCGCTTCACTCTGGTACACATATATGTTATTCCATTGTGTTTTATAGCAGTAGGCATGGTTTCCTGTTCAAGAACGATTTGTATATTGTGTCATGGCATAGTATACAACTTTTTCTTGAATTGTCCAAAGTGGACAGTCTAAGACTGTAAACTTTGCATTCAATACATATTATTGTATGTCTTAAATATTACTACTGATCCAAGAAAATTTCATTGGTTTGTATTTTCTCATTGTTCTTTGGGTACACGTACACTTAATTTGGGTCATAATATCACCTGAATTAAGTTGTGTGCTTTATAATTTAATTTGGGTCATATTATCACCTGAAGTTGGGTCATAATTTGTATTGCATTGATAGTTTAATTCATACTAATATTTCGGTTATCATTGGTTTAGGGCATAAATCTATGCAACTTGTATCTACAGCACCCAACTCATCGCATTGTCGCTAGGGCGATGGTCTTTAATGAGGAGGGTGCCACATTGCACAACCTACCATTACCTCCCGGCCATGTGAAAGTGAAGATTAAAGTTGCACTGGAGGGGCATGCACCATTGCCTGTACCAATTGAGCATGCTGATGTCATGGTAGTGGATCATGCAATAGGTACGATTGTCGCATGGCTAATCAACCTCGTGCAGGTATGTTAATAAATACTTTCCATTATGATATGTTGTATATATTTATTAAAGTAGGTGATCACTAACTACTGTATTGCAATATGTAGGTTATCTCCGAAAAATCCAAATCCAAGGACAAGGGCAAGAAGATTGTGGATTCCCGGCCCCCTATAATTAACAAAGAGCATACAAAGGGTTCCATTACATCCCCTAAGAAGCAACAGTCCTCCCAACCTCCTATAGCAGCAAGCTCATATGATTGTATATCATACATGAAGATCCTTGTGAAAAAGGGCGTGAACGCGCTAATTTATGTGGTGATGGAGGAAGAAATTATGGGTTATCAACATACGCTAGTAGTGGGTAAAGACGAAATCAACAATGTTATCACTCGTGATGAAATCACTCAGACTGGTATTAGCGTATATCTCAGGTAATACATCAAATTTTAAAATATATAACTTCTTTTATTCTTCAAAAGTTAAATATTAACGCTTATTATACGTTTTTTAATTTAAGGTACTTATATCGAGAGATGTTGATCCTACCGAAATAAGACATAGAGGTTTGTATTCTTATGCCCGGATAAAACAGCTTTATATTCACATATTGTTGGGCAAAAGGAGTACATAGCTGATCGCCTGGAGTTAGCAAGGCCAGATGCTGAGGTTGATGGTTTGCTGGAAATTTTGGGTTACTTTTGGTATAGGATAGTATTGTTTGAACTTATATGTATTAGTATAGTTTTGGTTAATTAGTAGTGTTTATTATAACAATATTGTTAATTAATACATACTTTTATTGTACTCATGTTGTAACATTTTTAATGAATGAAATGAATTTATGTATACTGTGCCAATTATTGTCTTAACTATTGCTTATATTGTCTAGGCTTTGCTGAATGCAGAGAAGAGTAGAAGAAAATTAAAATATATTATTAAAAAAATATGGGAATAGATAACCCTTCCTTGAGGAAACTCTATCTAAAGCAAGAATAGATAGCACTCCCTTGAGAAAGCGCTATCTAAAACCCAGAAAAAGATAACGCTTCCACAAGAAAGAGCTATCTATTCCTGGGTTTGAGATAGTGCTTCCTCAAGGAAGCGCTATCTTTTCCACTTTCCACAGCGCTTTTTTAAACGTTATTTTTTCTTCAACCTTTAATAGTGCTTGATTTAATAACGCTTTTAAGAGCTATTAAATGTAAAAAAATAAACCCTATTAAAACCTTTTCTGTTGTAGTGAGCTGAAAGTAGCAGTGACAACTTTTCTTTGTACCCGAAAGTTACCTTTTGTCTATCCTTGTTTGAGATGGTTAACTTCAACGTGACAGGGACAGCCTGACTTTAGCGTTCGAGAGTACTAAGATACGAAGAACTATTGTCTAAAGGATATTCCATTTTTATTTGAACAGTCTAGTACCACATGGTTGGCCGAAAGCCAGTCCATGCCTAAGATAACATCAATTTGTTGCATAAGCAGATAGACTAGGTCTACAAGAAAAGATTGATTCTCTAAAACAACCGAGCATTTTAAACAGATAAATAGGGTTGTCAGGGAATTACCCGTAGATGTAGAAATAGTCAAATCATACGGTAAGGATGAAACAAGCAAATTCAAATTATCCATACATGCTAATGAAATAAAGGAATGTGTAGCCCCTGAATCAAATAAAACAGATAGGAGTCTCCCAGCAACTAGGCACTTACCTTATATCAGATCGGGACATTAAGAGAATTTAGCTCCTCTCATAGCAAACACTCTTCCCGTCGTCTGTGGCCTGTCCTGCTGGCCCACTACGGGTTGCCTTGTCTTCGCATCTTGAATTCTTCTGCTAGTGTCTCTTGATCGGCACTCGTTGGCATAGTGGCCCCACTTGCCACAACGGAAATAGTTGACATTCGGTGCTTGAGCACAATCCTTCACTTGGTGCGACCCGCCGCATCGAAAACACTTGAAAAACCCTGGTTGCCCTTGACTGGTATTCCCCTTTCCAGCAGCTGTCGTTTGTTGACTAGGACGACTGTAAGGCTTCGCCCTCGGTTGGAACTTTCCTCTGCGACCTTTCTGACCAAAGCTCCTAACTGGTTCACTATTTCTCGCTTGAGTTTGTGCAACTCCCTCTTGGTCGTGCCCTTCTAGAACTGTACATTTCTCTATCAGCTCTGGGAATGATTGGACGCTCAGCGATAGCATAGCCCTCTTCAGCTCGGGCCTCAACCCGTCTTCGAACCTTCTGCACACCCAGTTTTCATCCGGGTATACCTGGTAGAACTGAGATAATTTCAGCAGCACCTCGAACCTCATGGCGTATTCTCCCACCGACTTTTGTTCCTGCTTCCGGTTCAGGAACTCTTTCTCTTTTTCTTGATGGACACTCCTTGGGAAATATTTCTCCAAGAAGCTTTCACGGAACACTTCCCAGGTCAGTAATCTCCCCTCAGTCTCAAGCAGTCTTTGCTTGTTCTTCCACCATGCTTCTGCCGCTCCGACTAGCATGAAAGCACCGTAAGTAACTTTCCTATCCTCTCTGCATTGGATAGCGACAAAGACTTCTCTATTTCTTGCAGCCATAGCTCAACAGCTTCCGGATTGTATTCTCCATGGAATTGGGGAGGATTCCCCTTCATAAAAGCGTTCAGTCCAGTGTTCACCACTTCACCTCTTACCGGTCGTTATTGTTGTTGTCTAGCATCCCTTTCTTCCTATCACTGCATAAAATGAGCATTCTGCTGCGTTTGTTGCAACATTGCAGCGGCCAAATCCCGTATGGCTCTCATCGCTTCGTTCTGATCTCCGCCATCTCCAGTTCCTGAGTTATCATCATTACGACCGAAGTCCCCGGTTCCAACTAGTGTTCCCCTTCCTCTGCCACGTCCTCTAGCCATTTCTTCCTGGCAAAAGGGAACATTAGTTTCGATCCATAAGATATACAATATCAACCAGCAGATATACATATCATATGCCTTACGAATAAAATAGTTATTACACTCAATAACTTGAGCATCAGACACTCTACCCCTTTTTCTAACACAGTTGGTACCCAATGTGGATCCAACTTATGAAACCAATACACTTCCTAGACCTCACAGTCTGATATTAGAATCGAACTGCTCTGATACCACTAAATGAGACGACCCGCCGTCCCGTTCGAGAACCTAAGATATTTAACTAATCCTTAAACCGTGTTATAAAGTTAATGCGCTTTATTACGACGAAACGAAGCGGAAAGATTAAAACACGATAACGAAATTATATTAAGGCTATGCCAATACACACATATATCAGAGTAACACAGTTCAAACGTAAAGTATACATACATGCATCGGTTGCCCCGTCAGTAGGGCTACAGTAATAGTGTATACATACAAAGTGCATTAGTACAGACTAAAATCAAAATACGTAAAAAGGCCGAGAGAAAACTCTCTTGCTAACCACGATCACTTCCCGACCTCTCGAGGCTAGGGTCCATGACTCGTCCTCCGGCGTCAGGCTCGTAAGGAGTGTCATCCAGTTCCTCAGCAACTGATTCCTCCTCGAGGTCTTCCCATAAAATAAAATAACACATAGAAAAAAAAATACAGGGAGATAAGAAACATGGATCATCAAATATGAGAGAGGGGCATCAATGCAGCATATATATACATGCAGCACACAACACTTAGAAAACATACAACACAACGACACCCATATCTTGAGTCATATAGCGCAACCATCTCAAAATTCATTCTCTCAGATAAACCTATAAGAGGGATACTAGTCCCTATGTATATGTTGACTTTCCTACATACATGTAGGCCGATACATCACGTCCCCAGTTGGACATCCCCGTCGGGATAACATCACGTCCCGAATTGGACATTCTCGTAAGGATAAAAAAAATACATCACGTTCCCCATTGGACATCCCGTCTCGGGATTAAAAACATCACGTCCCCAATTGGACATTGCCCTTTGGGACAAATATGTTGTGGTATGAAATGCTATGATATGCAACAAACATCCTTCACAGGTTGATACCGAGACCTCACACTTAAGCACTCAGCCACGACCGCGATGCATTGCATCAATATCAAAATCAACATCATGACGTCTTGCGTCTACGAGCCACAGCTCCATAGTCAAGACCACGATGGTATCAACCCGAACAACATCAAAACTCACCATACTCTCATCAACAACCATCCAGCCAATCACAATAATAAGATATCACAACAGTAACTAAGCCAATACAGATATCATCACGATGACAGACAAGCAGCTAATCACACAGACAGTTCAACATAACAGTTCAACAGATAAGCACATAAACAGTTCAACACATCAACCTCAATCAATCATATCATCTAGATTATCATCTTAATGGTGATAGCTCAAAAGTACCTACACCTAGGGTCCAGGCACTTTGTCCAGGGCTCAACCTCTAGTAGGGTTTAAGGTTCCCCTATACATGTATATATTCTATACTAAGCTTGCCTTTTCGACGATATCAGTTCTTTCTCCCTACCTGAATTGCTACACATGCTCGCCTTACCGCACAAGATCCCGAACACGGCTCCGCAACTGTCAATCATACACGCTCTCAAACGATCGAATGTCGTTTGATCCTTCACAACAGATCACGACCAAAAATCAATCAAAATCCAACAAATTTATCTAATTCCTACACACTAGGATTCAGCCTCTAATTTTTAAAATAGGCTAGATGTATTGAAATTCTACCAACTCTTGGATCAATGATCCTTAAGCATGCACAACACTAAAGTAAGTGTCTTTACTCAAAAATGGAATCAAAAACCTAGGATTTCAACATACATAGGGTTCGGCCCTTTTTACCCATATGAGCTAGAGAGATCTTTTGCTTGCAAGATTTTGGATTATGAAAGAGGGTAATGAAACTAGATCATAGAAATCGGTTTGACATTAAAAAGATTTTTCTACAATTTTTTATAGATTTTTGAAGTTTAAGCTTCAAAGTTGGAAAAAGCTTGAAGCTCATGATTTTAACGGAGGAAAGATGAAGATTGAGAGATCAAGAGTGAAGTCCATACCTCCTAGATGATGAAGATGGATGGAGTGATCAACTTACTTCTCAAAAGTTCTTGAAATCTCTTAAGAAAATTAAGATAAAATGGAGAGAAAATGATGAAGAAAGATGAAGAAGAAGAAAGAAGTGAAGGAGACAAAGATGAAGGGGGGGAGGCGTGAGGAAGAGGGAAAGGAGAGATAAGGAGGTTAAAAATTCAATGAAGGGAAATTAAGACATTTCACCATAGGTTTTATGGTAATTTCCATGAAAGTCAGGGGTATTTTGGTCATTTCGCGTCTAGATATTTTCTGAAAACCATCATGATACTGGCACGCTTTCCTGGGTGATATGACTTGATGTGACATCAAGTTTATCCGTTAGCGGGTCCCGTTAAATCCATATACAGCTCTGTTTGGCTCCCGATTCGAGTTTTCGCCTGAATAGTTTATTATTATTCTTATTTTTAAGGCGCGAAACCAATGTTAGCAAAAAGGTAGGAAACGTGATTATAAGACTAAATGTCTCGTTCAGGGTCAAAATTAGGTCTTTATAGTAGTAAAACACTACTGTCAGTGAAAAATACAGACCAAGCTCCGTCGGAGTTTTCAACCCAAAATTTAACCATAATTCCCTACGATAGCATAGATCGTGACTATGGTCTCAATTTATTTAATTTTACCCTCTAGACCCTCCAATAAAATACAAACACATAAATACTGTTTAATTAATATTAGAAAGCATTTTAAAAAAAAAAAACGGGGCGTTACAGAAAGTTTGTTGTCATTAAGACTTAAGTACGAGATGGTCTTTGACTCAACAATATCTATAAATCTTATTCAAAGTCCTCCTTACAACGCGTTTCATCATAACCTGTATTACAAAAACCAAAATATACATAGAGTGCATACAACAGCTTGCAACTTCTGTTTTAATTTTGTCTACTTCGGTAAATGAATGATGCTCATAATAAATTAACAAGTTGAACATAATTTTTGCATGTTGTGTGGTTGATGTAATAAGAATAAGTACGTTGGCTTGCTTAAAGTATTAAAATGTTTGGTTGATATTGTGCAGAGGCTTGTGGTGACTAGTTGAGATTGGCCTTGGTTGTGATATGTGTAATTATTGAGTTGTCAAAGTAAGCCAACCTGGCTCACCTGGATTGGCCCACCACGGGTAGATCAAAAAGTGAGCCAACTCAACTTGACTCAATCCACCCCAAGTTGGTGGGTTAAACAGGTTGACTCACTTATAATAAAAAAAAATCATCGAAAATTAGAAAGAAAAAAAACAAAAAACCTGGAAAATTATCAAATCGTGTGTATCCTATTTTTTTGTATAAGCTAATCAATGTACCTTTCAAACAGTCAAACGTTGCCAATTGTGTTGTCATCAGTAAAAAAAATATAAACCAAGCAAAAATAATAAAATATGAGATAAAAAATAAAAAGTAGATAAAAACAAGAAAAGTCACAAGATACAAAAATAAATGGTCGTCTGGGAAATGCGACAGATGAGGACAGAGGCTCCAATGGGGTTCAACAAGGACAGAGGCACGGTGGCACATGAAGTTGGGTTGCGGTGGCTGGGTGGAGCAAGAACGACGGATCACGAGCTCTGGTCTGGTGCGTGATGGTGGCACGGTTGCACAGCGGTGTCGCGGACCTTGTTCTTGTGTAGCGGTGGAGCTGCCAGCTACCGTCTGCGAGAGTTCACGATGGATGATGCGGCTAGGAGCCTGCCGTCTACAAGAGCAAAGAGGTGCCTAGGGTTCTGAGTTCTTACTTCTTCTGATACAGTTTGTTGAATTTGGATTTGGATTAATGATGGTTCATTGGGTTGGGCCATGGAACTGTGAGAAATGAGAGATATATTTTTTTTTTTAAAAAAAAGAAGAAAATAAAAGTGGGTCAACCTAACTCTAACCCGTTTAACCCGCGGGTTAAGTGAGTCGGGTCAAAATAACTCGGGATTAAAGTGAGCTAGCTTTGCCCAAACCAACACACCAGTGAGCTGGGTTGGGTTGGGTTGCCTCACGGGTTGGAACCCATATTGACTACTCTAGTTATTAACATGAAGCAAAGGATTTGAATTGGTTATGAAAGATGCACAGGGGACGGTGAGACATAATACCCAGTTTCGCGAGAGCTTGACTATGAAAGATGCACTAGAGACGATAAGATGTAACGCCCAGTTGCACGATAGTTTGGTTATGGAAAATGCACTTGGGTGGCGAGACGTAACACCCAATTGCATTATGGTGATTGGATGACCTAATGAGGACGGCGAGGCGTAACGCCTAGTGGAGCTTGAAATATTTAAAGGAATGATTATGCACTGGGGAAACCCAGTAGCTATGAATACAAAAAATATATATCTCATTAGGGACGACAAGACGTAAACCTCAATCGCAAATAATATGGTATAGTCGCCACCGATCGCAACAGATACCATGATGTATAGTTTGTCTACTGGGGATGACGAGACGTAAAGCCTGATAGTGCGGTTCATAAGCTTGAAAGGCAAGTATACTATAAGGACGGTGAGACGTAACGCCTAGAAGCGGTGAAAATTTTCTATGTTGGAATTGATGGGGAGACTAAATCCCTCAGTATGTTGATACATGTTGGGAATGAATTGTATGAGAAGATATCATGGTATAAGGAATTATGCTATTCTACATATTTTATAAATGAATTATATATTTGGCTATGTTACTATTATGTTAGATGTCCTTACTGAGTTTATGTAACTCATTCCCTTAGTGTTTCAGATCCATGTGTGGAACCTTCTGGACCATCTCTAGTTGACCAGGAGGAAATTAGTGTCATGCCGCAACCTCAGAGATTTTGTCTTTCTTGTTCACTCCTTTTCGAAAACCTTGTTGTATTGTATATGAAAAAGTTTTTGAAGGTGAATATTGTTAATAACATTTGAGTCGTAAACTCTTATTTTTCTACCAAGTAAAATGAAATTTTGAGTTTTGAGATTTTTATTTCATATTTTTCGGTGGCAATTTATCTTAACTGATGTATGTGGGGAATGTGGGTTTGGAAGGCTTCGAAAGTGGGGGCATTAACCGTCTTTCGATCGGTCATGGATGCTAAATTTGGATCGTGACAAAGCTCGAAAACAAGAATCATTATGGCTAAATAAAAAAAAGAATTTGTGGGTGGAACCATGTTTTTAGTAAAAGAAACTAAAGTCGTGATTGCCGATCATGAATGTCTTAAAAAAATAAAGTCATGGTTGACAATCATGGCTTCCTTTAAAAGAAAATAAAAAAAGTAATCTAAAGATTAGTTGTGCTTGCCAATCACGACTTACCTAAAAATACACTAGATTGGTAATAAATTTTCAACTTGTATTATATTGGTAAATTTTGAGTCAAACTATACCAACAAAGTAAAAAAGGTTGGCTTAGACGGAGTCACGACTCCAAAATTTTTGTTAGTGAAGACAAAAAATAGTCTATAAATATTTTTATTAAAAAATATTATAAATATGCATAAATGATAAAAAATAATATAAAATATATAACAGTAACCTGATTTGGTTTCAATATGAAACCTACTCAATGAGTAAAAAATAAAAAATAATTCACTAAGTAATAAATAAGAAATTATCTAAAAAAAAATGAGTAATGTTTTGATAGACAACAGTAACATCTAAATTTTTATTGTGAAAAAATAAAAACTAATAAATATATTAATTTAAAATTTTGCGTTGTTGGGGCATTTGCCCCCAACCCATTACATTAAAGTGCATTGTCCGCTTCTGAGTATCCGAGGTGATTATCCTATGGTCTATCTACCGAAAAAATAAACATTAACAATGCGTTTGATTCGTAATGTGATACAAAACAAGGAGAACAACATATGATAAATGCTTGAGTCACAACATAATTTTTTGTGCAGTATATTACTTGGTAGACAATGGACAATATGAATAAAATAATATAAAATTTGCTTAAATACCCTTTATAATATATAACTTTATTTAAAATTATATTAAATAAATTTTATATATAATATATAATAATATTAATATATATACGTATAATCAGTCTTATATATAATATTATTATTATGTTATATAATAATTATAATATGGATTTAATTGGTATGCACTGTCAGTATAAAGATTTTTTTATACAGTCAATCAATCAGAAATTGACACATAAGCTAAAATGTTTGACTCTTATCCTAACTACCTTAAAAATCACTCATATCATGAGATCTGATTGATTGACAGTATAAAAATTTTTACATTAACAATGTATAACAATTAAACTCTTATAATATATATAATTATAATATATATTACATAAAGTTATGTATTATAAATTAGGTAAAGTTACTAGAGAGAGAGAGGGAGAGAAGGAGAGGGGGAGAGAGAGGTTAATAGGAAATAAGTAGACATTTTTGTCTTTTTGGTAGTGTGTGCTTAGCACAACTTTTTGTCTCATGGTTTGGAGTGGGACAAAAAAATTAGTATCTGTGTTGTCCTTTATCCTTTATTTTGTGCTGTCCCATAATCATTTTGCAAATCAAACACAAAACAAGTAGTTTTGGAGTTGAGATCCTCTCCATTTTCTCTTCTTCATTACTATAGTTTTAGAGATATAAATATGATAGTGTGATATTGGGTGGGATGCAAATATCCTTTAGACACTCCATAACTATAGTAATGGAGCTCTCCATTTATCACGAGAAATCAATAGGATTTTTACCCGTAATTTTGTGGCGTCCAGATCCTCTCCATTTTGGAGAGAAATGGAGATCTCCATTCCATTAAGTACGGTGCTGACAAGTGTTCCCAAATTGAATCAATGGCCCAAAATTTTTTGGGTCAAATAAAATAATTTTAAACTAAAAAAAAAAAGAAACAGAAAGTTGAAACAGTTGCTGAACATACGGAGCATGTAAACAACCTTCCTTTATGTTGATAGACCTTGTCGTCACTCTCACTCGTATTCTTCTTCTTCTTGCTATTTTGCTTTCTATACATTGTCACTTGGCTGGCCTCTCTGTTGCATTGGCTTCATCTTCATGTTTCTCTCCCTCTCCCTCTAACTCTCCCTGCTTGTAAGCCCGAGACGAACCAGACGGAGACGCAGCAGAAGTGTTCACTGTGTTGCCCCGTTTCTTGAAAGACTGTGCCCCGCGGTACCACCTCAACGACCTGTCGTTGTGCCGTCGTGTTCGCTGCCAGTTGGCCCTTGTGACACCACGCCCGCCCCTGTGACGAACCGCCACCACGCCCCTGTGCCATCACCCCCCGCCCTGCCACCATTCTAATCAATATCATATGGAAGTATTGTGCAATTATGCCCACGTAATTGATCATGTCCAACAAGCTTGCCAGATATAGCTAAATCAAGCTCTAAAAGAAAGGAAAAAAATCAAACTATCTACTTTTGCTTCAAAGTCGCGAGCCGCACTGCTCTGCCAAGTTGTTATATTTCAGGTACAATTAATAATATTGAAGCTATATATAACATAATGCCACCGCAAAAAGCCTTTCTTAAGTTTTAAGCTTGCTTCACTTTTAATATTATTTAATGTCATTGTTAGCCTATGAAAGGCAGCAGCATGTACTTTGGTTTTGCATCAAGAGAATTGAATGGAAATCAATTCAGAAATTACCTCTGTATGTGAGTGTCGTGAGTTGGAGAGAGAAAAATTAGCGTGGTGAGTACCATAACTCAGTCTGTATGTTATTCTCTTGATATTAAATTTCTTGTTATTTGATGGAGCCAGGGAATTAGGCTATACAATTATCAAGTATCTCAGTCTTTGCAACAATAATTGCAAAGATGTTTATTACTTGCGTGCCTATAATCACACCCAATTTGCAAACTTATTTGTAAATTGGTAGGTAATTTTATCTTTTGCCAGGATGAGATAAAAATCAATGCCAATAGACTTTCAATCCACCTATAACAGCACAAGTCAATTCCAAAAGTGGTAGTTATTATTCCAAATCCAATGTTGAGCTAACATGTTTCTATTTGAGCTTACATGTTTCTTTTGTTATTTTTTGTACATATAAGGGTAAAAAACGACCTAAATCTTGGGTTGAGAAATTGGCTAGAAAGAGAAAGGGAAACCTATCACGAAAAAAGAGAAAGCTGCAAGAAAATTTGGTAATTCACTCCTTACTCTCTTATTAATATGTAGTAAGCAAGTTTTTCATTCATGTGTACAATATAATTTTTACCTTGTCCCTTATAAAAGTTTGTTTAACTTTCCTAATAATATGCAGCAACTACTGGACTACAATGCAATTTCTCTATTTTTAGAAGCTCTAATTTTGAATGGAAGCCAATGTGGGAGTGGAAGCCAAGTTTTAAGTGAAGCTGACAATGGAATTCAACATGGGACTACAATCCAAATGACACAATCAACCCAAGTTGACACATTAGGGCTGCACAACTTCTTTTAGAAATTTGTTGGTACATTTTGGTAGGGAAGGATAATGTGACAGATTTGTTCTTTTAGAGGACTTATAATGTACATGAATAATATGACAAATTTGATTATTCTTTACTGGTTTATTTATGTTTACTGACATATTGATACTTATCAATAACATCAAATTATTCTCAAGATTTGATTATTATAATACTTATCAATAAAATAGAATTTCCATTCTTCTTTTTGGTGAATAAAATAGAATTTGCATTCTTGTTTGCAATGGTTTCCTTTGTCATTATTTCTCTCTATTTTTTCCATTTTGTTTCTACTTTGATATATGGGGATGGGGGAGCCATTGACTGGGTTGGAGTGGATTAGAAACCAAAAACATTGCACTCTTAATTGTTAAGCTATGCCTGAAGGCATTACAGGCAGGCATTGGGCTAGATGTCATGTTATGCTATAATACGTTTTCTGCTCCTTCTAAATCTTAGCATCTGAGCTCTCTTTATCTATATTACTTAGTTTCAATGCAAAAAATATTACTTAGTTTCAATACAAAAACAAGGAGACGTAATTATCCATGTGATGGTAGCAATAAAAGTATGTATTGGCAGATTTGGTTGATTTTATCTGCAAACAAGATTTGGTTTAACATCTAGTAATAACTTCATTTACCAAAACACACTGCAAAAACATTGTGGTCTGGGTTTCTTGATCTGAAGCTTGTTCAGGTTTTATCAATATTTACTATGATCACTTTGGTTAGTGGTCAATAAGCTACATGATATATCATTTGGATGGAGTGAGTCAGTCAAGTTTGCCCATTCACTGATTGTTTTGGGATCAGACTTTTAATATGTGTACTTTAAAAGATTAATTTGTTGTATTTATTCTATTACTTAGCTGAAAAATAAAAATAAAAGGAATGTTGATTTGATAGCTCAGTTGAATGATTAGTCCATAGTATCTGCCAAAATTTTCACAGTACCGTGAATGGAGTATTTTCTTTCATTTAATCACTAATATTAGGAGATAAATTGCACATTCAGATATATTAGAAAACATATTGGAGCTTTCTTAATTGAATTCTTCCGGTATTCACATGGAGGAAATTTTACAAATGAAGACCAACAATTAGATAATACTAAGATCTCTCTGCTACATCTACTACACTTAGGAATTAATTGAATTCTTCCTCTACTACACTTAGGACATGCACTAATCATCACATTCTTTAGCCCAGATCAGTTGCCATTCCTTTCATGAACTTTTTGCGCATGATGTACCAAAGTGTTAGAGAATACTAAGATCTTTCTGCATCCAGGGGCAGGGCATTTTTTTTTTGATTAAGAAATGGGCAAGTGGACAGTGAGGCCTTTACAAAACTCGTCAAACCAAATAAAAATAAAATGTACTAATCATCAAAAAAAAGTCAACAACAATTGAATTTTTTTATTTAAGTAAGGAAATCAATTGATTTAGAGCACAAGGGGTGCCCAAACCCAGATACAAAGAACAAAATAAACTGGAACCTCTAACTGATAACGCCTAAACCATCTATGTAACTGATACACATTACCTACAAGATTACAAAACTGTTACACAGAAATCAACACAAAACCGAAACATAGTAAACCAAACCAGTAAAAAAATCAACTTCAAACTAATCCTGATACATGGTTTCAGCACCAAAAACTCCTAACCAAATAAAAAATCACCCCTTCATTATAGCAAACCATGACAGTAGGTGCAACAAGACTCATAGCACATAGACACTAGATGCTACTAACTTCTTCTTTGGTCATTGTAGTTGGAAAACATAGATGTTACTCTTGAGTTACTTGTGGCATAGCCTAGGCTTTTCTTCTTCCCATTGAGAATAAAATTTCCAGTCATAACCACAATTTTTTAGAGTCTACTTGTAGCCACTTGGACAGGTTAATATCAAACAAAACCATTAACTTGGCAAAAGAAACTCTAGTGCACTAGCAACTTATTTGGTTCCCTGCACACTCCAAACTGATCTGCATCTATCATTTGCATCGAGAAAGTAGCCTCTGGACAGCAAAAGACTGATATTCATCCATGTTAAGTAACCATTCCTTTGAACCTTTCCTTTGTATACCTAAAAACCAACTTTATCCATTCACAATACACTGCTGCTGCACAAACATAGTTGAGCCGACCTCAACCAACATGTAAGCTCCTTTAACAAATGTGTATATTAACCCAAAGTCACCCTCAATCGTCTTGCATTCCTTCATCAGGGAAACTACTTGCAAATGATCCTGTTTTTCAGAATAGGAAAGTTGAAAATGGGTTTAATGCAATTTGAAATGGAAATGCAATGGCTCAAAGCTGAAATTGGCTTTAACACCAATAGAAAATTGGAAATGCAATTTCAAAGGGAACTTAAATATCAACAATGAGACATCATGCAGTCTATACTTGGAATTAAATAAACTCCACTATCAACATGAGACATCATGTAATCCATACATACCCTAAACCACCCAAATCCATTCATACCAGATCCGAAATTGGCGAAGCGGCAGGGCGATACAGCGAGTGGTGACACGACGGCACAACGACAGGTCATCGGGGCGGTACCACGGGGCACAATCTTTCAAGAAATAGGGCAACACAGTGAATACTTCTTCTGCGTCTCGTCTGGTTCGTCTCGGGCTTACAAGCAGGGAGAGTTAGAGGGAGAGGGAGAGAAACATGGAGATGAAGACAATGCAACAGAGAGACCAGCCAAGTCACAATGTATAGAAAGCAAAATAGCAAGAAGAAGAAGAATACGAGTGAGAGTGACGCCAAGGTCTATCAACATAGAGGAAGGTTGTTTATGTGCTCCATATGTTCAGCAACTGTTTCAACTTTCCGTTTCTTTTTTTTTTTAGTTTAAAATTATTTTACTTGGACCATTGATTCAATTTGGGAACACTTGTCAGCACCATACTTAATGGAATGGAGATCTCCATTTCTCTCCAAAATGGAGAGGATCTGGATGCAATTAAATTGTGTTGCAGTGTCGTTAAAATATTACAAATGAAATCGACGCTAAATGAATTCCTAAAAAAAACTTTACAATCTAAATAGCAAAAAAAAAAAAAAAAAAAAAAAAAACTAAAAAAACTCTCGCAAACAGCCGTCTGCGTAGTCGATGAACAAGATGTTCTATTCAACTTCATTGTGTTAGTTGAGGCTGGAACAAATCGTCATCGTAATGTTCTCTAATCTTGTTTTTCTGCCATGTCCATCACCAACTACTAACACCACTGCTCAGCAGCTGCTAGTCCACCTCTAATTACTAAAATCTCCTTACGCCCAGGCTCAATTCCCTGAAACCCTCACCACTTCAGTTTTCCCTTTTCCCTCAAAATTCCCAACCAATTCAATTATTATTATTATTATTATTCCAAGCCAACAATTACAAGAACCATAGTCCTGAACTTGATTTTTATTGGTAATTGGTAATTTGGTATCTTTCACCTCATTAGATCCATTTCTTGTAACCTCAATTCTTTACCAAAACAGCAATTAGTGTTTTACTTGTGGTTCTTATAATTGAATTGTGCTTCTTCTTACTCCTTCTATGGCTCAACAATTGGGCAAGTACTGATTCACTTCATTTTAATTTTTCCCCCTTTGATTTAAACCACCATGCACCCTCGCCAACGAAGTCCTAGAGGTTTTTATGCCTCCGAATATCGCCATCTCAATCGCGATGCTGGTTTTGGCAGAGGCCATCCTAACCCCAAATCTTTCTCTCAGCTGCCACCGCCGCCGCCGCCGCCGCCACTTCCACCCTCCTCCTCTCGCAGAGGCGGCAGCGGCACTGGCGGGGACGTTTTTGTGGAAGCTGGGCGTCTTGCTGCTGAGTATTTGGTTTCGCAGGGCATGTTGCGGCCCGATGTGCTATCCTTGAAATGGCATGGTGGTGGTTTCAAGAAGCAAGGAGAAATTCCGGGGGAGGGCGGCCGGACCTCCGCACTGGCCCGGTTGGGAAACACTGTAGATGGGCCGTCTGGGAGGAGGAAATCGGGTTTTGATGAGTTTGGGCAAAAGGGTAGGAGGAGGGGAAGTTTCAGGAGCAATGGGTTGGATTGGGGTCGTGAATTCAGAAGGAATGGGTCATGGTCTGATAGATATAGAGCTAATTTGGATATCAAGGATGATGGTGATGATGATAGTGTTACTAGACAGCAAGACGAGGAGCAACAACAGCAGCAAGTTGGTGTTGGTGTTGGTGTTGTTGGTGTTGGTGTTGTTGATGTTGATGATGTTTTGCAGAAACCAAATTCGAATGAAATTGTGCCAAGTGAGGATGGCAATGATTTGGATGCTGAGGCAGATAAGGATTGCGTTTCTGGCGAATTGTTGGACTTAAAACAAAATTCTTCTGGTGAAGAAAAAGATACATCTAATATGGTGATGGGATTTGACAAGAGTTCCAATGATTTGGAGAATGTGAGTGGAGTTAAGGAGGTAAAGGATGGCGCTTGCGATGATGATGATGATGATATGGAGAAATCAAGTATCTCGAAGAATTTATCTGTGCAGTCTAATGATCAGGAGGATAATAGCTCTAGCAGGGTTTTCACTGATTTACTTTCACTATGCAATTCTGTTAAGGTGCCTACCAAGATACGCACTTCGCTGACAAACAAGAATTTGAAAGCTGATCATCATCGGAACAATGGAGAGGAAAATATTCATGATATAGATTCTCTTCAAGGACCTGAAGTCTTGGCTGATAATGAGTCTGTTAAAGGACCATCCTCAGGTGATTTGCTATCTGACAAAACTTATGATTTAGAACATCCTGACTCAGATATTGCTAAGGTAGAACCTGTCCATGCTGCTGAGAATACGAAAGAATTAGATACTGCATGTAATGCTGAGGAACATCAATCTAATGGATCTCAATCTGGTCAAGATAGAGGTTATATGCATGATAACAGCCAAGAGTCTAGTGCTACACTACCAGAGTATGGAAGTTGCAGCTCCATGGCTGAGGAAAGGGGTGAAAAACGTGTTGCAGAAGCTGATGACATAAGGGAGGAAACCAAAAGACTGAGAGAGTGGATTCCCGTCCTTGTCCCAAGGACTGAGGAGTACTTTCTGCATAACAACCGAATTGGAATGAAAGAGAGTCCAGGGGAGGATGAAATATCACCTATTGACAAAGTGACTATGACTTCTGATCAGGGGAGCCTAATGAGCAGTTCTCAGTTCACACAAGGTGGAGATAAACCATTTCTTCAGTGTTCAGAGGATAAACAATCGTTGCCGAGTTCATTTAGAACTTGTGATCTGAATCTTATTGAAGCATCTGAAGTCCATGAAAATCACGTTGATCATCCAATTCTTATCTATCCCCCTGGTACTAAGACAAAGAAAGCTGTACCGGTTGATATAGATCTGTCCATAAGCCACGCTAGTGTATCAGGCAAATTCAGTACTCACACAACAAGTGGCAAAGAGATTGAAGTAATTGATCTAGAAAATGATTCCACTCAAGAAGAAAAGTCAGTCGACAATATGGAGAGAAAGTATTTTTTTTTCTATTTCTTTCATGCTTTATATCAGTTTTGTTAAATGTTTTTTATCCTATACCTCAATTATTGTGTTTACTAGGACCTAATTGATCTAGTTATCATTCTTTCTTCAAGATACTTAGTGAAAAAATCAGCTGCAGCATATAAGTTCGAAGATCCTTCATCTACCTTGCAGCTCTCTTAATCCGTTGTCATTCAAATATGCAGGACGGATACTATGTTTCAAGGCCTTGAGGGTTTTTCCAACCATGCTCAAAATACTGCTGATATACATGATGTTCAGGACGGATATGGGCTAATGATATCAGAGTTGCTTGGGACAGATTTCCCGAACTGTTCGTCTGTACCCAGCGACATAAATTCTGTACACAATGAAATGGGCCTTCATAATGGAACGGTACCGATGCTAGCTTCAAATTGATATGGAATTTGATACATGTCCTTTTAATATAACTTTTGCAGGCTTGATGGTTACTGCAAGTGTTCCTAATCTATAATGAAATGGGCCTGCCAACTTATTCAGCTGCATTTTCTTTGGCCAGATAAGATAAGTATTAATAACCATAGTTGATCACATAATTCATTCTTTTGTTTCAGGGGCCACTTGCTGAGGATGATTCTATATATATGTCACTGGGAGAAATGGCGCTGGGAGAAATACCACTAAGTATGCCAGATTTTTATTAATGGTTTGTTTTCTTATTTGTTAAAAGTACCGGTGATTCGTGTAAGCTGATTTTCAATTCTGCAGTTATGGGCGATTGGGTAGTTTAGTGCACTAGTGCTTCAGTTGACTTTTGAGTGGTTGAGATAGTAACTGTCTATTTATTTGTGGTATATAGGTGTACTATTGAACTAAAGAATGTGCATAGCCTTTTCCTATTCTAAATAACACTAAGAGACACACTGCTAGACATTTTTGCATATGGGTTCTCACTAAGACCTTTTTATCTCTCTCCGTTGTATTAGGAGATGGGGGTATAGGGAGAAACCCCAAACTTTTTACTTCTTATGTGCTCCTTCCAGCAGTTCTGTTTGTCTGTTTTTCTCCTGCCATGCATTCCTCACATGTTTGGCTGTGCATCACTCCAGCCCAATGTTTGTGGTCCCTTTATCTTTCTGCCCCGCCATTCAGACTGCCATCCTTTGATCAACCAGCCCACCCAACCTTGCTTCCATCCACTGCTACAACATGCCAGCCCTGTCACCCGACGTTGGCATGTGACACAATCATCTGTCATGATATCTCCAGACTTGGTCAACTAATCTTCTTTGGTCCAGCCAATACAGCTACTACATGGTCACAGCTCTTGGATTGACCATTAGCACTTGTTTCTGCGGCTGATTTGATTCTATCCATCCCACCCACACTTGTTGCTGTGCGAGATATTGCTTTGTTTCCTGCACGTGAATTGTTACCTCATGCTGCCGACTGTCTAGACCTGCCTTAATATATTCGCAATGTCAAGTTCTGCTGTCTCCTCTTCCTACAGCAGGACATTTTTTTCTCTCTGTGATCTCTAGATCGCTTGTTATTACTACTGAGCCACTCTTTGACCCAAATTACCTATATCAGGCATCCTTTGTTCAGCTTTGGTTTGAAGGACATGGGTATTTTGAGTATCTAACCAAGAATATTGTTGATTTCCTGCTGCTGACCTGCCCTCTTGGCAGAGAATTGATGATTAGTTGTGTAGCCTATTGTGGATAGGCCATTGATTATATCAAAATTGTTATGAGTTATGGGAGAAGGTTAAGATCTTAAACATAATGATACTCAACGCTTTTACTTGGTAATTCTGTTTCACCTTCATAAGTTTGATCAGAATATGTCTGCTTATTGGGCTAGATTTAGGCTGTCATGGCAATGCTTGCTGAGCTGATACGAAAGCTGAAAAGTGGTCCGTTGAGGGGGGTGAGGACAGATCCGGAAAAAGGGCTGGACGGCAGTCATGGCAAAGGAAATGACGGCCGGAAAGATGGCTAAATGCGCCGCCACGCGCTGCTAGAAGTGGCGTGAGTGTGGCTGCTGGGAAGAGATACCGACGTCGTGTGATGTGAACCCAAGACTTCCAAGGCCCACTAAAGTCTATGTGAGGAGACCCAAAAGGTGCAATGCACCTGATCAGAGCAAGGGAGGGAATGTTATAACTAACTCTGCCTACCTGGCAGAGTGAGGGGAGATGCGCATGTGCTGAGGTCATGAGAGAGGGTATAACAAGAGGAGAGGAGGGTAGAATTGGTCAGGATGGAATTAGGCTGGGAATTGCATCACCGCTGGGCAAGGGAGGAGGAACGTGAGTTGTCTGAAAAGCGGTCGGTGATGACGGGTTTCAGGGAAGGGGTGGCGGCTACAACAAAAACGATGACGAAAGTTGCATTGATGGAGGCTTCAGTGGCAAGATAGGCGGAGGCTTAGGCAGTGGCGGTGATGAACGCGGTGAGGGAAGTGGCCGAGGGAGGGTGGTGGCGACAATGATCGGTGGTGAGCGGGTACCATCGTCGGATCCCTGTCCGGCCGTGAAGACAGTGGCCGTGAAGGTGGAGATGGAGGTGCTGCCATCGCATAACATTTCGGTCTTGCTGAAGATGATAAGGAATGCAGAATGTGAGTTGGGTTCTTTTTTTAACCTAATGGGCTAGGCCCAAATGGTTGAGATCAAGATTGCAGATATGGAACAAATGAGAGAAAGGATGGAATTACATCTAACATGTCAGTTTTCTGATCTAATGGGACCAACCCAATTAGATGGACAGGGACACTACCCTTTTAATATGAGATTCTGTTTTCTGGACTCTAGGAATCAGGCCCAAGGCTGTGAGAATAGAAATAACCCCTATGAACCAGTTTTTCTTCCAACAGAGGTTTACCGTGGGTTGCCCCTAATAGATGCTACAAGAAAAAAAGTAGCCTCCATGAATTAGTTTTTCACGAACAAACTCAAGCATTCCATGGGGCACCTGTAGTGCTAACTTCTAATTGTTCTTCATATAGGTGAGCCTCGGGTAAGCCATTTTTCTTATGGACAAGTGAACCCAAGGTCTCGTGAGATTGCCAAGACTGTAAAATTGATGGGTGGACTGTTATTGTCTGGCAGAATCTATTTATCTTGTGTCTTGGAAAGTGAAGAGCGTTCATTATGCAACACTGAAGTGACAAGTTTTCTCCGCTGGTATGTGGCTATTGAATTTTATGTACCTGCTTATGGCCAATGTTTTTACTGCAATTATGAGACACTACCTAGTGAGGCTGCATGGTTGAGTTTTAATTATCCTTGTGACACTTGCCTACCAAGAATGAAAATAGGTAAGACCCTGTTTATTGGGTTGGAGATATTCTTAGCTTGTTCTAAAAGGGCAGAAGATTTTCTCCCAGCAGATGTTATTGGAAACCACAAGTTGGATGCTGCTAGAGAATCGTCATATTTCAGAGAGATTTCTAAGGAATTGGAAATTAGACCCTTAGATCTCAAGCAATGGGACCCCGAAGGGCATTTCTCGCCTTGCTCAATCCTTCCCCTTGAGGGCAAGGTGAAACTCATTGAAGGAGGTATTGACAGACTCATGGTAACATGGGTTTGTAGCAGAAGGAACCGAAGTGGGCAAACTGGGCATAGGACTGCTGTTGTAGCCCAACCTGATGAGGTGATTAGCGGAGATGTGGGGCAAACTTCTCTGGAGGAAGTTAGGAGGTTAACAGAGGAAAGAAATAAGTTGTTATGCTATTTTTATGCTAACAAAACAAGGAGAAGTGCCTCATCTATGTTTTTCATGCCACATGATTCAAGTGACAGAAGGGATATTCCAATCGTGGAAAAGAAACAATGGGATCTGGGTGGACAATGGCACACGACTACAACAGCTCCACAGTCAGGCTTCAAACAATGGGACCCGAAACATTGTGCTCAAGAAGCCAATCACTTGTTCACTTGATGACAAGGTGAGTTTCGAAGGAGGGATAATTGATGCGAACCCAAGACTTCCAAGGCCCACTAAAGTCTATGTGAGGAGACCCAAAAGGTGCTATGCACCTGATCAGAGCAAGGGAGAGAATGTTGTAAGCAAGGGAGGGAATGCTGTAACTAACTCTGCCTAGTTGGCAGGGTGAGGGGAGATGCGCATTTGTTGAGGTCATGAGAGAGGGTATAACATGAGGAGAGGAGGGTAGAATTGGTTAGGTTGGAATTAGGCTGGGAATTGGGAGAGCAAGGCACTCTCGAATTGCCTATTATATTTTTTCTTTCTCTTTGTTTTCTCTACTGTTATAATCCAGGATATGTTATCACTCTAATTACAGCTCTGTTTCCTTAATATCAATACACATATATCAGTTTTCTCTTTTATGCTGGTACCTATCATCGTGTGAGGGTGCGTTGGTGCTCGACTTGAGGCGGTTCCGGGACAGCTGGATAGATCGGCAATTGGGGACTCAGATGGTGTGGTCATCGGTCGGAAACGGCAGTGGACGGCGGCGAACAACAGAGGAAGTGGAAAAAGAGGCCGGAGAGATGACACAGCAAATAGAAGTGACTAAATGGAGTTGGGAATTTTTTTGGGAACTAAACAACGGAATAGTGACGGGACAGGATACGGAGGATGGTATCTCTCTGTTACCATGTTGAATTTAAGGTTTTAGATAGAGAAGGAGCAAAAGAGAGAAATAAACTAACAAATAATAAGATTGATGTTGATTTGATGTGGTGATGATCTAATTACAAAAGACAATCCTAATAGTTCTATTTATAGTAAATGTAGAATCCTAGTCCTAAGCAAATAGGGAAGCAAATTATAAAATATAAATAAGAAATAAATCGTAAGAGATCATCTAGGGGATACTCTAAAATATTCTAAGATATAAAAAAAATATGATTGGATATTTCTCAGATTTTCTAACAATATTCATCTCTAAAGTGGTCAGATTACATGGATTTCCAGAATCCATTATAACTGATCGGGACAGATTATTTCTCAGCCAGTTTTGGTCAGAACTGTTTAAGCAAGCTGGAACCATACTAAAATATAGCTCTGCCTAGCATCCTCAAACGGATGGGCTAACAGAGGTTGTCAACAAGTGTCTTGAGGACTACTTGCATTGTTATGCAGGGGACAAGCCAAAACAGTGGCCACAATGGCATGTAAAAGGTGGTGGTGGAATGTTGTTGTATAGAGTGCTTGCAATCATAGAAATAATGAAAGAAATAAAAATACAATCATAGTAATAAATAGATAATAAAATCAGGAATATTAATAGAGAATAAAATCAGGAATATTATTCCCTGATACTCCTACACCCCCGTCAAGTTGGTGCATAGATATCTATCATGCCCAACTTGCTTATCAAGTGTTCAAAACCAGGTCTTGCTAGGCTCTTGGTCAGAATAGCAGCTGTTTGTTGGTTGGAAGTCACGAAAGGTAGGTAGATAATCCCAGCATCTAATTTCTCTTTTATGAAGTGGCGATCAATCTCAATGTGTTTGGTTCTATCATGCTGGACGAGATTGTGAGCTATGCTTATTGCTGCCTTGTTGTCTCAGTACAGTTTCAATGGGAGGTCAACCTTCATCTCGAGTTCCTCCAAGACTCTGTAAATCCACAAGCCTTCGCAAATTCCTTGGGCCATAGCTCTAAATTCAGCTTCTGCACTACTTCTAGCAACCACTCCTTGTTTCTTGCTTCTCCAAGTTACCAGATTTCCCCGCACATAAGTACAATATCCCGAGGTTGATTTTCTGTTGGTGACTGATCCTGCCCAATCTGCATCAATAAAAACAGCAACATTCCTTTCACTGGTTTTCCTAAAGTATAGGCCTTTCCCAGGACTGGTCTTCAAGTACCTCAAACTTCTGTAGATTGCCTCAAGATGTTATTCGTATGAAGAGTGCATAAACTGACTTACAACACTTACTGGAAAAGCAATGTCAGGTCTGGTATGGGATAGATAGATTAGTTTGCCAACAAGCCTTTGATATCTTCCAATATCAACAGGCTTTCTCCCAAAGTTTCACATTTGGGTCCATGGGGGTATCGGCTAGTCGGCAACCACTCATTCCAGTTTCCTCCAACAGATCTAGAATGTATTTCCGTTGGGAAACCACAATTCCCTTCTTTGACCGGGCAACCTCCATGCCAAGAAAATATCTCAATGCTCCTAAATCCTTGATCTCGAACTCAGTTGCCAAGTTTTTCTTTAGTCTCCCCATCTCTACATCGTTCCCCGTAAGAACAATGTCATCAACATAGACAATTAGTGCAGCAACCTTCCCATCAGAGGAAAATTTTGTGAACAGGGTATGATCAGCTTGTCCTTGATTGTATCCTTGTCTCTTCATTGATTGGGTGAACCTTTTAAACCATGCTCTTGGAGACTGTTTGAGACCGTAGAGTGACTTCTTCAATTTACACACATTTGTCCCAAATTTGTCTTCAAAGCCAGGAGAGCCGTCCATGTATACCTCTTCTTCTAGGTCACCATTGAGGAAGACATTCTTCACATCTAGCTGGTGGAGAGGCCAATCTAAGTTGGCAGCAAGAGATAAGTGAATTCTGATAGTGTTTAATTTTGCAACAGGAGCAAATGTCTGTGAGTAGTCTATGCCAGAGGTCTGGGTGAACCCCTTGGCCACCAAACGTGCCTTGTACCTTTCCACTGATCCATCTGAATTATACTTCACAGTGAAAACCCACTTGCAACCCACAGTGTTTTTACTGCTGGTAAGGTTATAACACTCCAACTATTGTTCTTCTCAAGAGCACTCATCTCCTCAAGAACAGCTTCCTTCCACTTTGGAATTTTAAGAGCTCCCTGTACATTTTTTGGAACTTCTATACTAGACAACATCTGTGAGGTAAATGCAGCAAAAGATGAAGACAAATTTGACTATGACATATATTTAGACAATGGATGCCTAGTACAAGATCTAATATCTTTCCTAAGCGCTATTGGCACATCTAACTCAGATGACTCATTATGACTATTAGGTTCAGATGGGGACTTACCTGTATCAGGTTGCTTGATTGGATTTTCCCTCGGTTCAAATTCATGGACATGCTAGAGAGTAGGTTCATCATTCCTTTTTTTATGGTTCTTTCTCACAAAAATCTTTACACCGAATCTTCGATCACCATATTTGAACCTGTTTTTTTCTTCTTCACAAGAAACATCATGTTGTGGCATTACGATTAGTTCTTCATTATCATCTATTTCCAAAGATTGTTTATCAGAGTTTTGATTTAAGGATGTAGACTCAGGTTTAGTAGGAGCCTTACTCATAATGGGAGTAGGTCCAGATAATGAATCCTGGTCACTTTCTATTGGTGCAGTAGGGCAAGTCTCAGAATCATGTGAATTAAGTGTATTTTCAGACAAAATTATGGTTTCAAAAGAATCTTCACGTGATGTCCCTCCCGAAGATGAATGTCCTTAAAAAAAGGTTGATTTTCAAAAAAAGTAACATCCATGGTTACAAAAATCCTTTTTGATGTTGGATCAAAACACTTGTACCCCTTTTGGGTTGGTGAGTATCCAATAAAAACACATTTTATAGCTCGGGGTTCTAGCTTCCCAAGATGCTTGTGTTCATGGACAAAAGCAGTGGAACCCAAAATCTTCAAGGGTAAATCACTTGAAATACGAGTCATAGGAAAACATTCTTTAAAAATATGAAGGGGAGTTTGAAATTGTAAAACTTTGGACGGCATGCGATTAATCAAATATGCAGTAGTTAAAACAACTTCACCTCATAAGTATTTTAGAACTTTTGTTGCGAAGAGCAAAGCTCTAGCCACCTTTAGGAGATGTCTATTTTTTCGCTCCGCAATCTCATTTTGTTGGGGTGTATTAGCACAAGAACTTTGATGCACAATCCCATTTTCAAGAAAAAAATTCCCCAAAGTCATGTTAAAATACTCTTCTCCATTATCACTTCTAAAGACTTGAATGTTTGTCTAAAATTGATTCTCCACCATTTTAAAGAAATTTCTTACAGCTTGACCAACTTTAGATTTATCTTTTAACAAGTACACCCAACAAAGTCTAGTGTGATCATCAATAAAAGTGATGAACCATTTTTTGTTGGAGAGTGTGCTCGTCTTATTTGGACCCCAAACATCACTATGAATAATAGAAAACGGTTTTGATGGTTTGTAAGATTGCATAGGAAAAAAAGAGCGATGATGTTTCGTAAATTCGCATGTTTCACAATGAAACAAGGAAGGGTCTTTATTACAAAACAACTTAGGAAATAAATGTTTTAGATACCTAAAACTTGGGTGACCTAACCGTAAATGCCATAACATAATATCATTATTACTATTAGAAATAAAACTAGATTCAAAGCATGAACCTATAGGTTTGGATTGTTGCTTTGATCCAAGTCCATTGTCAAAGTAGTAGAGTCCTCCACTCTCCTTAGCACTGCCAATCATCTTCCTCGAGTTCAAATCCTGAAACACACAATGAGAAGAAAAGAAATTAGTTTGACAGTTTTTATCTCGGGCTAATTTACTGACAGACAAAAGACTACATGACAGGTTTGGGACATGAAGGACATGTTGGAGAGTTATCATTGGGGATAGAGCAATAGAACCTTTCCCTGCAACGGCTGATAGGGAGCCATCTGCAATATTATTTTTTGATTACCTGCATAAGGACTATATGAAGAAAAAAGACTAGACTCTTCTGTCATATGATCAGTAGTACCTGAATCAACAATCCAAGTATGATTGACACTAAGAAGGGCAGTTTTAACAAAGTTACCTTTCTGGGCTATGGAGCAAGAAGGGGTTTGAGACTCGAGGAGTTTGTATAGTTGGTCTAATTGTTCCTTAGTGAAAGGAAACGAGCTTGAAGAAGACTGCTTTTCTTGATCAGAGGTACTAGCATGGAATGCACGACCCTCACTTCCACCTTTCTTCTTCCAATTCGGGGGCTTGCCATGGAGCTTCCAACATGTCTCACGAGTATGCCACGGGCGATTGCAATGATTGCACCATTTATCAGATTTCTTGTCGTCTCTCTTCTCCCCTTCCTTGTAATTTCTAGTAGCAAGCGCAGACCCCTCCACTTTTGAAATCGGGGCTGCCTTACCCATCATAACCACTTCTCTGGCCTCTTTTCTCCTTACTTCTGAAAGAGTTTCACGAATAGTTGGCAAAGGTGTCTTCCTCAGAATTGTGCCTCTTACTTCATCAAGTTCCTTATTCAACCCAGCAAGGAACATAAACACGATCATTTTCTTGCCTTTCGATGAATAAAACACTATCTTCGGTGCACTTTCAATTGTCCCATAGCACAGATTCAATTCCTGCCATAAAGTCGTTAGTTCATTATAATAAGTAGTCACATCCTTGGTACCTTGTTTGGCATGCCATAACTTGGATTTTAAATCAAAGATCTGAGAGGAATTCTGAATGTCAGAGTATGTGTCTTTTGCGGCTTCCCAAACATCTTTTGCAGTTGGCAAGAACATGAAGGGCTTTCCAATTGCTGGTTCCATAGAATTGACTAACCAGATAATTATTCGAGAATTCTCGGATTTCCAGAACCTGAAATTTGGATCGTCATCTGTAGGTCTCGGTGTGTCTCCTGTAAGAAAGCCATATTTTCCCCTGCTTTCCAGAACCAATCTAATAGTGTGGGACCATTTTGTGTAGTTTTTCCCATAAAGTCGCGGAACATTGACCTAGAGGGAATTAGAATTGAAGAAACCCTCTTGGCCATTAAAGTTGTAATTCAGACCACCACCAGTATTGCCGCCGCTGCCAGGGCCACCGCCTGCAGTCGCGCGGCTCTCTGCTCCTATGCCGTGGCCAGCATCTCCCGAACCAGGCGCTTGCACCGGCGCCGCCGCCATCGCTGCCAGCGCCGCTTCCATTGCCTGCGCCACTGTCTCCGGTTGTTGTGGAGTCATCGGTGTGGGCAGTGCCTGTAAGAGCATGCCTCCATCAATTTGGGCGTGCTGTCATGAGGGAGGGAAAAAAACCGTAACCTAGAGCTACTGATAACCTAGAGCTACTGATACCATGTAAAAAGAGGTGGTGGAAATCAGCCAAAGGCTATTTAAATAGAGTGCTTACAGTCATAGAAATAATGAGAGAAATAAAAAAACAATCATAGTAATAAATAGAGAATAAAATCAAGAATATTAGTAGAGAATAAAATCAGGAGGAATATTATTCCCTGATTCTCCTACAGCTAGCTTGGGCAAAATATTGCTTCAATACAAACTTCCATCAGTCCATAGGTATGACACCTTTCAGAGCAGTTTATGGGAGGGATCCTCCACCCATTATCCGTGCCACCTCTATTCCCTCCAAAGTGGAGGCAGTGAACCTGTTGGCCGAACAGAGGGATGTGATTTTAGATGAGTTGAAGCAGAATTTGTTGAGGGCCCAACTGCGGATGAAGCAGCAGGCAGATAAGAGACGCAGAGAGCTGCAATTTCAAGGGGGGACTGGGTTTACTTGAAGGCTTAGCCATATAGGTTGAGATCCTTAGCCCATCGAAGGAATGAAAAGTTGGCTCCTAGATACTATGGCCCCTTCCAAATTCTGGACAAGGTTGGAGAAGTCGCATATAAGTTGCAACTGCCAACCACCAGCAGAATTCACTCAGTATTCCATGTCAGCAAGTTGCAGAAGGCTGTTCCTACTGATCACAAACTCAGCCTCTGCCTGAGGCACTTTCTGAAGAGTGGGAACTACAGCAGAGGTCTTGGCCTATCGTTATGACAATGCAGGGAACTTGGAGGTCCTCATTCAGTGGCAGAATCTGCCCGAATTTGAGAATTCCTGGGAATCAGCTTCTAATGTGATCCAGTTTCCTACATTTTCACCTTGAGGACAAGCTGCTTGCTTTGGGGGGGAGTAAGGAAGGAAATGTAACTGACACAGCTATTAACCAACAGCTGTAACTAACTAACAGAATGCAATAAATAGGAGAGGATATGGGAATAGAGGGGTGTGAGAGAAGTGAGTAAGAGTTGGGGGAGTTTTGGGCACTCTCGAATTAGCCCTAGAGTGTATCACGTTCTTTCCCTCTGATCATATTGACCCAGAAGGTGTGTTCATAATAAAAATTCTTCTTTTTCATTGAGTTTCTATGGAATTTCCCTTAAATCCAGTTGAAACCTTTCAGTATGTCAGAAATATAATAAAGCCATTCATATTCCTTCACATAACAGCTTTTTTGACAATCTGTATGGAGGATATTTCCACTCACTTGGTACATGTCTTTTCTTCACCTGTGCCTGCTACTGTGCATCCTGCTACTAACTCATCTATTCTTGCCTCCCTGTATTCTGAATTGAGTAATTCTCTAGGGAGTAACGGCTGTGTAGGTTAGTAATCATCAGTGTCTTCAGTGCATCTTCTGTAACAGGTTTGACCACACTCTCGACTTTTGCTTCTGGCTAATTGGCAATCCACCATGAGCTTCCAATATTGTTAAAGTCATGCCAATTAATGGGTTGCTTCTCCTTTTGAACTGATTCGTACTGGTGTCTGTGGTCCTAATTGAGTTGCTTCTCTTTTGGGATTTTAATAGCCATTTATTGATGATTATTCTCATTGCACCTCGATATTCTTAGTGAAAATATCTAAGTTGTGTTCTATATTTTAATCCTTTGACACCAATATTCACAAACAATTTAGTACCTCTATGTATCTTTCCTATCAGTTACTGAAAATATTTTTTGGGATAGGTGGGTTCTATACATTATGATGCACCAGCTTGAGGGGGAGTATTGATATAGTAGTTTTATCTCTCTACTCAGGTATACTTTGTTTTCTGTTTTGAATCTTGTGTGGCAAAATGATGGTCATGTGTTGAAGCACACCTCATTAAGGAAGAAGGAAATTGGGAGTAGGTGTATATGATTTATGGAGCCCACATTATTTTTAGGATTATTTTCTTTTATTGTGTATATTTGTAACAAGCTTATAGCTTAGTAAGCTTTAGTTTGATGGGAGTGTTAAGAAATATCTTTTGAATATCATGTATATGTTGTAGAATCAATTATTCCTCTAATTAAGAAGCAACTGTAGGAGTTGTTTTCTTATTTGATTAGGGTTAGGAGTCTTGTTGTATTAGCGGCCTTGGGCTTGTACTAGTAGTACTAAACTAGTACTTGACCTAATTACCAGTATATAGGCCCATTAGCATAGTAATTTGTATCACATTAACACATCAGAATCTCAAATCTCATATCACAATATTCTAAGAATGCTTTCTCTCTTTTCCTCCTTCCCTATCTTAACCCTATAATTTCAACAACTATAATCGGTAGGGGTTAGTTTGGAAACTGGATAATATAACTATCTCTGCTGCATGTTCTTTGTGAGGAAGGTAGGGGTGTGTGGGTGTATTAGCACATGGCTGGATAAAAACATCCGTAGGATTTTTACTTGTAGCATGTTCAGAACCCAAAACTGACAACAACAGCAACCAAAGCCTTTTCCCACAAGGTGGGGTTAGCTACATGGATCAAACAACGCCATTATATTCTGTTAGAATATCTAGAAAACATCTCATAATATCTTTATTGTATCGTACGACTATTTGGAGAATTTTAAATGATCTCTTAGGAGTTATTTCCTATTTATTATATTTTTTGATTTGTTTCTTTATTTTAATTAGGATTAAGAGTCTAGTGTTAGTATAAATAGGACTATTGGGTTAATATCAATCTCATACTATCCATTAGCTTATTTCTATGTTTTCTCATTCTCTACCTAATCCACACAATTTCAACTTGTTCTGCCATAAACAGGACCCAGAACTGAAATTATGATAATTGATTTTTTCAACTTCTATGTGATGCATCAACTTATAGAATTATGGAACAGTGATATAAAATATTACTGTGCAGATTCCTGTAATGGGTTTCATATGTTTCTAAGTACCTAATTGCTTTTTATGTAGGCTTTTTGCGATCCTGGGAGCAGCCGCCATCACAGGATTATCAGAAACCCTTTTGATCTGGTGTCACTCAAATACTCTCAGGAGACATTATCTAGTGGTATGCTTCATACTAGTCAGCAGGATCCTTTGTAGTAGAAGTCAGTAATTTTATACGAAAGTAAAATGATGCTTTGGATTTTATTTTTTTCATTTTATAAATTTTCTCCTGTTTGGAATTATATGAGCTGAATTCTGTGCTTTCTAATTTCTAATGTTTCTGTAATATTTTTCTAATGTCTCTGCATAACCTATCTGCCATTCAGATTATTTTAGTTATTAGAGGAGAATTGTGTCAAAAGATGCAAAATTGCAAAATATCCCATTGTGCCACGGTCGTTTATGTGATTGGCCATCGGTAGGGAATATTTGATAAAATGGCTTTAAATTGGCATTCTGATGGGAATCTAGAGGAGCCCATTAAAGTCCTGTGAGTTTTAGTTGTGAATCCAATTTCATATGGTCATTTCGAATTTCTTGTCATTAAAAATATTTATTCATAATATGCAACTGTCACCCAAGTATTGTAAATATTTTTTTACATTGAGTTGTAATGTTTGCACTTCGCAGATACATATAATTTTTATATATCTGTTGGATAGTTCACCACCATAAGGTGGTTGTGAACTTTAGCTTATGTGCTTTGGGAATCAAGGTTGAAACCTGAAATAGATTGTCTTTACTTTCAATGTTGTTTATTTGATTTCTTGCTAAACTTTCCACCTTTTAGCTTGTATTTAGAATCTTCCTACCACCCTAGTTCCATTTTGTTTGAAACAAAAGTTTCCACTTCTCAACCTGTGTTTAGATATTTGTAGAAGATCACCATGTAAGGGTGCATGATTGCTACAGTGATGCAGGACAGGAATATTTTAGGTTGAGTTTGGTGCAAAGAATTGAACTCCATGGAATTAGAATATGAATAGGATTTGTAGAAATGAGGGAGATACGATGGAATAGTTTGAGGGGAGGGACACCCAGCTTCATATATATGTTAGGGTATATGGTAGGCTTGTGTGCAGCTGATCAGCACTTTGCTGACTCAGCTTAGTTTGTTATACGGTTACAAGTATTAAATGCTACTATATATAGCATGTATGTAATAGAACCAATCAACTTTTATTAATCACTAATTCAGATTCAGATTCAGATTCAGCTAATTTTTTCTCCCTCTCTATATCATTTCTTCTTCTCTCTCTTTGAATTCCTTCCTCACTGTTTTTATGTCAAATCTCAGGTTGATAGAAGATTACTGTTAGAGGGCACTGTTAATTCTGATGGTCTGTATGTGTTTCACAACTTCTCTGTTGCTCCAAGACTCTCATCAACAGCCTGTGCATCTGCACCCAGTTGTCTTAGTGTAGCTTGTTCCTCCGTATGTAATAAATCTGCTTCTTGCAGTTCAACACGTATTGTAAATTCTACTACAATTAATTCCTAGGGGTAATAGTCCAGCTGTTCAGTGTAATAAAGTGCCACACTCTTATTATGTTTGACACCGTAGGCTAGGTCATGCTAATGAATCTGCTGTAAAACAAATTTTACATCAATGTAACATTTCTAATGTTAGTAAAAATGCACTGGATTTCTGTGTTGCTTGCTGTTATGGTAAATCTCATTGCCATCCTTCTCATCTTCCCATGACTGTATATGATAAACCTTTTGAACTGTTGTTTCTTGATCTTTGGGGGCCAGCACTAGTTAAATCATCTGCTGGCCACTCTTACTATTTGTCTATAGTAGATGCCTATTCCAAGTTTAATTGGATCTACTTGTTAAAACAAAATTCTGAGAGACACACTATTTTCAAACAGTTTAGAGAACTCATCCAAGTTCAATTTCAAACTGAAATTAAAGCTGTACAAACTGATTGGGGAGGTGAATTTCACCCTTTACCAAATTTATCTCAGAACTAGGCATCCTACACTGTGTCATTTGCCCACACATCATCAAAATGGGAGTGTTGAAAGGAAACATCACCACATAGTTGAAACTGGCCCCTAGTTCTACTAGCTCAGGCTTCCTTGCCCATGCAATATTGGGAGCATGCCTTTACCACAGCAGTGTTTCTCATTAATAGACTTCCTACCCCCACACTGCATAATCATTCCCCTTATTTAGTTCTGTACAAAACTGCACCTGACTACACTTTTTAAGATTTTTGGTTGTGCATGCTACCCATGTCTCAGACCTTACAATAAAAACAAGCTAGAGTTTAGGTCTTGTGAGTGTACATTCATTGGATATTCCTCTACCCACAAGGGCTACAAGTGTCTATCTAAGGAAGGCAGGTTGTACATATATAAGGATGTTCAGTTTGATGAAAACAAATTTCCCTTTGCCAAGCACCTCAAAGAAACATCTGAATCCAGTACACAGCAGGTTCAAGGCATCCCTAACTATCTTACGCCTCTCACTGTCCTTCAGCAGTCAGTTGATCCCACCCCTGTGCCCTCTCACACTGATTCTGCAGCATGTGCTTCTCCTTCTCCTCAGTCCCACAGTCTTTCATTCCTCTTCTATCCAGTCTTAGTCTCCTTCTCCCTTCTCTACACTTGGGTCTCACCTGAAAATACTCCTGCAATTCTTCACGGTACAATTTACAAGGCTAAGGAAATGGAAGCTATTTCCTAGACACCAATTCCGATGAAGGCTAGATACATTTAACGTGTGATAAATGAGATATATGAATTGCATGTGATTATTCTAAAACTTCCCCTCAAGCTTGAGCATATATATCCTATGTGCAAAGCTTGTTAAAAATAAAATCAACTCGAGTCCCTCTTAGGGATCTAGTGAATATATATGCTAATTGTTCATTAGAGTTGACAAAGGCTGTGGTGATCTCACTAGAAATGTTTGTACTTTCATGAAAGACTAGGTTAGAAGCAATATGTAGAGTAGCTTGATTATCACAAATTAATTTTATTTCCTCGACATCTCCCAATTTCCTTGATAGAGGGCCTGTTGCTTCTAATTTTTTTCATGTTTTACCAAGGAGCCATTCTGTGGGGAAGAGATATCCAGGGAAAGGAGGCGATAAGGATATTGAATATGCACCCCATTTTAAGAAAGTGATAGGGTAAAAAAGAGAATAAATAGTTATTTATCTTAATATTTATAATTTATTTTGAATAAATATTTATATTTTTTTGACGCGATTGGACTGATGGCTTACTGATTACTAGTGAGGGTCTATTTGTTTTAGATTCTGTAAAGATAAAATCAAGTTTGAAAATCATGTTGGGAGAAAGCTCCTCTTACATAGCTTCCAAAATAATTGCCTCGGGAAGCGTTATTTTCACGTTTGCATTGAAAATAATCTAAACCAAACAAATACTGATTCATTAACAAATTACCCCTTCTAAGTTAAGGTCAGAGTTTAATAACTATGGTGTTAGCTTAAAATCGTTAAATGTCTAATACTCCTTGATAGAGACTTGGGTATTATGGGGTGTCTAAGTCCCACATTAAGTAATATGAGATGTTAGGTGGAGTATAAGTGGCTTGGTTCTTTCCTTTGATAGCTAGCTTTTTAAGGGGGGGGGGGGGGGAACCAAGCCACTTATATTCCACCGAATATCTCATAATACTCGATGTGAGACTTAGGCAACCTATAATACGCAAGTCCCTATCATTCTTAAACAGTAGTTATCTTTGTGCATTCTAAAGGATGCTCTGGAGCTTGCTTCGTTCCTAGTTCTCCTCTCCCACAAAAGAACCATGTGATCCTCAGACCATCAGACGGGTTTTTGGATCCAAAACTGTTGGACTATTTCCTGCTAGTTATTGCCCAAAACTAATTCCCTTCCTCCTTCTAGGGCTACCCTCTTCACCGGAAAACTTCTAGTATTCTTTAACTAGCAAAAAAAGGAGTATTATGTTGCATGCAAAAAGGTAGGAAGTTCACTGGCGCCATAGTAATGTAAGTGTAGAGGTAACCTGCACATGTATAATAAAATTCTTCACAATTGATCTATGAATTACTGATATGAAGCAAGACCCAACAACTGAAGACATGAGCAGCCCAATGGAAATAGAGTCAAAACCATCTCAGCAAGTGTATTTGATACAAGCAATAGCAGCTGGGAATGTTCTAGAATAATATAGTTTGTTACAATTTGCAATTTTACAATTTTACAATTTCTTGTTAGTAGTTTGTTATGCCATGTGTCCTCCTATCCTCGTTATTACGTAATTCTGTTTTGTATTTAGTTTGCTATAAAAGAATATAGTAAGGAATGAACGAAACAAGCAAAAAATTAACCCAAAAGTCTATCTCTATCTCTTAGCTTCCCCTTAAATGAGAATTCAATTTCTCTTCCAATATCACTTCTTATCGTTGGTGCTTTCATCGCTGCAACTCACCAAGCAACATTCATCATTCATCTGCAAAAACAAAAAAAATGCATACCCATTGCCATTCAGACAACTCAGACCTCACCCAACTCTTAGAATCCATCAATGCCTTCACTAAAGCATTTACTGAATTCAAAGTTTCACAGGATCGACACAATGAATCTTTTTTCAATTCCTTCCAATCCCTACAAACCCATTTTCAGCATCCATCTGATCCACCTCTGCACTCAGACCACTCCACTGTTAATGCGATATCCTTGGTCCCAATAATTCCTATCAAACCCGTCACCAGCTCCACTACCCCGATCCCGGTACACCAACCCCAAGAGCACCTAACAAATAGTGCTCTGGTCACCATGGTCGAAGCAAGCCCTAAGACCGATGGCTTTGCTGCATCCGTGGTCGACCTGACGGCAGAGATGGTCTAAACCCCAATTTTTGCGGTTGCGTGTTTGGGGCTGCGCTAGAAGGGTTCCGGGAACAAATTGGGGGCAACAAAGCAACATAGTAGGCTTGCTTGCCCATGGACGTGCGCCTCCGGCGATGATTTTGCCCACACGACGACGTCGCCACCTCCGGATCCCTGTTTCTTCTTTGTCGCCGACACAACGATCTTTAAGCTCCTTTCCAGCGCCGCCGTCTACCTCTTGGAAACGTCGTTGGAAACTCCCACCTTGGCGAAGGAAACAACATGGGAGAAGTTCATTCATGGCAACGTTGCAAGTGATTGCGGATCTGCCGACGAACTGGTTCGCCGCTCACATCCTTCTTTTTCTTCCTTGTCTCAATACTGCTACTAGGTGGGCTCTTTGTTTCTTGCCGCGTCAACGCCAGAGGCCTTTGCATGTTTTGTATTTTTTATACCCATGTCTATGGCAATTTTCGATCCCGCTGCGTGGTATCCTGTAACGGGTTTGGATTCTAGGGAGGAGTCCGGTAGAATCCCAAGCTCTAGCAGGAGTTTCAATGGTAGAATGAAACTCGGTGCAGTGAGTTAGAGGAAGATGAAGGTAGCAGAGAATTAGTTAGAGGTAAGAGAAAATTGTGTAATGATTGTATATCTTCATTCTTTGTCATATGGCCTTACTAATAGGCACCAAGTTACATGAGAGTAGTAACTAACTTCCACTACTATAGCCACGTCAACTGTAGGCTACAAAAGGAATTGCATAAAGGTAAATTCCTAGTTTCAGCAAAACAGAAATGCTAAGGTAAAAGCAACAAATAAACCATAGTGTAAAAGGAAATTGTTAGCAGTGTTCACAGACTGTAACAATACCCTTCCCTCAACAACAGCCTTGTCCTCAAGGGTGGAAATTAGGAAATTTCTTAAGCACATCATAGTAGAACTCCCAAGTGGCTTGTTCTGGAGGCAAATTGGACCACTTGATCAGCACCTTGGTTGCAGCTATGCGGCCACGCTTCACCATTTTTCTCTCCAAAATAGTCTCAGGTTCACCCCGTGGGCCCAAACCTGCTGAAGCATTAGGAAGTGGTGCAACTGAGCAGGCAGTGGGATTGTTGCACAATTTCAGTTGGGATACATGAAAGACATCATGTATTTCAGCAGACGGGGGTAGTTCCAACTGGTAAGCAGTGTTGCCAATGCAGTCAAGCACTCTGAAAGGCCCATAGAAGCGAGGCATAAGTTTGTGGAAGTTGTTATGGTGCATAGAGTGTTGTCTGTAGGGCTGCAACTTGAGAAACACATAATCTCCAGTGGCAAAATTCCTATCACTTCTGTGCTTGTTTGCTTGCTGTGACATTCGGTTTTGAGCTCTCAAAAGATGGAATTGCAGAAGTTTAAAGGCCTCCTCTCTTGCCATTAAGGTCCTGTCAACATTGATGTTGAAAGATTCACCTGGAAGGTAGGGAAGGTGAATTGGAGGGGGTTGGCCATAAACAACCTCATAGGGAGTGGTTTGTATAGAGGAGTGGAAATTGGTGTTGTACCACCATTCAGCCATGGAGAGCCATTTGGACCATGAAGAAGGTTACTCAGAACACATGCACCGGAGATAAGTCTCAAGACATTTATTGACAATCTCAGTTTGGCTATCCGATTGAGGATGATAAGCAGTGGATTTGTGCAAAGAAACTCCTTGAAGTTGGAAGAAGTCACTCCAAACTTTGCTAAGGAAGATTGGATCCCTGTCACTAGTAATAGTACTAGGCATTCCATGTAATTTGAAGATATGATCCAGAAATAGTTGAGCTACATCAAGGGCAGTGTAAGGGTGGGACAAGGGCAGAAAATGAGCATATTTGCTCAGCCTGTCCACCACCACTAGAATAACCTGCTTGCCATTAGAGGAGGGTAGACCTTCAATAAAGTCCATGCTTATTTGATCCCAAATTTTGCTTGGAATCGGGAGTGGCTGTAGTAGACCTGGGTATGCTGCTAGGTCCGGTTTGTTCCTTTGGCACACATCACATTCCCTCACATATAGTTGGATGTCTTTGTTCATGCCCCTCCAAAAGAAAAGGGATTTCACCCTTGCTGCTGTGACATCCCTACCCGAATGACCACCAAGGGAAGAATTATGTAACCAGAGCAGAATGGTTCTTTTGATATCCGGATCATCACCAACTACCAGTTTTCCCTTTCTTCTCAACTCATCTCTATGCTAAGTGAACTTAGGGTGTGATGTAGCGTTCTGTTGGAGGTCTTGGATAAGCATCTTCTGAGCTGAATCTTGAAGCCAAGAGGCTTTAATTCTGTCCAAGAGGCCTTCTTGAGCATTGTTTAACAGCAAGGGGAGCAGCTCTGCACTAGCATTCCTAGATAGTGCATCTGCAGCTCTATTTTCTGTCCCTTCCTTGTATTGGAGCTCAAAGTCAAATCCCATAAGTTTGGACATTCAAACTTGTTGAAAGGGTGTGTTGAGTCGTTGTTCTAATAAGAATTTGATGCTTTTTTGATCAGTTTTGATGATAAAAGGAGCATGAGCCAAATAAGTACCCCACTTTTGAACTGCATAGACCACAACAAGAAGTTCTCTCTCATAGATGGACATGGTCTGCTGTTTGGGACCTAATGACTTGCTTATATAAGTAATAGGATGTTTGTCCTGCATGAGGACTGCTCCAATTCCTTTACCCGAGGCATCAGTTTCCACAACAAAAGGTTTTGCAAAATTTGGGAGTGCTAGGACTGGCGCTGTAATGAGGGACTGTTTTGGTGTCTCAGATGCATCAAGAGAGTCTTGGGTCCAAGTGAAGTTGTCTTTCTTAAGCATATCTGTCAATGGTTTGGCAATTTTGCCAAAATTATGCACAAATCTTCTATAATAGCCGGCTAGCCCCAAGAAAGCCCTCAACTGTTTGATGTTGGCTGGCTGTGACCAATTTGCAACTGAGTGAACCTTGGCAGGATCTGTAGACACACCATCCTTGGTGATAAAATGACCTAGGTACTCAACCTTTGGGGTAGCAAAACAACACTTATCTTTCTTTAAAAATAGCTGGTGATCTCTTATGACTTGAAAGACAAGTTCCAAATGAGTGGCATGAGTTTCTGCAGTAGGACTGTAAATAAGAATATCATCAAAGAAGATAATAACAAATCTTCTTAAGAAGGGATGGAATATGTGATGCATAAGGGCTTGAAAGGATGCAGGGGCATTAGTGAGGCCAAATGGCATCACCAAATATTCAAAGTGACCAGCATGAGTCTTGAAGGCTGTTTTAAACTCTTCACCAACTTCCATTCTCAACTGATGGTAACCTGAGGTTAAGTCCAACTTAGAAAAAATTGTAGATCCACACAACTCATCCATTAGGTCTTCTATCAAGGGAATTGGGAACCTGTCCTTGATCGTAAACTGATTTAGCCTTCGATAATCCACACACAATCTCCAATTTCCATTCTTTTTCCTCACTAACACTGCAGGAGAAGCAAACAGACTGTTACTGTGTTGAATAATGCCCTGCTGCAACATGTCTTCAACCAATGTGTCCACTATGTCCTTCTGTATAACTGAGTATCTGTAAGGCCTGAGACTGAATGGATTAGTTCCTTCTTTCAATGGTATCCCGTGATCAAAACCGGGTCTAGGTGGAGGTAGTGCTTTAGGTTCCTCAAATATATCAGCATAATGGTCAATGATTTGTTCAATTACAGCAGGTACCTGATGCAAGGAATCTGTGGCAGTATGCAGTTGACAAGAAGGCAATTCTAGATGGATATTAGAGGAATCCATGTATAGGAAACATAATTGTGCTCCCTGTTGAACAGCTTGAGAGAATGACTTGTTATTAATAAGCTTGACACTAGAGGGTTTAGCTCCTCTTAGCAAAAACTTCTTACCCTTCACAGAGAACTCCATTTGCAATTTGTTGAAGTCCCACAAAATGGGTCCTAAGGACTTTAACCATTGTATGCCAAGAATTAAGTCACAGCAGCCAAGGGGCAGAACAATTACATCAGCTGTGAAGGTTGCCTGTTGTAATTGCCAGCTGAACCCCTTACAAATAAAAGGAGCTTCCAATCTGGTGCCTCCTCCAACAGTGATTGTCATGGGGGTGATTTTCTCCAATTTGCAACCCAATTTCTTAGCTACTTCCAAATCCAAGAAGTTGTGTGTGCTTCCACTATCAAGCAATATCTGCAACAGCTTTTTATCATGCATTCCCGTGACCCTCATAGTTTGGTAACCTGCCATTCCAGTCATAGCATTGAGAGACAATTGTGGAGTCTCACTTGGAGGGCTCTCCATATTCATCATTCCAGTATCATCTACAACGTCAGTTTCCCCATCAATTTGATCCTCCTCATCCAATTCCATTACCAGTATTTGTGACTTTTTATGTTTCAAATGATGTCCAGGGGTGAAAGGTTCATCGCAAAACATACATAGACCTTTAGCCCTTCTATCAGCCATTTCAGATGCACTAACAGTTCTAGGAATTTTGTTGAACAATGGTTTCTGACCCTGAGTTTGAGGTACATAGTTACTATTGAATGCAGGTCTCGGGTTCATATTTGCAGGTTTAGTAGCAGTATAGTTGGTTCGATTGTTAAACCTATTAATAGATACCCTTGAAGCTTCATGTAATTTAGCAAGACTGGCAGCATGAGAAATTGAAGTGGGGTTAAACATCCTTACCTGCATCTGGGTACTGTGCTCTAACCCCGCTAAGAAGATACTCAAGGCATGCTCTGGCAGAAAAGAAACCTGAGTTAGAGCTAGCTCAAACTCATCCACATAATCTTGGGCCTTGCCCGATTGTTTCACCTGAATCAGTGAAGATAGAGGATCCTCGTAAGCTACTCCAAATCGCATCACCACATCTGCTACGTACTGTTGCCAAGCTGGGTAAATGTCAAATTTGGATCGCATATAGTTCAGGTGCCACTGAAGCGCTATCCCATCCAAATGGATTGAAGCCAAACGGACCTTCGATTCAGCTGGTGTGCCATCCAACAAGAAAAATTGGTCACTCTTATACAACCACTCTTTTACGTCCTTACCGCTGAATCTGGGAAATTCTACCTTCGAAATCCTTGTTGAGTATGAATTTCGAGATTGAGTATCTCCATTTCGGTCCTGTGTTTCCTGACGATGTTGATTGTTGGTTGAGAAATCACCATTCTGGGTTTGTGTAATCTGAGCGAGAAGCATGCTTCTGATTTTCTCCATTCCTATGTGCATCTGCTCCAATCGAGCACTGAGTTCTTCATGTTTGTCATCGAATTTCTTCTCTACCTCTGCGAGGGAGACTTGGGTACGAGTTCCAGTGGACATTTTCCAGGCACCAGGTTGGTGCTTTGATACCAATTGTAACAGGTTTGGATTCTAGGGAGGAGTCCGGTAGAATCCCAAGCTCTAGCAGGAGTTTCAATGGTAGAATGAAACTCGGTGCAGTGAGCTAGAGGAAGATGAAGGTAGCAGAGAATTAGTTAGAGGTAAGAGAAAATTGTGTAATGATTGTATATCTTCATTCTTTGTCATATGGCCTTACTAAGGCACCAAGTTACACGAGAGTAGTAACTAACTTCCACTACTACAGCCACGTCAGCTGTAGGCTACAAAAGGAATTGCATAAAGGTAAATTCCTAGTTTCAGCAAAACAGAAATGCTAAGGTAAAAGCAACAAATAAACCATAGTGTAAAAGGAAATTGTTAGCAGTGTTCACAAACTGTAACAATAAACCATGGTTTTGAGGTGGAGTTAGGCCTAATTCCGTATTAATTGGTATCAAAGCAGTTTCGATTCTTGGGCACCGGCTCTGGGCGGGAAGAATTAACCCAAAAAAGAAAGGGGAAGAATGAACCGTCGTGGATGCCGGTTGTTCAGGGGGCGGATTTGTTACCGCTATTCAGTTGCAAGGAGGGCTTCATGGACTTAACTTGGAGTCCCACATCAGGTGTCATGAGCCTGGTGTGAGGGTTTATAAGGATTGGGCAAACCTCCCCTTATGACCATGGTTTTGAGGTGGAGTTAGGCCTAATTCCGTATTATATCCGCCACAAGTTCCTTTCCCGCCGCCATGGCCGCCATGGGTCCCTTGGAGCATTAACGTAGAGAACAAACTTGGGTATCGTTGAGACTAGGAGAATCACTTAAGGAAAACTGCAGATTGGACCTCAGTATCGTTTTGGGCCTCGTCACAGGTTGGGCTTCGTTTCTGCTAAAAGGAAAGTGGGCTGAAGGGGAAGTGGAATTTTTGTCCTGTGGAGGGGTAAACGATTTCGCTCTATAATTTTCGGGCCGCTCTTGCTATGCCAAGGGAAGATTGTCGTGCTTGAAAGTGTTGACAAAGCTTTGGACCTTTATGGTGCATTGTTCAATTGCTTGGAATCAACTTTTCGGAAGCAAGAGTAGAGCGAATCATAGACGAGAGAACTCTGCTATGGGAGGAAATTAAGATCAAACTGCACAAGGGCTATGTGGGTGGGTCAGGGACAGAGTATTCTAGAACAATTTTTATCCACTCATGTTTGGAAGCCCTTGTCACACCATGGAGTTGTAACTTTGCGCTCAAGACACTCTACTATGGGGAATTTGAGAATGTCGGATCTGATTTGTCTCTGACGGTACCCCGGAGCAGCAAAGTCCCTGTTGAGCATATGTTGACTTGTGCACTACCACATTTTGATCTTGAGGACAAGATCAATCTCAGGGGTCGGTAATGATATGAGGCAAGACCCAACAACTGAAGACATAAGTAGCCCAATGGAAATAGAGTCCAAACCATCTCAGCAAGTGTATCTGATACAAGCAATAGCAGCTACAAAATTTCTAGAATAATATAGTTGGTTACAATTTGCAATTTTACAATTTCTTTATTAGTAGTTTCACTAATTTGTTATGCCATGTGTCCTCCTATCCTAGCTATTAGGGAATTCTATTTTGTATTTAGTTTGCTATAAAAGAAGATAGTAAGGAATGAATGAAACAAGCTGTCTGGCTCTTTCCTTCGCTGGGAATTCAATTTCTCTTCCAATATCACTACTATCAATTACTTACCTAGGATTTATTGCAAAGAGATGCAACATAAAGTTGTTTCATTCACAGCTGGTACTGTTATAAAGGCACAAGTCAATTTTATGGTAGTGCCCATCAAATGGGCAACACCAGTGGTGCCTCTCTTACCACCCTTGATTTTGTATATTTTAAAAATCAATGGTTGTTATGCTATGACCTGAAAATTGTCAAAGTGTTGACTTTATATTGTTATAATTTATGCTACAAGTTTCTGTAAAGTCTCATTTTTATATACAAGTCCCTTTATTAATTTATGAAAAAATTATTATGAAACTTGATATTTGTTTTTTAGTCCTTGAACATATTAAATCAAATTCCCTTTTCTAGTCTCGCTCCCTTCAGTCTTCTTCTCAAACCTGAAAAACGCAAAGGCAGTAAACAAGTATAGCGATGGTGGAGATAAACAGCTGTCTCACAATCACGGTGGCACGAGCGGTAGACTTGGGTGGTGACGCACGGTTGGGATTGATAATGGTGTGCAACTGAACATTTGAGAAGTGGCGCACACGACAGATTTGACATGGCAGAGCAGCGGCGCACGGTGCTGCGTTGCAAAGGGTAGCCTGTAGGTGGCCGGTCCAGTGGTTGCAGTGATGCTCTAGTTTTAGATGGTCACGATAGTGAGACAAGGGGTGGAGGCCGAAAATCGACAGTGGGGTCGGTTCAACATATTTGAGGCGGAACAACGTCGAGGCGGGCTGGTGGATAACGCACCGCCGCGATGTGGGCTGGAGGACAACGACGGCGGTCGGTGGAGGACGGGCCTAAACGTCAGTGGCGGTAGTGGGTAATTTGCAAGATGGCGGTGCTTCAAACTTTTGATAATGCAACCAAAAAGAAAAAAAAAATAGCCTAGAAAATCCACTAAACATCTGTCGGTGTAAGGACCAAAGACCTTGCCATCTGCCCATATTAACTTGAAAATGACAATACAGTAATAAACTACTAGAAAAGCCACCATTTCAGATGGAATCAAAACAAAATGGGATCGGAGTGGGTTTGATGGAGGAAAAGGAGTGTCTGAAAATAAAATTGCAAAAAAAGGCTTCTTACTAATTTGCAAAACACACACATCAAACAGTTATATTTATATTTAACTCCCAATTTGACTTATTAAGACCTATCATAACAGGTGAAATTTGGGCACTATGGGTGCTGCCCAAAATGTTGGGAAGGACCATAAAACTCGCCAAAGGCACAACTTTGAAATTCTTACGCTGATTACTTGCAAGAGAATAATGCTAGCAACACATGTTGCTTTATATCTGTATAATTTTCACCTTCTAATTTTAACACGCTATTATTTTACTACCTCTAGAATGTCGGAAGATGTGAATCTTGAAAATATGTTCCAACCAGTACTCACTTGCAAGCTTCTAATAAGTGGTTTTAGAAAAACAAATGTTTTAACTTGGCAGAAGCCGAATTTGGTTGCGATTTTTAATTTATAATGATCTACAATTTAGAAAATATATTATAGAGAAGGGACCGATTAACACCAGTGTAAACTATTTTTCGTTTAGACTCATCTTTAGTCGTTGATCTTATGTCCATCTGACAGTGTAAATTATTGTTGAAGTTAAAATCACAATCATTGTTAGATGGACATAAGATCAATGACTAAAGATGAATGTAAGTGAAAAATGGTTTACACTGGTGTAAACCGATCCCCTCCTCAGTGAGAAATAGTATCAATTCTTTATGGGATTTTCTCTAAGCTTTCTTGTTGTTAATATCTATTTTTTATTTGTATACACATCTGATATTTTGGTGTCATTTGATTACTGAGATTCTGTTTGGAAAAAATAGTTGATAGGCTAGTTTATGGCTAATAAGTTAATCTTTAGCTAAAAGCTTATAACTCAACTGAAAAGTTAGCCGATTGAATTTGAAGCGTTCGGTAAAATTAGCAGTTGAACATGTTTATAAACATAAAATGACAAAAAAGGACATATTTATATGATTTTTGTATAATTATTTTTTTAAATTCTAATTGTAATTAAAGCTTTATAATTAGAATATTAATTTTTTTAATTTTATTTTTAAATATTTTTATTAAATAATATAAATGAAATAATATGTTTATATGATTTTTTTATATAAATTTTATTTTATGAGGGGTCGGGTAAAGTAGGAATTTCATTTAATTAATAGTGGTAAAAATGAGATAAAAGTTAATAAGCTATAAGGTAAATAAAATAACTTATGAAGAAAAGCTATATGCTAATGAGATAAACTTATTTTTTAAACACATTTACTTTGATCAAATAAGTTATAAGTTAGTTTATTGGATTTGTGCAATAGTATCTTAATCTTTGTCAAAAATATTCACTTCATCTGCCGCATAACAAACACACAAAAATGGCCACTATTCGAGAAATACAAGTTCCGATGAAATGGAGTTTTGTCCCTAAAACTCGTAAAATACATAATTCCTTGTTTCAAAATCTTTTAAAAATATTTAAACTAGAAAGCCATTGTGGTTTTCATGGGATGAATTTTTGAGTATTCATATGGCCTACAAAACCCTTGCAATTTCACCAACAAAAAAAGACCTTGAAACTCTCAAAGGGACTCGGTGTTAGTCTTGAGGGGAGAAGAAAACACCCAAAAATAGAAGATAATGCCTTATATTGGCCCATTGCGACCTATTCCAGTTAAAAAAGGAAAGACAATGAGGAAATGTTACTAAACAATTTTATTCACCACTTATCTTCCAGGTTTCCATAAATATTCCTCAATCATTGATCAATTTAGGGTCTGTTTGGTAAAATTAGCTGTTAGCGGATAAGCTAGCTGATAGCGGATAGCTTATAGCGGATGGCGGATGAGGTAGCTGATAGCGGATAGCGGATAAGCTAGCTTATTTTTTGTGGAAGTGTTTGGTAAAACTAGCGGTTGAACTAGCTGAAAAATATAAAAAGACATAAAAGGACATCTTCATTAATGATTTTACATAAAAAAGAGAGAAGGGAATAAAGATAGAATTAAATGTAGATAATAAGGATAAAAGTGGAAAGAAAAATGAAACGCTATAAGCAATAAGTTCAAACGCTACTTCAAGTAGTGTCTGGAAAAAACGTTATAAGCTCGTGAAAAAACGCTATAAGCTCGTGACAGAAGCGCTTACCAAACGGGGCTACTTTCTCATCCGCTATAAGCTATCCGCTATAAGCTCGTAAAATTGCCTTGCCAAACAGGCTCTTAAAGTTGTAGATTTGTCCACGTGAAGATGGTATTGGATATCTTGGTATTGTAGAAAATATCAGCTGAATTGCGTTAATTGTATTTTATTTAAGGTTTAATGAATATTTTGGTCCCTGCAAATAAGGTGAGATTTGGTTTTAGTCCCTCCAAAAAAATTTCTTAGGTTTGGTCCTTAAACTTTTTAAATCTTTGAAATTCGTCCCTTTCGTTAGGTACCTCCGTTAAGTGATGATGTGGCAGACTGGGTGCCACGTCTACAAAAATATTAATTTTTAATTCCACAAAATTTTTTAAATAACTTTTTTATCCTTTCAAAGTTCACCAATTTTGGTTTTAGTCCCTATAAAAATATATTCTTAGGATTTAGTCCTTGTAAGCTCAAATTTTTTGTAAATAGTTCTTACCTTGTGGGATGCGTATCTTCCTCTATACTTATTCGAATTGAGTGAAACTAGAGTAGAATTAAAACTATATGTATCCAAATTGAGCGATGGACTATTTACAAAAAAATTGAAATTATAAGGACTAAATCCTAAGAATATTTTTTTACAAGGACTAAAACCAAAATTGATAAACTTTGCAAGGACCAAAAACTTATTTAAAAAATTGTGAAATTAAAAATTAATATTTTTGTACACGTGGCATTGATAACGTGGCACTCCGTCTGTCACGTTATCACTTAACAGAGGTACTTAACGGCAGGGATGAATTTCAAAGTTTTAAAACGTTTAGGGACCAAAACCTAAGAAATTTTTTTGAAGGGACTAAAACTAAATCTCACCCTATTTGCATGGACCAAAATATTCATTAAACCTTTATTTAATGATCGATTTTAGTAGGAGAATAACAGAATTTCAATTAAAGAGCAACATATTGAGCTTACTACTAAACTTTCAATTGGCATTATTATTTTCACCTGCATTATAGTAAAGCCATCTAACAAGAAGTACATTAACACAGTTAGTTCCTGCTATTGATGAGGCGGGTAAGTAACATTAATACATTACCACAATATCCTTACACCTCCACTAAAGTGGTGTATTCTATGATGTTTAAAATTAAATAGAGAATACACTTGGTGAAGCAAAGCAAACATACTTATATCTTACTCTTCATTCTCACCAATCTTGCCAAAGTCTCTTGAGCAGCCAAGGTCTGGGCATGGTTATGGCCAAGCATCACAGTTCTGATACTGATACATGTTCTGCAAAGCTCCTTGCCACTGTCTAGTTGCCCTCCTCTAGCTAGCAACTTCGCTCTAGTCTCAAGTAGTGTTGCCTTCAATAAGGTAACATCCTGCCACACATATTCATCCAATTTTTGGCTCCTTTGCAGCCTTCTTTTCCAACAAATTGAGTCATCGGACCAATCTTGGATTTGAGAGACAAAGGACTTCTCAACTTCCTCCAGTGCATTGGTGCACACCTTTAAGAGCTCCAAAGCTGAATTGCATCTTGAGAAAGTGGTGAAGGCCTGAATTGCAAGGGGGAGAGCTGTTCTTTTGATGTACAGAATCATATCAATTGCCTTTAGCTGCACAAGTGGGGGCTCAGATTTGAACCCAAACACAAGGAAAGCTGATGCCCACAAATGATCTTTTACATGGTTACCCATTTTTCTTACTCCTTGAACTGCAGCCTTGGCATATTCCAAACCACCTTTTCTTCTAGAAAATGCCTGTGTTATGGGATGGAACTGGAGCCAACATCCATCATGATGATTGGCCCTTCTAGCCAGTCCCATTTTCACAAGAAGCATTGCTGAATCTTCTTCATTTTTCCATGTCTGTGATGATAAACAACTTGATGTTAGGCTAAGACATTCGGTCCACTTCTTGAGGCGGTTTTCAACCATAGGGATACTATTTGCTGTATTGATCAACAAACTGGCTGAAATGGGAGCTGGAGAAAACCACCCGCTGACAAGAAGCATTCTTACGGCCAGGAGGTTTCCTTTAGCTTTAGCTTTCTCCAAAGTTCCCAAACAAAAAAGGAGGGTCTTCATGAGGAAAGGATTGCTCTTGCACCACTGCTCTTCTGCAATGCTCATATAACAAGAGTTTGAATCTTCATTGAGTGGTACCTGGTTTATGGCCTCAAAGAGATCAGACGGGCCAATTGCAAGTTCAGACAACAACGAACCAATCATCCATAAACCAAAGCTTAACCTTCCAAGTTTCTCATTGAATTTTTCAAGGAACTCCATCCCTTCTGCTGGATACTCTTTCTTTTTTCTTCCTCTAATAAGAACCATTGCATCAGATAATGGCAATGGTGGAAGCTGAATTGTATCATAGTTCATTACTTTGGATAACCTAGTAGTAATAATCACATGGGTCCCTCCTGTGTTTCTTGGTATCAGGTCATATAGATGCTTCCCTTCCCACCATTCCTCTTCTGTCTCAAGATTATCAATTATAAGTAAGTAAGGTGTCTCACCAAACAACTCCCTCTTGATTCTATTGAATGCTTCAAATTCTTGCTCCTCAAAGCTACGCATTCTACCCCTTTCCATCTCAGAATCAGCACCAATATCCAAACCCAATTTGGGAGACAAGTTCAATAGGTTCTGCCTGAGATACTGAGCTTCACCTCCAACCCACAACACCATTTTGTACCTCTGGTAATATTTGTGAGCGAATTCCAATGCCAATTCAGACTTCCCAATCCCAGAAACCCCATTAATGCAAATCACACTGCTACTCGTACAGTTTCCACTCTTTGACTTCTTATTCTTCAACCGCTTCAACGAATTGTTTCCTATGATTGGTTCAACCCAAGCCTCTAAAGTTGGTTCTTTACTCTTCCTCATATCTAGACTAATATACCTCCCACCTTTGCTTATCACCAGTTCACTTTCCTCATTTGCAAGGCCTTCAGATTGCCCACTGCTGCTTGCTTCTCCTTTCATGACTGCCATACAATGATCTTGGACTCGTTCCAGACAATTCCCACGTCCAAAAAGAAGACCTTCAATCTCCATAATCTCCTTATCTCTTCCAACAAAGTATGTATTCCTTGGGAAAGCTAAATTCTCAAATCCTTGCATATTGTTCTTCAGGTCAGCATTCTTCCTACCAAGTTTTGCTCTTAAAATAGCAGCAGCTTTTGTTATGCAGCTTCTCCAATTACCATCATTAGCCTCTAGATTGAATTCATTGCACTTCATGATTCCATCAATTGCCTCTTTACATTCTTTATCAATTGAGTTGCAGTTAAGAAGAGCCATAATCTCAACAGGTCCAGTGTCAAATAAGAGAGGAATCAAGTTTTTCTTTTGAGCAAAGAATCTAACCTCTTCCATGCTTAGATGGTTGAGGAAGCTGGAACTTGTGACAACCACCAACCCGAATGCCACCGAACAAATGACTCTATCAGCAACCTCGTGACTCTGACTATCTGAATACTTTGCTCTATCAACAAGCAAGCAATCAATCCCTTGAAGCTCAAGCTCAGACTTAAGCCACTTGCAGAATCTCAGCAGGTTGGGATTTTGGCCATGGAAGCCAATGTAAACATCACAGCTTCTGAGTTTGGCATTGGAAATAGGGGAAACAGGGCCTTTTGCAAAGGAAATTCTAGGGACTGGAAATGAGAATGAGATGCGTGGAGGAGCTGCTTCAGGGACTGGAACACATGTCACAAATTTGAGCGTTGTATCAGCAGTGTCATCAGAAAATTCGAATTGATCAGAAGGGGGAGTGTAGGAACTGCTTGGCACGTCTTCCGGCGTGGAAGGATGAGCGGAGGTTGTTGTTGTTGGTGGTGGTGGTGGTGGTGGCGGCTGGTTTTCTAAGGTAGACCCATCTGGGGGCTTTGAGATTGTGGCCCTTGGAGATATATATGGTGACTGCAATGCGGAAACAAATGCTGATGAAGGTGGAGACACAAGAGGAGAACCATAAGGTGATGATTCTACAGAGTTTTTAATGTTCGGTGAAGGTAAATTTGAATTGTCTAAACTCTCTTCACCATGTTTGTTGCAACTTGCAATCTTAATTGTAAGCGTGCTAGAGATTGAAGGGTTGGTTGCATTGATGCCTAGGTTTTCTTCTCTTTCACTTTCCATGAATAATAGCTCTTCAAAGATGGCTAACAAATGCAGTGCTAGTGGCCTTCTAGCTAGATCTCATTATAGATACATATGATAGATTACTCTACAACATTTATTTCTTAATTATCAATGGCCTCCTCTAATGTTTATGTGGGTCATAGGTAGTAGTATGTCTTCAAAAGAACCATTATTTGCTGCAAGGAAACAGAAGACCTTAACACTGTCTGGGTGGCTCTGACCATGACCCTACAGCTGTTGCCTGGTGCAGGAAAGATGAATGGAACGCAAGGCAATAATAAAGAACTCAAACATAAGAGGTCTGCATGTGGTGCACAGACTTTAAGCTTGGCCTTTAGTATCTGAAGCCGTGTACTATATTTTACACCGATGGCAATTGCACAGCTAGTACTGATGTGGCTTGAGTTGTGAAGCATCCAGCTATGTGATTGAATGTGAATGTTGGGAGATGACTTTCAGCTTCAAGTTTTGGTCTTGCTACGGTTGTGAAAAGGAACAGTAATGAATATCTGCAAAGAAAACCAATAGAACAAATTTGAGAAAATCTGTAAGTAACTATTAGAAAGTCTCGCATCACAAGGCCAACCTTATCTGATGATGATGATGCTAATACTTCTGAAAACCATTGAAATCACCTCAGCTTTCTACCATTTTAGGCTGAAAGGTGAAAGAAAAAAACAAAAATGTAAAGGTCCTTCTCTTCTCTAGCTCTGCTTCGAGTTCAGGGTACCCTTCGAAAGGGAGAAAAAAAATGACCCTTCTCTAGTCTGGTGCAACTTCAAGTCTTCAATTCATGGGTGCCCTTTCTCTCTCTGCTCCAGTAATAGCTAGCTCTGCAGGGAATCTAACGTGCAGGTTGATTCTCCAAGGTTTGAATTGAACATATTGTATTGATTTCTATGCGGAAACAAATGAACATATAATATTAAATTAACACATAAAAGCAAGTATGGTGTCTCTACCAAAAAATAAAAATAAAAAAACAAAACAAAAGCATGTATTATTCTGATCTCTATTATAAGCAAAACTTAAATGAAACACACATATTAAGGAAGTTGATTAATCTCATTTAATGTTGTTAAAAAATTAAAGGTATTATCTAAAGTAACCTTCATAAAAAACTTCAAATTTTATTAAATGCATCCTACATTAAGTTATTGAAAAATAATATTGATATTAAATGAAATGTATTTTAGGAACAATGTCATTAAATAGGATGAAAGTAGTTGAAATTTGTTTATATATTAGACCAAAAATTTTGGGACTTTTTTGCTTATAATAAGGACAGGAGGGAGTATGGTATAGTATTTCAATATTAATAGTTTAATACACTCTAGGGCAATTTTGTCTTATGTGCTTGGCCTTGCATTCTCTCAGCTGTTGTAAATGAAAATATTAAAAAGTTGTCATTGGCAGGGCAAATACCAAATATTGATCAGATTTAATAGAGAAATGTGATTACTTTGATGCTCTTTTCTTTAATGTTAAATATTTAAAAAACACTAAATAGACCTTTTTTTTATAAACACTTACATAATTCTTTTTGCTAGAATTTTTGTTAGAAAATAAGGGTATTCAAATATAATTCAAATTAAAACTCAGTAGAATCGAAAAATTGAAATCCAATCAAAACTGAATAAATTAAACTCTTTTTGGTTTGATTTTTTTGAAAATCAATTGAAATGGATCGATTTTTTGTTTTAATTTTCAAAACCAATTCATCCAATCCAAATGATTAATGTTATATAACATATTTGTTTGTTATTGATTTATATTTTTATTTATAATAATTCTAACTTCTTACACAATTCTCTCATTTTATGTTATCAATATTATTATTATTTTGACTAATTATCAATATTATTTTAAGCATTTGAAATAAGCTATTTTTATTTTTTACTTTTTATTTTCTTCTATTTATTTTTTAATAAACTGAATTGCTTTTAACTCACAAAATTTCATTCTTAAATTTTTTTTTTTTATCAAAATTGATTAAAATAATTTAAATTGGTTTAATTTTTAGAATGTAACAAACTCAATCCAATCCAAGCAAATGTAAATAACACAGTTTAAGTCACTTAGCTTTTTAATTCAAATCTGATTCAAAGCAAACCACAAAACCTATTAGAAATAGTTAACATTATTATTAATTTTTGAGTAGATTTTTTATACAAAACTATTCGATAGATTTCCAGTCTCCCCTATGACTTATTTAATAATTGGATTTAACAGTAACGTATTATTAGAATAAATGTTTTTTATTCTATCAATTAATAATACATTATCACATCATTAGAAATATTGTTACAATAACTATCTTAATGGTCATATATGTAATTACATATAATTTTCTGTATAACATTATTCAATATATATTACTGTTTGATCATATTTTATGAGCTGTCAAAAAAAAAAACAGATTATAATTTATGAATTTTAAATATTTATTCCTAAAATCAGCAATCATTTAAATTTTTCATAACTTATAAAAAATACCAATACTTGAAAAAATAAATCCCTAACAACTCGTATTAGAATTCATTGGAGGATGTTTTTTGTTATAAGCAAAAGAAGGATGTGAAACTTATGGTGGATGACTGGGTAGCTGACGTGTTCGAAGTTCATATACTAGTAAGATTTGATGACTTTCTCTCTCTCGTATTCCTAATAATTTTGGGATAAAAATTACCTTATTCAATCAGAATGTATCACCTTAATTAAATGGATCAACAAATCTCACGTAAAACTAAGTTCCCACCATATGATTGGGTCACCTATACAGATTAAAGTTACCCTGAGGCGCCAGATCACCATAAGATTTCATTGTTTTTTTAAAGAAATGAAACAAAATTGCTATGTTGTTAACATAATAGTTGGTGGTGTACGCGGATCGGTTTGGATCGGTTTTGAGACAAAAAATTATCCGTTCAAAAGATTAAAAACAACACGCGCGCGGTTCGGTTCAGTTTGGATTGCTTCCTTAAAAAAATCTGACCCGATCTTATCCGATTAAATAGTATTTGGATTGGATTGGTTGATTCGATTTTTACCCACACATCATTACATATTTATATTATATCAAAGAATAAATATTGCAAGTTAAATTGAATAAAATCTTAAACATGTATATACTTGTTGAAACATTCATGTAACAAAATTTCATAAAGTATGTCTAAAATAAAAAATATCATCATCTAGTTCCTCAATTTTTTTTATATTTGAAACATTAAAAATAATAGAAAATTACGTCAAATCAAACTAGTAAGATTTATTAGGAAAAAGCCAATAAATAAAAAATAATAATGCAAAAAATATAATAAACATATATTAAATTTTATATATGCGATTTGATTTGGTTTAAAAAAACGAATCCAAAATCTAATTCGATCCCATCGATATTCACAAAACAAGATCCAAAAAAAATCCAATAAGTATCGATTTTGTTCGGTTTTCGATTTTTTTGGATCTGTTTACATATGAACACCCCCAAATAATAGTTGTGTGTGGCAAGTAAAGATCTTCTCCATTTCTCATAAAGAGCTACATTATTATGATTTTGAGATATATAATAGATATTTGGACCCTATATAATATTATATTATCATATTTATACTCCTAAAATTATAGCAATGAATAGAAAAAATGGCCAGATATTAACTCGCGTGGGGCAACTATCTGCGCAATCATCTGACATAGTTTGAAGCCATTTGCACCGGAAATCTATATTATATACAAATAATACTCACACTTGGAGTAACTTTTGCCACGTGTCAACAAGAGGAAGAGTCAATGAAATATAGTCAACAAAAAACGGCCATATTTAGCAATATTCGACCAATGCAAAGACAGAGTTTTATGTGGTATGATTGTAAATAAAGCCTCTAATGATCCCTTTTATCTTCAAAGGAAATACTTGCACAAAGGGATATCATCTCCCTCAGCCCAATTCCTCTCTCTTTTCTTGCGCACAAAGCTGCATCATCTATTTCTGGTAATGGGACATGGGACAATAGATAATGGATGACAGTTGTAATGAAATGGACCAATCCGTCTCTCTTGACCTTAAAACTTGGTCAGGACAGCAAATATGCAGACGGGTGAACCAGACAAAGGCAGACGGGTGAACTGCTGAGATATATGGTGGAAACATCCCCACAAAAGACAAAGGCAAGAGAAAGCCGTGTTCTGCATCTCTTTCCATAATCCATTTCTCTTCTACATCATCTTCTCTGGCACAATGCATATCCAGCTTGGCCCTAGGCACCCCTCCCAAAACTTTTCCCAATTTTCACAACGGCTTCTGATCACAATATTGGCAAAACCGATGCTAATACAGCTTTTCTTCGTCAAATTTCCTCTGCTCTCCTTGCAGTTGTATCATGTTTCTGCATCTCTCTTCTACGACTGTGTCGGACCATGGACCCATGCACGCCGAATGCACAGACTTACGCTATTGAGGCACTGAGACGATTTGCAAAGGTAAAAGTTGCTTGGTGAGGTATCCTGATGCATTGTGAAGTCTTATTTAATTATTTGTTCAAATTTATTTTATTTCTCTTAATTTTTATGGTTTAGGGTTTTGCTTCCTTTTCACTCCTCTATATATTGACCTTTTTCGTTTCATTACCGAATGTGCAATTGCATTGAGTTGAACAACAAAGCCATTTGTTAAGGTTATCGAAGAGAAAGGTGCATATTTTTTGAGCGAGATGTCTACCAACTTTGATTTCATTTGTGAGATTTCTGCTGAAAAGGAGTCTTGGAAAATCATGGCCAAGGTCATTAGGCTGTGGGTGGTGGGTGATTTCTCTAGGCATAAATTACCATTTTCAATGGAGGTGGTGCTGATGGACTCAAAGGTTTTTTCTTAAAAAATATTTTTTTTTTATTTTTTTTATTTTATGCTCTCCATTTTCAAAAATAACAGTTGATACATATTTATTTGATCATTTGCCTTTGGTTGCAGGGAGACAGGATCCATGCTTCCGTGAGAAGATCTTTGATTTACAAGTTTCAGAAGCAGTTGTGTGAGGGTTCTGTTTACTCTTTCCATGGATTTGGTGTTGCTGCAAATGGTGGTGGTTATAGAACATGTCACCATACCTACAAATTGAACTTTCAGTTTGCCACTAAGGTAGAATCCATGGATAGTGCTTTGGTTACTGGAAGCATCTATGATTTTGTCTCTATAGGTCGAATTGGGCCTTGCCTGGATGCTGATTTTTTCTTGGTAAGTTTTATTTGTAGCTTATGTTGTTTGTTTGTGTTATTTATTTTTTTACTTGCTGAGTTTTGGACTGATTTACTCATTTTTACAGATGTGATGGGTTTCCTTGCTGGTGTTGGATCTGAGAAAGAGTATGAGAGGAATGGGACAAAGACCAAAATTAATGTCATTTGTCTAGAAGCTGATGGGTAGGACTTGAATTAAATCATTTATTTTGGTACCTTATTTCTATCTTATGGTTGTCACTTATTTTGGATATTAAGGATTTGTTTCTAATAGTGCTAGGATTGAATGCACTCTGTTTGGTTCATATGTTGATGAACTAAATGCATTCCTTGCTGCTGGAGATGTGCAAAATGTTGTGGTCATTGTGCAATTTGCGAAAGTAAAGTGCTTTAAAGGTCATCATCTTGCCTTTATTCTTCTGTATTTAGTTTTGTACAATCTTATGTTGCCATGTCCATAAAATTATCTAATCTGTGTAGATAAAATTCATTTGCAAAACTGCATCAACTGTACCAACTTAATCTTCAACCCAGAATGTGAGGAGGCTCTCCAACTGAGAAACAGGTTATTTCATTTTTTGCATCTTTCTCTTGTGAGTTTTTTTTTTTTGTTGAATATTTAAGGAGTACACATGTGAACTTATGTTGTTTAATTGTTGTGTATGTCTTATGTGTTATGTCTTATTTTCAATAAGGATGATTGAAACTATGGAAACACCAACCCAAGCTTTGACCCAGCTTATTGAAGCTCCCACAGTTGGTCTTTCTGAAGAGTTTCTTGAAATGACACCAAGAAAGACCCTTCAAGGCCTAAAAGATTGCAAGGAGGTTAACAATGCTATTTCTTTTTGTGTACAGTTTTATTCTCATATTTCCAAGGTTTTTTGTTTATTTATTTTGTTACTATTTTATTCTTGCATGCAGGAATCAACGTATGTTGTTTTTGCAACTGTGAAACACATTGTCGATGATGAGGACTGGTGGTACACTGCTTGCATATGCCACAAGTCATTTTATCCAGACCACAAGATGTTCTTCTGTGAAAAATGTAACAAGCATGTGATGAAGGTTTTTCCGAGGTATAAAATCAAGGTTCGTGTCATTGATGATACAGATTCTGCAACCTTTGTGATATTTGATGGTGATGCAAGTGCTCTTTTCAACAAATCATGTGCAGATATGTTTGACCATCATGAAAAGGTCTAAATCTTTTTATGCGATTTTTATATAATTTATTATTTATTATATTGAAAGATTATCTGACATTTTATATTATCTTACATTGTTCTATAGGGGTCTGGTCATGGATCATTTCCTAAAGAAATTTCTGAGGCACTGATGGATAAGAGTTTCCTTTTCAAAGTGGAGTTCAAGAATCAATTTAGTGGAAAGTTTGAGCAATCCTTTCGGGTCAAAAAAGTTTGCAGTGATCTGAAAATTTTGAACAAATTCAATGATCTGTACCTGAAACCCATGGTAATTTTTTTTACTTTATCCTTTGCACACACCTTAAACTAATTGTTGTTTCTTTATGTTTTAAATTTATTGTTATTATATTTTATATCAGGAACTTAATCTGAGAGTGCTTATTTTGTTGGTGTGAAGCAGTTAGTGGTTGAGGGTTCTAACTCTGCTTTGGCAGAGGTATTCTCAAAATCCATCATGCAAGTCCTTCATTTCCTTATCATTTTAAACTATAAAGGTAAATGTTTTTTTTATTGGTGTTCACAGAATCTGTTGTTCAAGTTTTCATCTGCTGGTGGTAAGAAGGATCCTCAATGTGATGAAAACATTGATTTGTCCAAAGATGTGGAGGAGTTAACTCCTCTCAAGAGGGACTATGGAGCTGAAAAGATGAAATCAGACCTTGACCTTCCACTGAAAATGTTGAAGAAAAATATTAAGATGGAGAAGGAGTAGAGTATTTTATGGGTTTGGTCTTATATGTAGTTTAGGCAGCTGTTTTTAGGGGTTTTATCTGGCTGCTGGTATTTATGTTCCAAGTGTTAAGTTATATGTATTTTGAGTAGTTGTTTATGGTTTAGGGAGGTTGCTGCTAGAGGTCACATACCCTAGGGGTTTCCTGCTTTTATATTTTGTGGACAACTATTGTAATCGGTTAAGTAATTATGTTTTTTGTTATCAGTGAATCAATGAATGTAAGACCCAATTCGTGTGTTTTATCTAAATTTTAGCTTATTTTATGTTATATCTTATAGATATCTTAGAAGTGGTTTTTGTTTTTTCATTGGACATGTTATTTTAGAATGGATGATTGAATGCACTCTGTTTCGAGCAAAAAAAAAAACCCAAAGTAACCCTAAAACTAAGGAAAGTTCACACGTCTGGAACTGAGAAAAGTTCACCCGTCTGAACCTAGGAAAAGTTCACACGTCTGGAACTGAGAAAAGTTCACACGTTTGCAACTAAGGAAAGTTCAACTGTCTGAAGTCTACACAAATACTCCACCCGTCTAATGAAGCTTTCACCCGTCTGAACTAAAGAAAAGTTCACCCGTCTGAACTTAGGAAAAGTTCACACATCTGGAACTAAGAAAAGTTCACACGTCTGAAGTCTACACCAATACTCCACCTATCTGGAACTGAGAAAAGTTCACCTGTCTGAACCTAGGAAAAGTTCACACGTCTAAAATAAGAAAAGTTCACACGTCTGGAATAAGAAAAGTTCACACGTCTGGAATTAAGCAAAGTTCAACTGTCTAAAGTCTACACTAATACTCCACCTATCTTTCACCAGTCTGAACAAAAGAAAAGTTCACCCATCTGAACCTAGAAAAAGTTCACACGTCTGGAACTAAGAAAAGTTCACACGTCTGGAGCTAAGGAAAGTTCAACTGTCTGAAGTCTACACACTATACACGCATGTCCAGTCCCAACTAAGAAAAGTTCACACGTCTGGAACTAAGAAAAGTGTTGTAGCAAGAGTTCCCATCTATACACTATACACGCATGTCCAGTCCAAAACACATATTCGAATATTCCTCTGAGATATGCAAACATAAAAGCATATGATCGTATGATGGGAGAAATCCAAATATAAAGGTTATCATATTAACAACACTTCCATGTGTCAGATATAAATTCACAGATGAAGAACGTTAACGCATATTGATTGGCATGTTAATAAAAAAACACTAACATTCTCACAAACAAGTAGCAACAGCAGCAGATAAGTGCTACTGTCTTTGCAGGTCTGAATTATGGTCTCCAAATTTATCTCTATACATACGTTTTTTTGGTCTCTCTGCAAGCTACTCTTTTTCTGTCGTTAGAACCAATTTCTATTCAAAAACTTTTATTGAACAAACAAAGAGCAAACTAATTATGACAAAGTGTACCACAAGAACACGTCTGGAACTAAGAAAAGTTCACCCGTCTGAACGTAGGAAAAGTTTACACGTCTGGAACTAAGAAAAGTTCACACGTCTGGAGCTAAGGAAAGTTCAACTGTCTGAAGTCTACACCAATACTCCACCTGTCTAATGAAGCTTTCACCCGTCTGAACTAAAGAAAAGTTCACCCCTCTGAACCTAGGAAAAGTTCACACGCCTGGAACTAAGAAAAGTTTACACGTATGGAACTAAGGTTCACCCGTCTGAACCTACGAAAAGTTCACACGTCTGGAACTAAGGAAAGTTCAACTGTCTGAAGTCTACACAAATACTTCATCCGTCTAATGAAGCTTTCACCGGTCTGAACTAAAGAAAAGTTCACCCGTCTGAACCTAGGAAAAGTTCACACGCCTAGAACTAAGAAAAGTTTACACGTCTGGAACTAAGGTTCACCCGTCTGAACCTATGAAAAGTTCACACGTCTGGAGCTAAGGAAAGTTCAACTGTCTAAAGTCTACACAAATACTTCATCTGTCTAATGAAGCTTTCACCCGTCTGAACTAAAGAAAAGTTCCACCCGTCTGAACCTAGGAGAAGTTCACACCATTACCTTTCTTCTATTTGCCCATTCTGAGATTTCCCTATTTACTAGATATTTCCCCCACCTACATGGTAGACCCGTAAACCATAACAATGAATCCATGTATTATATATATATATATATATATATATATATATATATATATATATATATATATATATAAATAAGGTATCTTTATGTATCCAAAAGTTACACTCTGAATAAAACAAATCTCTCAATATATCTTTAGATAATAGTGCAATCAACATAATAGTGTAAGTCAAAAAGAGGAATGACAGCTATGTTACTTTCTTTACGCTTAAGAGGAAAAAATGACAGCTTAGTCACAAGATAGATAGAAAGGTCAACCCTTTGTAAAAGCTCTGTTATACTTCTGCACTATATGGAGCTTTGTTTCCTTGCAACACCAACTCCTGCAATTATAATATTAGTATGCGTAATATAATATATAATTTCTTGTCACCATTGTCTTTCTTCTATTTGCCCATGCTGAGATTTCCCTATTTACCAGATATTTCCCCTACCCACATATATATATATATATATATATATATATATATATATATATATATATATATTGTATGATATAGTAAGGTATCTTTATGTATCCAAAAGTTGCACTCTGAATACAACAAATCTCTTAATATATCTTTAGATAATAGTGCAATCAACATAATAGTGTAAGTCAAAAAGAGGAATGACATTGAGGTTACTTTCTTTACACTTCAGAGGAAAAAATGACAGCTTAGTCACAAGATAGATATAAAAAGGTCAACCTTTTGTAAAAGCTCTGTTATACTTCTGAACTATATGGAACTTTGTTTCCTTGCAACACCAACTCCTGCAAAATGGATTCCAGCTCTTCTAAACATGCAAGGATGAAACGCAAGATGATCATCATGCAAAAGTCAACCAACAAACATAATCAAAGCACAGGTAGCATGACCTTTGCCATTATCTTCTTCTGTCAAACTAATTTTTCTGGTTTTAAACTTATTCATTGAGTTTTCATGGATTAGATCATCTTTTTCCCCCTGCTTTTGCATTGCTTACCCTGTGCCCCACTCTCCATTTTATCTACTTCAGATGAGAATATGATACCAAACCAGAACTTACCTTATGTTGGGAGAGAAACTCCGAAAAAAGAAAAAGGAATACCTTTGTCACCATTGTCTCCTGGTAAGAGATTTATGTTACGATTTCTTCATTTAGACTTCTTCACTATGTTATTAAAATGGATGTCAAAAAAGGGTTACTTATGCTTTTCTCTGACAACAGGAAATGTAAGAGTTGATAATACTATTATATGTACATGCAATGCAGATAATCCGACTCCACTTTCTTCGGTTATAAACTCTACAAATTGGAAGAGGAGACTAAGGAACCACAATAGACAACCACTATCACCATTGTCTCTAGGTAGACTATTTTGTTTTTTTTTTTGCGTTACATTTCCATCTACACCTTATATGGTAGATTATTATTCTCACCTTATATGGTAGATTATTATTCTCTTGAATCTCTTAATTTTAATTCCAATTCCAAAGTGGGCAAAAGTAATTTTGCCACTTGAATTTTGCGCTGGTCTTAATTTCATGTCCCTTCCTCTCATGCAATTTTCTTATATATGTTAGGTGTGGAATACTAAGATTGGATTACAAGTCATTTTGCTTTAGGGCTAGAGTTATTTTTATTATGTGCTTCAAGTAATTTTCAGTAATTATTTTCATTGATTCCATGATTTGCTAAACAAGTGAAACCTTGACTGTTATTAATGGCTTAATGCCTATCCTACTGCATAACAAACAGGTTCTTAGCTAAAGGTGAAAACAGTGGAAATAAAAATAAGAAGCGAAATAAAAATAATTTGAACTTTTGGTTAATATTAGTGAAAATATATCATTGAAAATGAAAACTGAAACTAAACACCACTTATGGTGACTGAAGTTTGTAGTTAAACATTGGTTCTGTGTTTTTATTCCTCTTCTATTACTATGAATATTATAAAAATTGATTATTATGCCTTTTTTATAGAACCACGAAATGCAGGACATGGTAATATTTTAAGGAGTTTTAATAACAGCTGTAATCTGCCAATCAAAAGCAGTGTTGATAACTCAATTGTTCTTTCTTCTGTTTTAAACTCTACAAACCTCATTGTTGTACCAGTTAGGGAGGAACTTTTGCATTCTAAAATACCCTCAGGTGAGTATATTCAGTTAAATAGAAAAAAGTTTAGAAGAGATATAATTTACATCAACCTATGAATTTTGGTGAATTATGTTCTCCTCTTGACAGATGTTGAACAATATACTCCAAATGTGCCTGGTTTAAGAGCAGAGTCGTCTTGTGGATCATCAGAAGTATTAAATCCTTCCATATCCTGTTATGTTGGCAAATCTGTCAAACAATCTAAACATATCTTGCAATCAATTGGTACAACTAGATTGAATTTCGAACAACAATTTGAGGACCAAAATAAGAATGCCAGTGGTTGTAGCTCGGGTTAGTATGTTGATTTTATTTTGCTATATAAATGCTTATACAATAATGTTGACTCAAGTTCCTAACTTGATACTTTTAATAAAGTTACATATATTTTAATGACAGCCAATCTGTGTGAAGATGACACAAACCTGTCTCACTCTAATTTGTATTCAAAGGCTGAAACTCAAGGTACAATCTATGGTCACATAATGCTATGAGAATGTGGTATGATTAACAAAAGCTTACTTTTTATAACTGAATGTCTTACAGCATGTGTCTACTTCGGACAACCTTCAATTGAATGTCAACACTGCGGTGCTGAAGTATGGCTGGAAGAAAGAGCTGAAAAGGTTAGGAAAGTTAAGCAAGTGGATTTTTCAATTTGCTGTCAAAAGGGAAAAGTACAACTTCCACTACTGAAAAGACCTCCAACTTTGCTCCTCTCCTTATTGAATGGTCTAGATGATAGAAGCAATCATTTTAAGGAAAATATACGAGCTTACAATAGTATGTTCTCATTTACTTCAATGGGTGGTAAGCTAGAATCTTCAATCAATGATGGAGGTGGCCCTCCTCAGTTTATACTTAGTGGTCAGAATTATCATCGAATGGGAAGTTTATTACCGGACCGTGGAACTGTTCCGAAGTTTGCACAATTATATATTTATGACACCCAAAATGAAGTACAACATAGACTTAGCCACTTTGGGTATGTGTATGAATTCTTTAACTTATCTACCAAAATTTGTCCTCTATATGATCATTTTATCATTTTAGATGTGTTTGCAGGTCCAAAACAGGTTCTGAAAAGTATGTTAATTCACTGGTTGAAGATCTTATTCAGATGGTTGATGAGTTTAATGAGGTTGCAAAATCTTTTAGGAGAGTTAGGGATTTTGTAATGAATGACGATTCATCAAATTTCAATTTGAGGTTATTTCGAAATCGATCTAAAGATGCAAGGAGTGTATAATCTTCCCACATCCGATGAGGTGGCAGGTTTGATAGTTGGTGACTTGGGTAGCATGGATGTTGGAAGAGATATTATTGTGAAAAATAAATTAGGGGTGTTAGAGAGGATTTTTGAAACAAATACAACCTTCATCCCACTGCAATATCCATTAATGTTTCCGTATGGAGAAGATGGATATCAAGAAGATATTCCCATTCGAGATGCAGAAAATGGTTCTCAAAGTCGTAAAAGAGTTCGAATCTCTTTGAGGGACTTCATTGCATTTAGAATTTAAGAAAGGGATGCTGAATTTGGTACTGCTGTCAATTCAAGAAGATTGTTTCAACAGTTTTTAGTTGATTGTTACACTATGATTGAGGCTCAACGATTATCCTTCATAAGAAACAATCAACAAATAATCAGGTGTGAGGTTTTGAATGGGTTGCAGGAGGCAGTTAATAGAGGAGAAACTGAGGGTTCTTCAGCGGGTAAGCGTGTCATATTGCCAGCATCTTTCACTGGTGGTATGAGATACATGTTCAATAACTGTCAGGATGCTATGGCTATTTGTAAGAGATTTGGATATCCTGATCTATTCGTTACTATTACCTGTAACACTAATTGGAATGAAATACGTGAATTTGTTTCTGAAAGGGGTCTAACAGCATCAGACAGGCCTGATATTGTCTCTCGAGTTTTCAAGATGAAGCTAGATGAAATGATGACAGACTTCAAAAAGAAAGAAATATTAGGAAAGGTTAATGCAGGCAAGTTGTCATCTTTATCATTTTAATTATAATGCAAATAGCACTTTATATTGATCGTGTTTTTTATGTATTTACTTTTCTAAAAATAGGGATGTATACTGTGGAGTTTCAAAAAAGAGGACTTCCGCATGCACATATATTGTTATGGTTGGATGGTGAGAATAGACTCAAGAATGGAAGTGACATTGACAAAGTAATCTCTGCCGAATTGCCTCATCCAGATTTGTATCCAACATTGCATAATGCGGTCGCAACCTACATGATACATGGTCCATGTGGATTTGCTAACATGAAGTCACCTTGCATGAAACAAAGAAGATGTTCCAAGTATTATCCAAAAAAAATTCGAACACATACTACTATTGATGAGGATGGTTATCCATGTTATAAGCGTCGAGATTCTGGCATGTTTATCAACAAAAATGGAATCAAGTTGGATAATAGGAGCGTGGTTCCTTACAGTCCCGTTCTTTTGACAAGGTATCAAGGACATGTGAATACAGAATATTGTAACAAATCTAATTCAATCAAGTATTTGTTTAAATATGTCAACAAGGGTCCTGACCGAGCTACTATTGAGATAACAAATGGTCCACCAAATTCAGAAAAACCAGATGTAGTTGATGAAATTAAACGATATTATGACTGTAGATATCTATCACCATGTGAAGCAGCTTGGAGAACTTTTGCTTTCGATATTCATCATAGGTGGCCACCTGTTTTAAGGTTAGTATTTCATCTTCTAAATGGACAATCAGTTCTTTATAAAGATCATGAAAGAATTGATACAGTTGTTAGTAACAATGAAGATCTACAGACAATGTTTCTGGCTTGGTTTGAGGCGAATAAAACTTATGTTGAGGGAAAAGATCTCACCTATGCAGAATTTCCAACAAAATTTGTTTATCTGACTCAAGAGAGAAGGTGGCAACCAAGGAAGCAAGGTTTTACTATTGGGAGGCTTAGCTATGTTCTAGCTGGCACAGGTGAACTGTACTACATGAGGATTTTGTTGACAATACAAAAGGGTTGTGTTAACTATGAAAGCATTAGGACAGTGGATGGACATTTGCACGACACTTTTCAACAGGCATGTCATGCTTTGGGTTTGTTAGCGGATGATAAGGAGTACATTGATGCAATTAACGAAGCCAGCCAAATGGCTTCCGGAAATCAGTTGAGGAAGTTGTTTGTTACATTGTTGGTCATGAACACAATGTCAAAGCCAAATGTTGTTTGGAACTCCACTTGGAAATTGTTATCTGATGGAATAGTCTATCAAAGAAGAAAAGCTTTGAAATTTCCATGTAAAATTTGCATAAGCTGTCTGTCACATTTTTGTTTTCAGTAGTACCTAAATAACTTTATAAGATTACCTTATAGAAAATGAAAATGCTACATATATACACCACAAAAAAGTAATACGAAGTAAGCTGGATATTCTATTTGTGCTATCTATTATCATCATCATCGTTATTACCACCACATAAGTAACAAGTTTATTGCAACTCATCATAGGAAACATTGAAACTATATTTCATTGATAGATACCAACAAATGTAAACTTCAAAAATTCAGCAGCTTATCTCTTTAGCTCTCTTAAGTCATTGAAGAAGAATGATTAATACATAGCAGATAAGGTAGACTTTTTTGAAGTCATTTTAAAACATTCCAACTCATTCTCTTGGTCTATCTACCAAAGATAACAATAGTGTTAGTTAAGGTTTAATCTACTATAAAATCATAATAATATGTAAAACTATTAAAGTAAGCTGCATATTCTATTTGGACTATACCATTGAACAATTTTTTTTACATCTTTTATATTTCAACTGCAGCTACAAAAAGTTCAATAATGCAGATGTAGCTCATTTCATAAGTTTCTCATGTATTCATTTTTTTTTTTCAGGTCTTCATATTGGAGATGATGAACTGAAAAATCTTTGCCTTATAGAATTGGAAAGGTTGCTTATTTCAAATGGAAGATCTCTTAAAGATTATGATTGTCTCCCGCTACCAGAAATTTCAGATATGTGTGACTTTCAAAACAAGTTTATTGTGGATGAGTTGAACTATGACAGAGTTGAGATGGTTGATTTACACGTATCTCTGTTGGAATTGTTGACAGAGGAGCAACACTGTGTATATAATGAGATCATGGAGTCAGTTTTATCTGAAAGTGGAGGATTCTTCTTTTTATATGGCCATGGTGGAACTGGAAAAACTTTTCTATGGAAAACACTGTCTGCTGCTCTTAGATCACAGGGGATGATTGTCCTCAATGTTGCTTCAAGTGGTATTGCTTCTTTGTTGTTACCGGGAGGGAGGACTGCTCATTCCACTTTTTGCATTCCTTTGATTATCAATGAGGAATCCACTTGCAACATTAGTCAAGGAAGCCTTCGAGCAAAACTTCTCATACAAACAAAATTGATCATCTGGGATGAAGCTCCAATGATGAATAGATATTGCTTTGAGGCTTTTGATCGCACTTTGAGAGATTTGATGACTTTTCAATGTGCAGAAAACAATGAAAAACCATTCGGTGGAAAGGTTGTTGTTTTGGCTGGTGATTTTAGACAAATATTACCGGTTGTTAGAAAAGGATCAAGAAGAGATATTGTTGACGCAGCAATTAATTCTTCTAAATTATGGAAAACTTGCAACGTTTTGAAGCTGACTAAAAACATGAGGTTAACTACTGCAAAAACAGATCAAAGCGCTAATGAAATACAACAATTTGCTGAGTGGATCCTTAAGATTGGAGATGGTCACATGGATGCAAATGAAAATGGTGAAGGTGACATTGAGATACAAGAAGACCTCTTGATTCCACATTGTGACAATCCTCTACTTTCATTGGTTGAGTTTGTTTATCCTCATATTTTACAAAATATGAACACTACTAATTTTTTTGAAGAGCGGGCAATCCTCGCTCCAACTATTGAATCTATTGAACAGGTTAATGACTTCATTCTCTCCTTAATTCCCACAGATGAGAAAGAGTATTTAAGTTCTGACACAACTTGCCATTCGGATGAAAATTTAGATATTCAGGGTGATTGGTTTACCTCAGAGTTCCTGAATGATATTAAATGTTCAGGGATTCCACATCATCGGTTAAGACTTAAAATTGGAGTACCTGTAATGCTTCTAAGAAATATTGATTAGGCTAATGGTTTATGTAATGGAACAAGACTGCAGGTCAATGATTTAGGAAGAAATATTATAACAGTAGCAGTCATGACAGGGAAAAATATTGGAGATAGGATTCTTATCCCAAGGATGGATTTGGTCCCTTCTGATCCCGAATTCCCATTTAAGTTTCAAAGGAGGCAATTTCCCTTGAGTCTATGTTTTGCAATGACAATAAACAAAAGTCAAGGACAATCACTTTCTAAAGTAGGACTCTATCTTCCGCGTGCAGTTTTTACACATGGTCAACTCTATGTTGCTGTATCAAGAGTAAAATCAAAAAAGGGATTGAAAGTTTTGATCTTGGATGATGATGGAATTGCATGCAAATCCACAAAAAATGTTGTCTACAATGAAGTATTTGAGAACCTATTGTAGGTTGATGACATGAGATTTGCAATTTTATCTTCCATCACTTATTGGTTAGTGAAAATGTTTATATATTCAAAGTTTTATGCAGATAACTAGGATTTCAGCTTATGTTATCATTGTAAACCTATAATCTCTTAATCTGAAACTATTACCTTATTAGGGATGAAATTATACAGTGCATAACTAAATACACAACTTTTACACTTATGTTGCACCATTTTTTAGTGCAGATTATTTTTGTACATGGAATCCAAATTCCCAAGACTGCATCTATGACCAAAGAATTGAACTCTAACTATGTGGGATTATAATAATCGTTTGTAATGGCTAGGTGAAGTTCATAAGCCTTACTTCCTAATTCTGTATTATTTACCATATAAGTAATTTGTACTTATTTTGTACTATTCATTTTTTGCAGATTTATAAGCATATGACAACATTATCAGTAGTATGTTTGCAATGTGATTGTCCAAGAGTTATATCAGATGACCTGAAATTGTTGTAATGTCTATATTTCTAATTTTGGTGTAGGCAATAAATTAACATTTATTGCACTTAGCCATTATAACAGAATTATCAGTTGCAGCTTTGGTTGTTCCATTGTTATATCAACATTTTCATTTTGTCAATTGTGATTGTTAATGTATATACTCTATTATATCCCCCAAGTCTTCATATGCCAGTTGATGTTTTTTATTTCAAAAGATATCTGTTATTTTTATTTCTGGGTTTCATTTCTGATATACATATATCACACCTCTCATGTTTTCCTTGGGACATATACAGAGCAAGTATGAATGTTATACAAAATAACCAGTAACTTTTCTCTTCTCAGTTTGTTGTTTTATTTATTTATTTTTTATATTTATTAAAATGACAAGACACGAAGTTTTGTTATGTTTCAATTTGTGAACTAGAGAAAAGTTCACCCGTCTGAACCTAGAAAAAGTTCAGACGTCTGGAACTAAGAAAAGTTCACACGTCTGGAACTAAGGAAAGTTCAACCGTCTGAATTCTACACAAATACTCCACCCGTCTAATGAAGCTTTCAACCGTCTGAACTAAATAAAAGTTCACCTGTCTGAACCTAGGAAAAGTTCACATGTCTGGAACTACGAAAAGTTCACACGTCTGAACCTAGGAAAAGTTCACACGTCTGGAACTGAGCAAAGTTCACACATCTGGAGCTGAGCAAAGTTCACACGTCTGGAGCTAAGGAAAGTTCAACTGTCTGAAGTCTACACAAATACTCCACCTGTCTAATGAAGCTTTCACCCGTCTAAGCTTTCACCAGTCTGAACTAAAGAAAAGTTCACCCGTCTGAACCTAGGAAAAGTTCACACGTCTGGAACTAAGAAAAGTTCACACGTCTGGAACTGAGCAAAGTTCAACTGTCTGAAGTCTACACAATTACGCCACCAGTCTAATGAAGCTTTCACCCGTCTGAACTAAAGAAAAGTTCACCCGTCTGGAACTAAGTTCACCCGTCTGAACCTAGGAAAAGTTCACACGTCTGGAAATAAGAAAAGTTCACACATCTGAAGTCTACACAAATACTCCACCTGTCTAATGAAGCTTTCACCTGTCTAAGCTTCCACCCGTCTGAACTAAAACTAAGTTCACATGTCTGAACTTAGGAAAAGTTCACACATCTGGAACTGAACAAAGTTCACACATCTGGAGCTGAGCAAATTTCACACGTCTGGAGCTAAGGAAAGTTCAACTGTCTGAAGTCTACACAAATACTCCACCTGTCTAATGAAGCTTTCACCCGTCTAAGCTTTCACCAGTCTGAACTAAAGAAAAGTTCACACGTCTGGAACTAAGAAAAGTTCACACGTCTGGAACTGAGCAAAGTTCAACTGTCTGAAGTCTACACAAATACGCCACCAGTCTAATGAAGCTTTCACCCGTCTGAACTAAAGAAAAGTTCACCCGTCTGGAACTAAGTTCACCCGTCTGAACCTAGGAAAAGTTCACACGTCTGGAAATAAGAAAAGTTCACACATCTGAAGTCTACACAAATACTCCACCTGTCTAATGAAGCTTCCACCTGTCTAAGCTTCCACCCGTCTGAACTAAAGAAAAGTTCACCCGTCTGAACCTAGGAAAAGTTCACACGTCTGGAACTAAGTTCAACTGTCTGAAGTCTACACAAATACTCCACCCGTCTAATGAAGCTTTCACCCGTCTGAACTAAAGAAAAGTTCACCCGTCTGAACCTAGGAAAAGTTCACACGTCTGGAACTAAGTTCAAGTGAACCTAGGTGAAGTTTACAACCATTACTTCCTACTACTGTAATATGTACCATCTAAATATAAATAACCTGTAATTATGGTGTAATTTTTATTGTTTGCAGATTTATAGACATATCACAACATTATCAGAAACATCTTTTCAATCTGAATGTTTCCAAGTTAAATCAAATTACCTGAAATTGTTGTAATCCCTATAACTCGATTTTGGATGTATGTAGTCAAATTTCATTTGTTGCAGATAGGTAACAATTTCCAGACAATTATGCACATTATTATTGTTGTAAATACTTATTTATAACTAATCTAACATCAAAACAGTATAGCTTGCCCGTGCGTTGCACGGGGTTCAGATACTAGTTGCACCAAAGACTAGGGCACCTGAAGTAAACAGTAATAAATAGAAAAGTTGACTGCATTAGATTAATTATTATATTATCATTGATAATTTTAAAGGATTTAATTTTGATTCATTATTATTGTCATTTAATTATATATTATTACATCATTAATAATATTTGGTTCTATAATAATTACATAATTAATAACTACATAATAAATTACACATATTTTTATATATGGTTGATTGATAATATGTAAAATTTTATATATCAAAATTAAACTTAATTTTAAATTAGTTAATTATTAATTAATATATGAATGACTTACTATATTCAATTTGAATGCTTTAAATTTTGTAATATTTTTTTGTAAAAAAAATGTTTTTTATCATCACAATTTTTAGAGTGGTGTTATTTATACAAATTAATCTCTTATGAAAAAAAAAAAAAAAAACACAAACTCATTTTTGGATGATTTTGTGTAACAAAGTTTTTTCTCTTTTTCTTATCGATTAATCAGCTCTAACTAAAAAAAGGTTTGTGTGAAGTTTTGTTTACCTTTTCTATATATTTGTACACATAAACATTTTATTTTTCCTTCATAATTTATAAAATTATTATTATAATTAATTTTTGTTCATTTCCTCCTTCACTAAATGATTTATGGCTAAACAGTGATTTCTTTCGTTTGAATAACGGGGTCTAAGCCCAGTTAAGAAAATTACAAAAAAATAAAATAAATGAGTAAAAGCTCTCATTAGATAAAAAATCAACAGAGGTAAGACTTATATTAACATTTAAGATTGAACTTAATCGAGGGAATGAATTGATTTGTATAATAAGTTTAAGAATTATTTTGTTGTCCAAAAGATCTAAGATAATTTGGATTCAAGCTTCCCAACATATACATTTCAATTGTCTCCAACAATTTGCACAGCCTGATGCTCATAAATTGCCAGTTCAAGTTGATTTCCACATCCCAAATTAGCTAACACATCTGTGCACTTATTTGCTTTTATGGAAGGCAATTGCTCCGATGCCCTTCAAAATGGAAGGGCATTGGTACCTTTCCATGGTGGACCAATAGTTGAATAACAAATGTTTCACTTATTCCATGTCATGTTAGTTGGTCGATCCTATTAAATATTGCATAATAGTCCTCAGAATTATGATCGTACTTTTCAACCCTCGTTTCATCTAATCTCGGCTTTTCTTTTTGATTTGAACAAAAACAAACTCAATCTTTGTTACTGAAGATCCCTTATATCCCATCTTTCTCTTAGCCCCTTTTCTTCCATTGTGATTCTTACCCTAACCCTCTTTCGTTTCTTAAAGCTCACAGTGAAGGGAGTTAAGCTCTTAATTATTCATTTTTCAAAAATTTGCATATGAGCATGTCAGTTGTATCATGTTGGTTATCATCTCTCTCCACTGACTCCTCCCGTTCTCATTGTCTCAAATGCCATCACTGCAACCCATAAGATCCGAAGGAAGATTGAGTTCCACACCAAACACGTCACATGCACCAGGTAACTATTCTTCTTCCTCCATGTCTGATTTCTACAGGTTCCTTTAACAATTTAAGACTTCCTTTAATTGTCGTTGTTTTCGATCAAGATAGACAAAGAATTTTGAATTGAAGCTCTTAATTTTCTGAGTGTATTTAGATTTTTTGTTTTATTTTTATAAGGTTTGTAGGATTTCAAATTCCTTGACATCTATACTTAATTTATGGACATGCTTTGATTCGAGTTTTCTCTCTGTTTTAAAGTACATTTAGTACACAGAATTAATTTTTAATGGATTTGGGGAATCGATAGAGTATTCTTGTTTCAACATCCGGTTCTCTTAAAAACAAAATCTATTATGTTTTCTCCCAGTATTCCAATTCTTAACACCCCACTTTGTTCTTTCTTCTAAGTATTCTCTAATTTCTTATGTATTTCATGAATTGCTTTGTTGCTATGACAGATTTGATGCATATCAAGCTACTGGTTGCTTTAATCTTCTTTGCTCTGGCTTTATACAAATTGACGGTGATATAGCATTGGGAGCAAGCATCTACCCAAAATTTTTAACTACGGTTCTTCCCAATATGATATAAGCATCATGGTTTGGAAGGTCACCACATCCTTTATGTCTGAAATCTAAATAGATAAGCCGGAGGAAGAAGTAGCCAAATTGAGAGCAGGACTTAAACTGTTGTCATTTGATATTGAGTGGAAAACTTTATAGTCCTTATTTGTTTTTTAAGCATGCAGATTAAGCATTTGGAAAATGTAAATCAAATCTAAACATTATGTACATTGTTGATTTCCAGACAAATGTAAATGTAAACCAAATGTAAATTTTATATATATTGTTACTTTCTAGTGCAAAGTTGTTTGTTATATATATATATTGGAAATGTTGTTGCATTAGTTGAATCACATACAATTACTTTAACGAATTATCAAGCCACATGTAACCAGTTGATAATTGTTAAGTTTATTTAATTGTCAAGTTATATTTGTTTATATATTTAAAATTTGTAATTTATTATTCATAATATATAATATTACAGAAAGTTATATTTCAATAGCTTAAAGGGTGATAGTTGTACTTTCAAATTTTGTTGTAACTTAGATAAGTTTTTTCCATTGTCAGTATAGAACAAGAGAAAAGTTCTTTCTCTCCAACTGTAATCACCGCACAGGTGCCCTTTACACTAAACACTCAACTTGAGCATATGTGTAGTTACATGTGAATGGAGAGAAACCAGATTGAAGAAACTTTTTCCTGTGAATAGAGGTGCATGTCCAAGTACAAAATTCTTAATGGGTGGTTGAATGGAAATACAACTTCTTCTATATATTATTTGTTCTGAACAATCAACCAACTTATATCCACTGTTGGGTTGCCAAACATGTTAAGAGCTATCAATAACAAACTCTATCTTTTGTGACAGATGTTAGAACCTTTACAAGCACTTAAAACTATTCACAATTCGGCTAACAACTTTATAAAATGGTAACCTTGTGCATTATGCATTATCAATATTTCATTCAAAAATTAAGCTTCAGCAATGTATAATAGTACTTGAGCAAAACATAGCTACCACATAGCACTACTCTCTGTCAAATTATGCAGATCATAGTAAGTCAAATTATTCATGATATCTTGAGAGAATTTCCACTTCAATGTCATATTATAAGCAACTTCAATCTTGAGAGAAATTATTTGGTGTTGAATTTGCCTGCGATTTCAAGTAAGAAAACAAAAAAGAAAGAAAAATTGAGTATATAAAATATAATCACAAAATAAAACGCATAATGAATTATCTAATTTGAGTCATATTAATATCAATTGTTGTTGGAACTTGACATCCAAGTAAAAATGGCACATTCTTCACATACAACAAAAAAGCAAATTAAATACATGTAATGCTGAACAAGGTCATTTAAACTTCAAAAAAATTAGAAAGAAAAGTTACGAACTTATTAGACCTATATATATAGTTGGAATTGGCATGGTGAGAATAAAGTGTCTTTGCTTTTTTTTTTTTTTTTTTAATTCTCCACACATCTTTGATCTACCTTTTACACGAGAGGCATCATCGTCTTCTTTTTTATACCCTTGGCTTGAGATACATCATCTTTTTCAATTGAAGCAATGGCTGTGTCATTCGGTCTAACTTGGTTAGTTTAACAGTTTACATGACCAAGATAGTTGATCACTTTGATTCAAACATATCAATGTCTCAAATCAACATCTGGCTGCATATATTCGGCAAAGAACATTCAATTTCTATTAAAACCAAGTGTCTAATCTAATAACATGCAACGAGGGTCACATAATAACCATTTAAAAAGAAAATGATTCAAGTAATATAGATTAAAACATCGAAACAAATATTAATATGCTAACTAATCTGAACAATCAAAATATTATATAGTTGCAGGCAACAAAGTAATGTCTCCTCTCTAAGTAACCAAATATAGTAATCAAGAAAACCCATATCAGTTTTTTTTTTCTTTTTTTACTTTAAATCTTTAACAATACAACTGGAAAATTCAATACTAACTCTACAATGTAAGAATTCTCCCTGAATCAAGTGAGTATCTTCAGAATGCTATATTCCAGTAATAACTGTGTTTGAGTAGGACTCTTGTACATGTCATACATATTTCTACAAATACCTTTAAAACATTGTATCAGACATTTAGAATGCAATAAATAAAATGAGTAAACACAAAAATATCTACCCAACTCCACCAACATAACATAAAAATAAAAAAATAAAAAAAAAGCAAAACCCTTACCATTAGACTCTATTCAAGCGCGTTGATTGCTGAGGTTGATTTTGCTAGTCGATGGAGGAAGATTGTTGAGTTCGATTCCACCTTGTCCCCAAGCTAGTGTCGGCAGATCAGGCGATGAAAATAGCTACACTAAAAATAAGAGTGATGGTGGAATCAAAGAGATGCAAAATTAAAAAAAGAAGCAAAAGAAAAAAGGAAAGAAGGAGAAACAAGACCCAACAACAAAGAAGAAGATAACAGACAGATGCACCAGGTATTGTATCAGAAAAGTGATGGTGTAATCAGACATGGAGGAAGAAGTATAGTTACCTGGTGTCTGCTATGTCGTTTGGTGTGGGACTTAATCCTCAGAGCCAAGGAGAATGCCAGAGAAACCACCAGCCCCTTCACCAGATGTTGTAACGCTACACTGGTCCGCCAGGGAGTTGAATAGTTATCTAATAACTAACAAAGACTAAAATGCAATATTTACAAGGACTCAAATGCAATATTTAATAGCATTGACCAACCAACATGACGTGGAATAAGTGAAAGATTTGTCATTCAGTTATAGGTCCACGATGCAAGGCACCAATGCCCTTCCATATTAAAGGGCATGGGAGTAATGCCCTTTATGGAAACACGGCAAACCCTTACCTCCCTAAGTAACCTTTCAATTTGTCTCACTAAACTCCAACCATTATAACTCTCTAAAGCCTCACCTACAATGCTCCTAACAACCACTTACGAGTTTATATGCAATTCAATTGTAGTAAAACCCCACAATTTGGCCAGCTCGGCTAAATAAGCCGTGGTTCTCCTCAAATGCTTAATGGAGCCACATATCCATTGACAATCTTCCTCATGAAGTAAACCATGACACCCCGCCAACCTGGAATCACCCTTTGTTGGATCATCAATATTTATACGTACCCAGCTAGATGGTGGAGGAAACCACCTAACCTGAACTAGGCTTCTAGTTCTAGTATATGCATTATGCAATGGCGTAAAGGCACTATAGCCTAGGCATAATGTTGCATGTGGTGCTAAACTACAGACCAAGGTCACAAAGGACGATAAAAAGAAAGGTCAAACCATCGCCAAAGGAAAGAGCAAGTATTTGGCCAACTAGCTGCCCACGAAAAGTTGGAAAACTGGCCAACTTCCTCCGTATGTTGAAATGCACCCATTGCACCAAGTCATCGAAGAAGAAAAGACTTATGCTATCTACATGAACCAGATGACACCACACAAAGGAGGCTAATGGACAGTCTCTCAGCACGTGGAGCGCTGTTTCCACCGAGGATGGACATCGGTGGCAAAACGGCCCCCCTAACCCCCATTTGTGATGTCGTTGATTCATGAGCAATCGATTGTGAGTCACTTGCCAAGCAAAAAAGCGAACTCTCTCCGCGGCATCCAGCCGCCACACCCTATTCCACCTATCTTAAATCTTAATCTTTCATACGATGAAAGCCATTTAACGGACGATAGGCATTTGACACAATAAATTAAGGCACCATTTTCTGGGGTAGGAGGAACCATTGCATGGGAAAACGGTTTCGGGAAGAACCTTTGCAAGTCTCCCATTACCAACACTTATCCACCAAATTACAAACCCTCCATTCAAACATACCATTAGGCAAGTCCATAACAACGTCTACCAACTTGGTTTCAACATGTAACCATTTATCTTTAGAAGCGTGAACCGATCAGCCATCACCAATGGCCCAAGCTAGCTTCCAAGGAACCAAAAGTTGTCCAAATTGTAGCCAAATTTTTCCATATAAACGAGTCTGTGCTACGCATCACCACCTCATCAAACTCCAGACCTCCCCTACCATACTTGCCACGCAACACCTGGCTTTGGAGACTCTCATCTTCCATTCGCAAGTTCCAACCCAGCTGCATCAAGCAACCCTTGTTCATATATAACAGGAAGGTTCCGAATAGCTAACCCACGGGGCCATTGTGAATAGCCTTGCTCACATTGAAAACTGGGCCATTAACTTTTCTTGGGTTCCTCATTTCATTCCCTTACCCTTTGATTGCATAAAATGTGTGTTAGGGAACATGGCAGGCACCCATGGAAGAAGTTGAGAGAAAATCTAACTAATGTATTTGATTGTATGAGTAATGTGATACAAATGAGTAAAGTAATTGTTATATCCAGTAAAGATAAAATAAAGTTAGCTAATAGCCGAAAACGGTTAATAGCTAATTGGCTAAAAATAGTTGAGGAAAAGAATAGCTAGTGTTGAACAAGAAAGACTCGGCTGACATGCATGTTGGGCTAGGCTTTTGACTTAAAGGGCCTGTTAGGAGGTAGAGTCCGTGTGAGCAGTTGAGGCTTGGAAAGTTAGTTCGTAATAGGCCATTTTTTGTTTGGTTCTTGAAAATGTGGGTAGTGAAGGCACAAGGTTGAAGCTGAGGAAAAGTGTCATTTTGAAGATGAAGTTGTTAGCGAATGCCAAGTGACGTGCTTGGAAAATAGGATTGGGGTTCCTTAAGGAATAGCCGTTGTTGCAAGGATAGTCCGAATATTAACACTACAACAAAAAAACGCTTTTAATAGCGTTTCTGTACACACTTTAATAGCGCGTTAACGCGCTATCTATGTCCCTGTAATTAAATGTTGTCAATAAAGATAGCGTTTAGGAGGCGCTATCACAGGTGTAACTTTAGATAGCGTTTTCTTAAATAAACGCTATTGTAAGGTCGTTTTAAAGTTTTTGCGGGTGGTCTTAAGATAGCGTTTGTTTTAACAAACGCTATCTAAAGTTACACCCTAGGATAGCGTTTTCAGAAACAAATGCTATCTTACATATGACTTTAGATAGCGTTTGTTGAAACAAACGCTATCTATTTGATCTTTTTTTTTTTTTCAAGCTCAGTTTAATTCTTATATCTTTACTTCCTCTCTGCATGTTCAGCAAAAAGCTATTCAGAGGCTACAATCTCCAACAGGTGCATCAATCACATACTTTAGAACATATATGACAGTGTGCAGCAATCACAACACAACAAAAAAGATGTCAATATCATCATACATTTATGCAACAATCTCCAACAGTATGTGCAGCAAAACTCAGGCACCTAAGTTAGTTGAACCAAATTAAACCATGCGTAACAAAGTACATACTTTAGATCATATATATGACAAGGGTAATCAAATAAAATTATCAACAATATAGCGAGACCAATCTTCCTTGACTTTAGATAGTTGAGCACTGGAGTATATGAAGCATTTGTAGTCAGGGAAGTACTGCAATATCAAAATTTAATAAATTAAGTTACAATTGCAATAAGCCGATAACATTTGAATGGTCACATTTAAGAGTAAATAACCAGTACTGAAACTACATATCGTCACTGGTATTTTACCTTGGTTTTGTAAGATAATTTCCTTCATGAAGCGCGTGACGTAAGATCCACAATCTATATTGTTGGTTTGTCTGGGGCACTATAAAACAGAAATAATAAATCAGTAAAGTTTTTTTTGAAAATTATTGCTTATTAAGTTTTTTGCAGATATATATATACCACTATCTGGATCCATTTAATGTTGTTTGCTTTTGAACGAGGCACCTTAGCTCCGCTACATGCGCGGTAAATTTTCAAAGCACTAATCACAAAATCAAACAAACTTCATTAGGAAACATTTTCAATCATCACAAAAACAATCTTGAAGCAGAAATTGAAAACTATAGGAGTTTTGGAAGTTTATGACCAACATCCTGAGGAATCTCACCCCACAAGGAGTTTGCAGTTAAGGCCAAGTTAACAAGGGAAGACAAGTTGTATATAACAGGTGGAACAGTCCCAACGAGATTGTTAAGAGTGAGATCAAGCTCAATTAGATTATTTAGCCTACCCAAGTCACAGGGAATCCAGCCACTAAGACAGTTGGTGCCAAAACTAATATTTTTGGGAGAAGAATTGTTTCCTAAACCTGCTGGGATTGCACCATAGAGGCTATTCCTTCCTAGTTTCAAGACCTGGAGCTTTCTCAAGCAGCTTATACTTGTGTGTGCATCTTTGATTGTGATTTAGGCAACAATCTTGACCTTTTCTATATGATCATATAATATTGGATGTCATGCCACCACTAATATGTTGAGTAATTATGATCAAATAGTAATTATAATTATGAACTACTCCTTAGAGTTGTCTTATGCTTTGTTAATGACCAAAAGTATCCTTCTCAGCATCAGAGTGGCACATTGTTAATATTCTTCCTAGCTGCCTTGACAAGCTCTTGCACTTTCTAAGTATTAGATTGATCTTCTTCATTTTGTTGACAGAGAGTGGATTGATTAGGAAGAACCAATGAATGAACAAAAAGAAAGAAGGACAAAGAGGCTTAAAATACACTCAAAAAGTGTATGGTACTTTTAAATAGATTGAGAGAAGGTGGGTGCAAAGTCATTGTTTTCCGGTGCTAGAAGTGTAGGGTCAATTTGCAACCAAACATTTTTAGTGACACAAACAAGTTATCTTGTAGTTAATAAATTTAACTAATACGCACAACAGACAGACAGACAGACACAACTGAAACTCTTCTCACTTTCATCTCTTGACCTCACCCATAGTACACAGCACATCCCATTGTTTCTAATTCTTTGAACTCATCTGCTTTTGGCCAAGGACTTGAGTCCAACTACTAATGCCCATGCCCCACAAAAAAAGGAAGCGCTTTAACAAAAACTGATACATAAAAAAGTCTTGTAAGGCATGAATAAAAAGAGAACAACTCCATGCTAAAATCATCCAGCTTGAAAAACAATTGGATATGAAACAAAAGCTGGAGATGGAGATTCTACAACTAAAAGGAAAATTAGATGTCATGAAGCACTAATCATTAAAGAGCGTAAGAGCAATGATGAGCTGTAGGAAGCTCGAAAAGAATTGATTGCTTACCTATTGACCATATTCTTTAAGGCTAGGCGATTCTTAGGATCAGAATGCAAGGGATCCAGATAATAAACAATCTCTTCAACGGGATTGATCCCTAACAACACCCAATGCTCCCTACGAAAATGTTAAGATAGCAAATCCTAAGCAACTCAAGTTTTATATAATTCATTAACGTAAATTAAGTTCTAAAGGATAAGTGACTCACCCTACATTGCATGGTGCCAGAAACAAGGGCTGGCATTCTTTGTCTGTAACAGCCAAGCGGTCAGCTATATACTGTGATTGTGATTCCCCATATAAGAATGTAGATATTCGATGTGGGGATAAGAACGGAAACCTCCTCGTTCTTCCATTTTGAAGCAAAAATTCTTCATACAAATACCTTAAATTAAAATATACAAATAGGTCAATCCGATGACATAAATATTTAAATGGAAAGATTAATAAACTGATTTAGTACCTGATATATATGGAAATAACAGAGGCACTTAATTGTTCATGATTCAAAATTTCATTGATATTTTCAATACCAATAATATCAAAAATATGATCACCAAAAATACTTGCTTCTATCTCTATATGCAATTGGTCAGCATCCCTCATCTTCTTACGTACATGTATTTTAAGAAAATGGCAATATTCTAGAGAAAGACTATCAGAACCAGTTGTAGGATGGATGGTATGAGATTTGCCCCCTTCTTTACTGGGGTTGTAATAGACTCCTTTGTATGGTCACTAAGCCCTTATCTTTAGATTTTGCAGGTACCTGGCAGTTTTGCATTTCAGTACATCAATTAGAGACCAACTAATGTAATAAATATATGCAGATTATGATAAGGTGGAAAAATCCAACATACCATATCCATTACAACCACAAGGTTGATTGGCCATGCCACATAAGTACCTATTGCATCTCTTATTGTCATCACATCTGCCTCATCAATAGGTATGGGCAATGGCGCATCCCCCTCAACTGCAACCTCAACTCCAACTTTCACATGGTTGAGGGGTAGTGGGCGGGTGTGCAATGTTTCACCTTCTGGTCGATTATATACTTTACCCTTGCCAACCATGCGGCGGGTTGGGGTTGATAAAAATAGTCGACATGAGTTGACACCCTAAACCAATGATAGATAAATGAGCTATGAAATCTGTTATAAGTAATTGAACATGAAATAGATAATGCAAAATTTCAGGCCTTACAACAGAGCACAACAAAATTTCAGGCCTTACCTCGGGAAGCTTAATAGTAGATGCTAGAGTGCAACTATCTTTGACGCTTGAGGTTACTAAATTAGCCTGCCTCTCCTCATCCTCCTTTTTTTTTTTTTCTATTTATCTTCCAAATTGTTCACTTTTTCTGAGAGTTGCTCCACCAACGTCTCCAACCTTTTAATTTTAGTTAAATCTCCTTGTTTTGTATGACTTTCAGGTGGGAAGTAGTCTCTTTGAGAGACACCAAAACCAACACCCCTAACACGACCGGGGTATTCTGGCACACCTAGGGCTTTGGTAAGAATATCTTGGCGGCCACAAACTTGTATCTCTCCCTCTGATGCAGACTGTAGGGTCACCTGACATAGTTATTAGTGAAATGGAAATGTTAAACATTAATATTGTCATAAGAAAATAACAAATAAAAATGTTAACACTATGTTACTTACACATTTATTCCACACATGCTGGGTATTTTCGTTTTCAATCACACCCGCCTTGTTCACACGGGCTTTCTTCCACACAATATGGCGCTCAATTTTTGTAACTTCTGACTCTGCCTCCTTTATCTGTATATTGAAATAATATATATTAACCAAATTGATTAAAAGACATAAATACCACACATTTAATTATATACATACCATTTCATCCTCAAGGTCAGCATACCCCTTACGTGATGCTTTGTAAGGGTGAGCAGGATTTAACGCTCTCTGGCGATTATCATTGCTTAATTTCTATTTAGATACATAGTAGTTATATAAATAGATGGTTATATGACCAATATAGAAATATATATATATATATATTTCTATATATATGTATAACGTGATATTAAACATATCAGGAATCGTGCATCTCCTGTGCGTATTGCTACAAAATCTACCCATTCATCCCTTGATATGATGTGTGCATATTTTGATGGAGGTTCCTCGTTGAGATTCCCATCGGCATCTCTTAGAAATTTTTTTGTCAATCTACTTCTGAATGCCCGATGAAGTTTTCCGGCTTCCTGAAGTACAAATCTCTGTCGAGATTCGTCAACATTAAAAGATATCTGCAAAACAACAAAAACAAAGTCAAAGAGTAAGTATGTTTACAGAAGAAACAATATAACTCACAAATATTAATAACTACCTGTATATCAGCCCATAAGTTCTCTTTGGAAGCATCCAAAGAGTTATCCTTCCAATTATCACAAGTAATTGGGATCATTTTCCGAACAGCCGACCCAATGTAACTTTTCATTTTTTTTGGCATTGGAACGAATTGGTTGATCCTTATAATTCCAATCAACCTAATAAAAATGATAAAGTAATTAAATCTATATAACAAACAACATAATGAAATCCTTAGATTAGTAAGTAAATTACCTCAAATTTTAGTCCTTAACTCCTAGCGCGGATGATTGCCTTCATAATTGTTGGCCCACGTCGCTTCACATTGGCAGCACTAGCATTATTGGAAGATGTCAGTTACCTACAGCAAAATTAGACACACAAGTAAAATGATACTGGAAAACCATATACGTTTAATTAGATAAATCACTAAATATAAATTTAATTGATCATAAAGTTCATGTAAACACAAACAATACATACATGTTTAATTCGATCTTTTTCTTTTACTTGTTTGATTGAGACTTGATTGTCCTTTATTAGTACAAAATGGCGGATTAACCCAAAGCCCCTCATCATGATCATATCTTGTATACATATCATCATCTCTAGTTGGATCAATCTCAATTGATTGTGATGTCCCAATGAAAGGATCATCTTCAATATCGACATCTTCATGGTCATGATCATCAATCTTAGTAACAATTATTTTATTAGTCAAGAGAACAATGGATCACTTCATATCAGCTGGATCAGTGACATAGAACACTTGTTGAGCTTGAGATGCTAATATAAAAGGCTCATCTTTATAACCTACCCTATTTAGATCCACCTTCATGAATCCTGACTCATCAATCCGAACACCGTTATTATTGTCAACCCACTTACAACCAAACACACCCACCTGAAACATTGTGTAATCCAACTCCCATATGCGTTCAATGACGCCGAAGTATGACATATTTGCATAAATGGGGTTTCTGTCTTTGGCACTCGAGATATGCATAGACTGAGCTACAAGCGTCACACCACTATTTTGCATTGTACTCCGATCATCTTGTTCTTTTGTATAGAATGTGTACTCATTAATTTGATAACCATTGTAAGAGAAGATATGCAAGCTTGGACCTTTCGTTAACCATCTCAATCTTTCTGAAACTGAAGTAGGATTTACAATCAATTCTGCAAAAATGTGATCTCTTAGCCACGTTCTAAAACAACGATTGTGTTCTCTAGTTAACCAATTCTGATTCTTATTTGGATACGAACTCTTAAGTATGTCCTTGTGTTTTTCAACATATGACTCAACCTTATCGGCATTGTGTAAAACATATAAGTGTGCTTGCTCCCATTCCGACCTTGGTATAGCCACTATTTTAGTTCCAGTAATTCCTTGCCCCATCGTTCTCCCTGTGTGACGAGACTTTGGCAGCCCTATGGAATCAACATTCGTTAGGTATTCTGTACAGAATTCAATAGCTTCTTCCACAATATATCGTTCAACAATACAACCTTCTGGCCGTGATCGGTTTTTAACATAGCCTTTTAATATCTTCATATAACGCTCAATCGGGTACATCCATCTCATATAAGCTGGCCCACACAGTTGTGTCTCTCTAACAAGGTGAATGGTTAGATGAACCATTATGTCAAAGAATGAAGGTGGAAAGTACATCTCAAGCTCACACAAAGTCACAACTATTTCCCTTTGCAATGATGGCAACTTCCCAGGGTCAATCACTTTGCTGCAAATTGCCTTGAAGAAGAAACAAAGTTTAGTTATGGCCCCCCGCACTTTGTTAGGCAAAATGGACCTTATACCAATTGGTAGCAACTGCTCCATGAGAACATGACAATCGTGGGACTTTAGGCCTTTTAACTTGAGATCTTTCATCGATACGAGATTCTTAATGTTTGAAGAATACCCTTCTGGAACCTTAACTCTGTCAAGAAACTTAAAAAAACAATTTTTTCTTTTCTAGATAGAGTGTGAGCGGCCGGAGGAAGATATGTACGCTTTCCCTTCTTCGTCGGTCCCAATTCTTCTCTTATTCCCATACTAACTAAGTCCAATCTTGCATTGATTCCATCTTTAGTCTTCCCTGGCACATTGAGTAAAGTACCAATGACACTATCACATATATTTTTTTCAATGTGCATCACATCAAGGAAATGTATTACATATAATGACTTCCAATATGGCAACTCAAAGAAAATCGACATTTTTTTCCACCCTCTTATGACAAGCTCTCTCGCAAAAGGTTTACCAAATTGGATACTCAAATTCTTTACCTTTTCAAACAATTGCTCACCCGTCAACGGCGAAGGAGCTCTGCCTTCTTCCGAGTTCCCACTGAACGCTTTTCTCCACCACCGGTAATGATGAGTTGGATGCAAAAATCTACGATGCCCGAGGAAGACATTCTTCTTACAATGTTCCAACCGAATCCAATCTGTACCCTCGTCACATATAGGACATGCACACTGACCCTTGATGCTATATCCCGACAAATTACCGTACGCTGGAAAATCATTAATTGTGCCAAATAACATTGCCTTCAAATTGAAACTTTCTTCCTTATACCCATCATACACCTCTACACCTGTCTCCCACATTTGCTTCAAGTCTTCAATTAAAGGAGCCAAGTATATGTCTATATCATTTCCTGGTTGTTTGGGCCCAGAAATTAACATAGACAACATCATAAATTTGCGCTTCATGCATAGCCATGGGGGTAGATTATAAATCACCAAAATCACAGGCCATGTACTGTGGGAGCTACTTTGAACACCGTGCGGGTTAAATCCGTCAGTAGACAATGCAAGTCGTAGGTTTCTTGGTTCTTGCCCGAAATCAGGATAATCATAATCAATTCTCTTCCATTGAGGAGAATCTGTCGGGTGTCGTAGCTTGCCATCTTGAATCCTTTCATCCTCATGCCATGTCAAGTGCTTTGCATCTTCTGAACTGCGATACATACGCCTAAATCTAGGTATTATGGGAAAATACCACAGAACCTTCTCTGGAGTTGATTCTTTCTTCTTATACCGTGAGGCATTGCATTTAGGACACACGTTTAATGATGCATATTCATTTCGAAATAAAATGCAATCATTAGGACAAGCATGTATCCTCTCATAGCTCATGCCAATCGAACGTAACATTTGTTTAGCCTCATATGTCCCACTAGGAAGCACATTATCCTCTGGCAACATATCTTTTAATAGTGAGAGTAAGTCCGTAAAACTTTTATCAGTCCATCCATTACCCGATTTCAAGTTATACAACTTTAACATCGCCGACAATCTTGTGAATTTAGTACAACCGTCATACAATGGTTTCTCGGCATCACTTAGCAACCTCTCAAACATTTGGGGACAATCCCGAAGATCATCTTCAACCGCATTTGCAATGTCTTCAAAACGATCACCCTCATAAGTACTTGTGTTTGTATCATTTGATGAATATCTCACACTAGTCCTCATATCATTTGACTCATCTCTTATCTCACCATGTTTTGTCCAACATGTATAATTTTGATCGATTCCATTACACACTAAATGGTCTTCCAACTCGGCTACACTAACTCGCCTTGCATAACAACAATCTAAACAAGGGCATATGATTCTACTAGGGTTTTCTGCATGACGAACTGCAAACCTAATAAATTCTTTCACTCCATCCTCATAATCCTTCGTTAAACGATTAGCAGACATCCATTTCCGATCCATGCTTTCTTGATCTACCATTTTTCAATACAAACTTTTAATTCACTTGCAAGGCTAATATCTAGTTGATGCTCCTACGTAAAGCACTGTGTGGTTGTTAACTTAATAGACAAGCTAGAACTCCTATTCAGCAAAAAACATTAAATGATGAAAAGATTTAGAAATTTAAAACAAAATTAACAAAACTCCTTTTTTGGAATGCATGAAAGGGAGTTGAGAGGAAAAGGAAATACGTTTGATCTTTGGCAAATATCAAAATACTGTGTCTATGAATGGTAGGAGTGAGTGAGTGTGGGTTCCTTTTTTACTTTAAGCCTAAGAGAGTATATTATTACATGGAGTTTTTGATGCCCATGGTTTGTGGACAGACAGAACAAAGCAAACTGAAATGAATGGATTGATTTTTCTGTACTATGCAGACTAATGAATGGATTGATTTAAGTTAAATGGTGAATATATTATGTCATCTAACACAGAATTGCTACTGAACTCGAGTACTCCTGTCAGATGCAAGTGGAGATGATCAAACAATGTAACAAATTCAAAGCAGTAGATCAGCAGTGACATTACATACCATTAAGCATTAATTTCCACCAATCAGCATTCATCTTGACAATTTTTTTACTTTGTTCATGTGAAATTCTAATCTCGATGCATCAACTGTCTAACTGAGTAACATTTAAAGTATCATAATCAAACTGAGAAAGACAAGCTCTCAGCACAATATGATGAAACAAAAGAATGGCAATCAAAGCAGGAAATAACCATCCTAAGCTCTCAGTTCAACCCTTCAAATTGACTCATAAAACAAAGAAGCAACGAGATACATATGAACACAACTTAAAGGGCAATCAATACCTAAATTTGGCTGCGCGATTGGCTGAGTTATTAGCTGCGCGACGAGGCTGAGTTTCACTAACAGAGGAGCTTTGTGGCACTTCCTTAACAGAGCTGTGGGCACTCAGCGAGAGGGAGAGAGAGGCTGAAAGCTTTCTCCGCCGCAGCATTCACCGCTGAGGCAGAGAGGGTTATGAAATGAGCGCGGGGAGTGAGAGAAAGAAAAGATATATTAATTAGGGTGAGGGGAATGAGCGTCGGGGTGACGCCATATTGCGGGAAGTTATAAAAATTACCTAAGATAACGTTTGTAAAAGACACCCTATCTTAAATTATCATACAATAGCGTTGTTCGAATAAACGCTATCTTAGTTTTATCTTTTAATAGCGTTTTCTGAACAAACGCTATCTTAGGTTACACAAATTTTTTATCATTATTTTGAAACAGAAAAGATAGCGCTTCAAAAAACAAACGCTATCTTAGTATAACTCTTTAATAGCACATCTTCTAACAAACGCTATTAAAAGGGTACAAACATTTTTAATATCGTTTCCACTTTACAAACGCTATTAAATGAGCGTTGTTGTAGACGCATTCTGGTGTAGTGTAATGGATCATGGTGGGTAGTTACACAAATATAGGGATTAGGATTTGCTTATAAATACTCATTGTAACCCATTGTAACAGACACAAAATCAATTCAAAACAAGTTCTTTACGTTTAATTCTACTTGTGCATTCTTATTGTTCCATTAGTTTCGTTGTTTACAGTTTTTTTTTTACTCGTTGCTTTCAATATTTCACGTGCAAATATTATTATTTTGGTTTAGTTTTTCAGTTAACCCTTCGACGTTTTCTTTAGTAGTTTGGGAACCCATTATCTTTTCATATCACTTCAATTACGTTATTCCGCTGAGTTTGTCATTCGGCTGAATTGCAACTTTTTACACGATAACAGTAATACAATGAGCCAATAAGGTTGGCTTATATACTAGTAACTAATAACTTGTAACTAACACCCACTACAATAAATTTCTCTATTTCCCATGGTCCATAAGCCGTGTGTAATTTTGGCGCCGTGGGAAATCAGGTGGTTTGTTTCCCTCACACTTTCTCACAGTTAAAACCCTCGGAAATGAAACCAGGAAAGTTTCCCACGGGCAAGCGGCGGGTAGTGGATAGCGCAAAGTGGCGCCAAATGAATCCGCCATGCTTCCCTAGAATTTTCCACGGTCAGGCCGAAGGTTGTGGTTTTTTAATTTCCCACGGCTACAACTGTACGTGTGTAATTAGCGGTTTGTATTCTAAAGTTTCCCACGGCCTAGGCCGCGGGTAAGTTTTTTTTGTGGTTTCCCACGGCTAAGTCGTGGGTAAGGGTTTATTATTTCCCACGGCTTTGACATTGAAGGAACCTGTTTGAAATATAAGAAGGGGGTTGAATTGTGTTTTAGATGATTTTAAATTCTTTTCGTAAACAGATAATAGTTTTCGCAAGGTTGGACGCTAAAACGATTAAAAGCAAAGAGAGCTCTTCCAAACACCAAGTTGGACGCTAACTTAGTTTGACTAAGATAAGAAAGCAGCGTAGTAAAAGGAAATTCAATCCCAGTTAGTTAGTTAGATAATAAACTAAAGTAAGAGTAAGGGAGAGAAAAGAACACAAAGATATTATCCTGGTTTACTCTTCACCAAAGAGCTACGTTCAGTCCTCTCTACTTGAGAGCTTTATCCACTATAACAAAAACCTTTTGTTACAAAGTATTCAACACCTCTTCAGGCAGTATTCTCAACCTCTTCAGGTTCTCTAAGTATTCTTTTACAGACAAGCCTCTTCAGGCTCAACCAAACTATGGTTTTGAAAAGAGTTTGTTCTACTAACTCACTAAATGTGAGAATTCGAAACTAAAGCTTAGACTCTTAAAAACAACTCTACACATAGAGTAATATGAAAGTGAGGATCAGAGTAGCTTTTCTAGCTTTGCAAGCTTGAGATTTTCTCTTTGACTTCTTGAGCTAAAGTTTGCTTGTATCTCTTGAAAGATTTTGAATTGCTAAGTGTTGCTTCACTTATATTTTTGCTCAAGTTCAGTCTTTTTTTTTTTTGTTCTTATTGTTCTCCTTCCACTTCCAGGGGATGAAGGTATATATAGCCTCTTGTCTTTGAGCAGACTTCACTCTTCAACGGATGGAAAAGGATCCCTTCTGATGAGCATTGAATGCATTTCATCCGTTGAGTTTGATAGCTTCTAAAGTTTCTGATCAGCAGGATAGACTGTCACGATGATAGCTAAAAGTGGTGTTGACATATCCTCTGAGTAGAACGAAAGTTGCCTTTTGTTTTTCCAAAAGAAGGAGGTCAACTTCTTAAAGTGATAAAGACATTCTGGCTTGAGCTTTACATTTGTACGAATATTACAAAGAATGTTTTGTCCCAAGGATATACGCCTTTTACAGGGAATTATGAATTCAAATTCTTTTACAAGATATTCGCGCTTGAAGTATAAAAGCAATTATTGGACTAGCTATTACAAAAGTAACCGAAAGAGTCTTTGGACTCATGGTTCTATATATTACCGTCCAGTCGTGAACCAAGATTAAATGTTGGACGAGATAAAGTCTTTGGACTATGGATAGTCTTTGGACTCAATTAAGTTTTATCCTGCACACTTAATATAAAGCGTTAGTCAATAACAAATCCTTGTTCATCTTAAATTAGCTTTTTGTTAACATCAAAACTTAAGGGATTATTTGGACCATAACCACTTTGGTTCCAACAATCTCCCCCTTTTTGATGATGACAAAACATACTAATTTGATTGAACAAAGAGTCCTAGAGAGCTGAAGGGCTCCCCCTAAGATAAGCATTCTAATCATTTAAAGCATCTAAACATTTAAGGCATATAAGACAGATACAAGCTTTTAAGCATGGTAAGCCAGACATGTATTCAAAAGCAATCAAGATGTATATATTCAATCAACCCATTTTCTCCCCCTTTTTGTCATCAGACAAAAGAGTGAGAAACATATCATAGTCAGTATATTTGAAAACAAATAAAACAAATTTTAAGAAGAGGGAGGAGGTTTTGGAATAAAATCTTTGAACATAGCCGCAATTTGTTGAAGGAGCACCACATTGTTGGCCTCGATGGACCGTTGGACGAACTCTTAAAACTCAGGAGGAATAACCGAGCCGGAACTCTCAGCTGTGGCCCCGGTTGCGTCCACACCTCTTTGATCAGGAACTATACTAAGAGCCTGAGAAGGAGATGGATCAACAGGATGAACCATTGAGAGAGGAATAGGTTGAGACTTGGACTGAGCTGAGTCTGCAACTTGTTCTACTTCCTCAGCATGAGTTTTAGAGGAGGGGTCTGCATAGACGATTTCGGTGTCCCCAGTCTCGTCAGAAATGACCGGCTTAGGAGGAGGAGGTGGCAGCACTTCAAGTATGATCTCAGCATCATCAAACTTGTTTTCTGTCCATCTGGGAGCAGGTGAAGGCAAAACATCTTTATGATAAAGAGGTATCCCAAAGATATCGTCGATGATCATGTAGTCAGCCTCACAGATTCGATATTGTCTTGGGTAGACGCGAATCTCTTCTTTCTCCTCAATTGAAAGTCCAGATGATGATGCTTCTTGGGAGCATCTCCAGATGTGGTTTTCCCAGTAGACCTTAGCATCTGGGTCAAATCTGAATCGGGGATCTTTCTTCCAAATGCTTGCTATAACCCCAGAGTCATCTCGATGTTTCTTCCAAAACAGGGGATCAAAAGCATTTTTGTAAGGTATCGTCCATGACTCAAGCCTTTTGCGAAGGTCCTTATCCTTGTTGGGATCTAGAATAAGGAGCCTTGGACAAGCTCGAGGAGGAACAACTCCTACTCTTATGCTGGATGACTTTGCCCAAAATTTCTTTGGAAGGTTGTGATGAATCTTAGCTTCCCGAGTCATGTCACACTCCTTCCGCACGGCATAATAAGGAAGAAAGTCCCGAATATCAGAATAATCCTTCCATGTTGATGGGTAGCTTGGAATGAAAGATAGATCAGGATCAAGGATGAAGTTGGTTAAGCCAAACGTCCTTGCTCTTCTTTCGTACTCCGTTTTGTAGCCTTTCTTGTCTTCATGACGAAGAACAGCGTGCCTCTTTACATTGTAGTGGCACCATTGGAAGTCCTTGTCCTTGATGAAGTTGGGATAGACTTTCCGTGGAGAAAACGTCTTCTTCTCAAGGCAGACAACCAAGGGTCCATGGGCTGTGTACATCTCAGAGGCCAGACGTTTAGTTGATGTGTGTGGGATGGGGTAGTATCCATGTTTAGGGGGTGGTCCAGAGGTGGATGGTGTGGGAGGTTGTTCATATTCATACTCAGGGAATGGAAGAGGGCTTTTGGGGTGAGGTTCAGTAATGGGGGGTGTGTGTTCAAGGAATAGAACAGGAAAGTCGCGTTTGACCTCAGCCCAAACTGAGCATTTGTTATTGTAGTCTATTCCGGGGATGCGTCTATATTTTCTTTTGGGAAAGATCTGTCTGGGGTAGGGAGCACCATCAGGTTGGAAGGGGTGATCTCCCCAGGGTGTGAACCAGTCTTCGGGTTCATTTGGTGAGGTTAGAGTTTGAGTTTGTGGTAGGTTAGTGGGTGAGAGTGGTAGGGAAGGTTCAAAGATCAAGTCCTCAATTGCAGACGATTGGACAACATAAGAAGTAATAACTGAACTGGAGATAGGTTCAGTATTACCTTTTGTCTTTGCTCGAGTTGACCTTGCCCTTGTTGACAAAGGTTTAGGCAGGGATGCAACAGACGAGGTTTCCAATCTTGGACCTTTGACTACCCTAGAGATGGGTAGATTGTCCTCTTCGTCCTCATCAGTGGGAGCTAGAACCAGCTTCCTTTTTCTGGATGGTTGGACGGTGAGCTTTGGACGAGAAGGAGGAGTCCTAGCTGTTGGATGAGCGAGTTCAATGGAACGTCCAGCAGTGACGCGTTGTTCAGACGCTTCTTCTGAGCCATGCGTCTGAGCTCCTTTTTGTTTTCCTTCAAGTTTGGACTTTTTGAAGCAGTCCAACTGCATCATCACCAAACTTTGCCTGCTAAACTCAGGCTGATGCAATCGTTCAATGCCATGAACACCGGAGTATCTAGCCTTTCTTTCTGGAACCAAGTTCTTTAGGTCATTGTAGACCATATGCTTCTCGAAGATTTTTGAGAGAAGAGCAGCATATATGATTGAAGTATTCTTCCTAGAGCCTTCAATGGCATACTTGAAGAAGGAAAAGAGTAGGTGGGGAAGGTTTATTTGCCTTTCTAGTATCAAATGAACCAGACAGAATTGATGAGCCTTTGATACATTATCCTTTGACCCAGCCTTGTGAAGGATAGACTTGTTCAAGATTTGGTGAAGAACCCTAGCCTTGTCAGTCATTTTTGAGGCTATGAGTTTGTCACCGGAGTTCTCCAACAGACAGTCTCTGATGGTGGAAGCATCACCAATCTCTTCCTCCCAGTCATCTTCAACAGTTATACCAGATTGAGCGCACCCAATCGCATTAGAAATGGTTGCTTCAGATACTCTTACTTCGTAATCAAGCACTTTGTTGCGAATCTCCCTTGCAGAGACAATAGGGTTTGTCCAGCACTCCCTAACTAGAGCAGGGTAGATTACCGGGGAACCTTCAAAGAAGCTTGACCATCCAGCAGCATGGATGTTAGGGAAAATGTCAATCCCGTTATCAGCCAGGAATTATAGATTAAACTTGAACTCGACCATGACATCAGCAGTCTGAGCGTTAAAGGTTTTTCCTTTACCCTTAGAGCCAGCAGCAGAAGAGGTTGCCATAGTTTCAGAGAGGAGGTCTAGAGAAGAAGGGTTTTTCAGAAAGGGTTTTCCTTTTTGAAGATGCAAGAAGAAAGATTAAAGCTTTTTGTAAAGATTTGATCTTTCAACAAACTTAGGTTTTAAAGAAGGAAGAAGAGAGAACGAAAACCTTTCGTATTTTCAAAGAGAGAGAGCGAAACGATGTGCATTAAATGCCTGACACACGTCCAGACTTTGAAACCGTAAAAAGTATTTTTGGCAAACAAAGAAAACAAAAACTGACTCAGTTAAGGGAATAAAAGATAATAGTTCATTCGACAAAGATTGAGTTCCATTAATGCATTAGACGAGCAATCAGAAAGTACAATAGACGAGCATATATTGGACGTAATGCAAATATTAGACGCATGCATTGGACTCTCAGTCAATCAACGAAATGCATGTTCAGATATTTTCTTATAAAAGTGAACCTATCTTCGGCTAAAGGTTTAGTGAAGATATCTGCCCATTGATGGTCAGTATCAACAAATTGAATATCTATTGTTCCTTTTTGCACATAGTCTCTAAGAAAATGATGCTTTATTTCTATATGCTTTGCTCTAGAATGCCGTATGGGGTTCTTTGACAGATTAATAGCAGCAGTGTTATCACACATGATATGGATATTGCTTACAAACACATTGTAGTCTTCCAACTGATGTTTGATCCATAACAGTTGTGAGCAACAACTGGCTGCAGCAATGTACTCAGCTTCAGCAGTTGATAGAGCAATTGTGCTTTGCCTTTTGCTTGACCATGAGACAAGATTAGCACCAATGAAGTGACACCCTCCACTTGTGCTTTTTCTTTCTATTCTGTCTCCAGCATAGTCAGCGTCACAGAATCCAACTAATCTGTATTCATCAAATTTCTTATACAAAAGACCCAGATTAGTAGAACCTTTTAGGTATCTAAAGATTCTTTTTACTGCTGAGAGATGAGACTCTCTTGGTTCAGATTGAAAACGAGCACATAAGCAAACACTAAACATGATATCAGGTCTGGACGCAGTTAGATATAAGAGGGAACCAATCATACCTCTATATACCTTTTGGTCTACCTTTTTATCTTTATCATCTTTGTTTAGCACGGACGTTGGATGCATTGGTGTATTCATAGGTTTACAATCGTCCAACTTGAAGCATTTTAGAAGCTCCTTTGTGTACTTCGTCTGATGAATGTACACTCCGTCGGAAGTTTGCTTTACTTGAAGTCTGAGGAAGAATTTTAGTTCTCCCATCATGCTCATTTCAAATTCCCTTTGCATTGATTCAGAAAACTCTTGGCAAAGAGATTCATCAGTTGCACCAAATATTATATCATCAATGTAAATTTGAGCAACAATAAATTCCTTTTTATTAATTTTTCTAAACAGAGTTGTGTCCACTTTTCCTCTTGAGAAGCCATTCTCCATTAGGAAAGTGCTGAGTCTCTCATACCAAGCTCTAGGAGCTTGTTTGAGTCCATATAAAGCTTTCTTAAGCTTATATACATGCTCAGGACAGTTCTGATCTTCAAAGCCGGGGGTTGAAGAACATATACTTCTTCATTAATTACACCATTTAGGAATGCACTTTTTACATCCATTTGATAAAGCATGATGTTATGATGTGCAGCATATGAGAGTAAGATGTGTATAGCTTCTAATCTAGCTACTGGAGCAAAGGTTTCAGTATAATCAATACCTTCGTCTTGTGAGTAGCCTTGAGCAACTAGCCTTGCTTTATTCCTTACAACTTTGCCATCTTCGTCCAGCTTGTTGCGATAGACCCACTTGGTTCCAATGACAGACTTATCCTTAGGCAGGGAGACCAGCGTCCAAACGTCACTTCGTTGAAACTGGTTGAGCTCCTCTTGCATAGCGAGGATCTAGCATTCGTCCAATAAGGCTTCGTCCACAGACTTCGGGTCCATCTCAGAGATGAAGGCTGAGTCAGCTTGCTCTCTGAAGGTTGACCTTGTCCGGACGCTATCATTAGGTTTGCCAATGATTTGATCCTCAGGATGATAAGTTCTAAATTGCCACGAACGAGGGGTGTTTACAGCTTGCTGAGACGATGATGCGTCCTGCGTAGCGCCTGACGCCTCGTCTTTGTTGGTTGTTGGACGAGCATCTGAATCATTCAGATTCATATCTACAAAAGAATCATCTAGCTCTGATAATCTCTTATCAGGCTGTTTGTCATCAAATTTAACATGGATGGATTCTTCAACAATCAAAGTTCTAGAGTTATAGACTCTAAAAGCTTTGGACGTTTCAGAGTATCCTAACAATATTCCATTATCTACTTTGGCATCAAACTTTCCTAGTTGATCCTTAGTATTTAAAATAAAGCATTGACATCCAAAGGGGTGGAAATAAGAAATGTTGGGTTTACGTCCTTTCCACAATTCATAAGGAGTCTTATTCAAGATTGGTCTTATGTATATTCTGTTTTGAATGTAGCAGGCAGTATTTACAGCTTCAGCCTAGAAGTGCTTAGGGACAGAATTATCACTGAGCATCGTCCTAGCCATCTCTTGAAGAGATCGTTTCTTTCTCTCGACAACACCATTTTGTTGTGGTGTTCTAGGGGCAGAGAAATTGTGATGAATACCACTTTCATCACAGAACCTTTGAAAAAGCTCATTTTCAAAATTCGTCTCCATGATCACTTCTGATCGAGCTGATGAATATGCCTTTTTCATTCTGAACTCGCTTACAGAATACAGAAAAGACCTTGATAGACTCATCCTTGTGAGCAAGGAACTTAACCCATGTCCATCTAGTATAGTCATCTACTATTACAAGTCCATATTTCTTACCACTGACAGAAGCAGTCCTTGTTGGACCAAACAAATCAAGATGCAACAATTCCAGTGGTCTAGAAGTACTAACAATGTTCTTGGACTCAAACGAGTTCTTAACTTGTTTTCTTTTTTGACATGCGTCACAGAGAGCGTCTGATCTAAACACAATCTTTGGTAAGCCTCTTACAAGGTTATGCTTGTTTAGTTTAGAGATTAATCTCAGACTAGCATGACCAAGTCTTTTGTGCCAGATCCATTTCTCATCTTCAACAGACACTAGACATGATACACTTTGAGTTGAAAGTTCCCCCAAGTTAATCTTATACAGATTATTTTGCCTTTCGGCAATGAATAAGATGGACCCATCAGGGTTCTTGACTATACATTCACCTTTATTGAAGGAAACAACAGACCCACTATCACATAATTGACTTATGCTAAGCAAGTTGTGTTTTAATCCTTCAACCAGAAGAACATTATCAATAGAGGGAAGAGGATGCTTACCAATCTTACCTATTCCTATTATCTTTCCCTTCTGGTTGCCTCCAAAGGTGACCCATCCACTAGTCTTCTCACGGATTTCTTGGAACATACACCTTTCTCCCGTCATGTGACGTGAGCAGCCACTGTCCAAGTACCAGGACTGGGGTCTTTTTTGTGTTCCTAAGCAGATCTGCAACAGGTATTATCATACTATTAGGTACCCAGATAGACTTGGGTCCTTTTGGGTTAGTTGATGGCCTTCGTCCATGCATTTTGTTTTTGTAAATGCATTTTGAAAAGGTGTGACCACTCTTTCCACAAATCTTACAGTAAGTTCTGGATGCATGCAATTTATTTTCTTTTTGCTTTCCATAGGAATGAAAAGCCTTGTGATGTTTGTTGGACCCTGATATTTTCTGAGACACATTTTGTTTCTCAGAGTCGTAGCCTAGACCAGACTTATCGTGAGGTGATCTAGTGTACCTCAATATCAGGTCTAGCTTCTCTGATCCTCCAACAAGTTTAGATACGCTTTTGGTGAGATCAGATACCTCTTGTTTTAGTCTAGTTACCTCATGGGGTTCATTGGACTCAGAGGTGAGTTTGTCAGTTAGACTGACATTCTCAGCTTTAAGCTTATTAAACTCTTCAACAAGCTGTTTATTTAGTTTGTTGGACTCTTCCAACTCTTTATTTACTTTTGACAGTTTTCTCTTAAGCATGATGTATTGATGATGTAATAGAGAAGAATCATTTAGCAGTTCATCATATGCTTCTTGAAGAGATTCAGAAACAGATACCTCATCATCTTCTGATTCAGCGTCCGAAGAGCTTTTGACCATTAAACAGAGGTTTGAGGTAGACGGGTTCCTTGGTCTGAACCGATGTTCCAGAGCATCCAGCTTCTCCTTAGCTGTTTGGAATCGCGAGACCATGTTCAGTCTTGGACGATCTAGGGCATTGACAAGACACCAGTTAGCATACGCATTTTGAGAACATCGTCTGATATCATTACTCGTCCAATCTGTTTCATGTTTGGACGATGTTGATCCGTCCTCAAGGGTAATCGTTGAACGATAATCTCCATTAGTGAAGATGTCCCACAACTCATAGTCTTGAGCTTGGACGTATAGTTGGAAAAGTGATTTCCAATAAGGATAGTCTGTTCCCTTGAAGATAGGTGGTACATTCACATTCCATCCTCCTTCAGAGGTAGACTCCTGACTTCTTTCTCCGGGAACAACAAGTTGTTCATCATCCGAAGAGTCTTCATCTTGCTTATTGGACCAAAGGCATAGGTTAGCCTCTTCATTTGTTTCTTCTTCTTCTTCTTCAGAAGAGTTCAAGTCCTCCCAAGTTGCCATGAAGTTCTTTTTCTTCTTTTTGAAGAACTTCTTCTTGTCCTTTAGCGTAGGGCAATCAACTTTGAAGTGCCCTGGTTTGTTGCATTCAAAACAGACCAGCTGACTTTTATGCTTGGGTTCAGCATGATCCTTGAAGCTTTTCTTTTGGAATGGCCTTCTTTTCATTCCATTTTTCTTTCTCCACATATTCTGAATCTTTCTGGAGATAAAGGATAGTTCGTCATCGTCTGATACATCATCGTCAGACTGATCAGCTTCATCACTGGACTGATCAGCTTTTAAAGCTTTTGAGTTGTTGGATCTATGAGCTTTCAAGGCAATCCCTTTGTTCTTCTTTCCAGGATTATCAAGATCAAGCTCCTGCTCATGAACTTGAAGCGTCCCGACAAGATCATCCAGAGTCAAAGTAGAGAGATCTTTGGCCTGGGTGATTGCAGTGACAAGAGGTCTCCATTTCTTAGGTAGACTCCTAAGAATCTTGGTGACATTCTCCTTGGTAGTGTAGACCTTTCCAAGGGATTTCAGATTGTTGATGATCGTCTGAAAGCGACCCATCATGTCTAGGATGGACTCTCCTTCAGCCATGGTGAACATTTTATACTGGCCAACCAGCATGATGATTTTGGAGTCCTTCACCTTGGTTGTCCCTTCATGGAGATTAGACAAGGTGTCCCATATTTGTTTGGTTGATTCACATGCGTGAATCTTCTGAAATTCGTCAGGACTGAGGGCACACATTAACGCATATCTTGCTTTATGATTCAGTTCCATTCTAGCCCGATCAGCATCAGTCCAGTCGTCCTCTACTTTTTCTGTCCCGTCAGAGTTGAGACAAACGTTAGGACCTTTCGTGATTCTGGTCCAGAGAACTGAGTTTGTACTGAGGATGAAACCTTTGAATCTTTCCTTCCAGTACAGGTAGTGAGTACCGTTGAAGAACGGCGGTCTGGTCATGGAAGCACCTTCCATAACAGGTTGACTCCCGCTTGGCATACCTGGTCCAGACATATCTGCAGTAGGATCTTTTTCCTCTACACGGCAAAGTGCTCAACCCAGAGGCTGAGCTCTGATACCAATTGAAGGAACCTGTTTGAAACACAAGAAGGGGGGTTGAATTGTGTTTTAGACGATTTTAAATTCTTTTAATAAACAGATAATAGTTTTCGCAAGGTTGGACGCTAAAACGATTAAAAGCAAAGAGAGCTCTTCCAAACACCAAGTTGGACGCTAACTTAGTTTGACTAAGATAAGAAAGCAGCGTAGTAAAAGGCAATTCAATCCCAGTTAGTTAGTTAGATAATAAACTAAAGTAAGAGTAAGGGAGAGAAAAGAACACAAAGATATTATCCTGGTTCACTCTTCACCAAAGAGCTACGTCTAGTCCTCTCTACTTGATTGCTTTATCCACTATAACAAAAACCTTTTGTTACAAAGTATTCAACACCTCTTCAGGCAGTATTCTCAACCTCTTCAGGTTCTCTAAGTATTCTTTTACAGACAAGCCTCTTCAGGCTCAACCAAACTATGGTTTTGAAAAGAGTTTGTTCTACTAACTCACTAAATGTGAGAATTCGAAACTAAAGCTTAGACTCTTAAAAACAACTCTACACAGAAAGTAATATGAAAGTGAGGATCAGAGTAGCTTTTCTAGCTTTGCAAGCTTGAGATTTTCTCTTTGATTTCTTGAGCTAAAGTTTGCTTGTATCTCTTGAAAGATTTTGAATTGCTAAGTGTTGCTTCACTTATATTTTTACTCAAGTTCAGTCTTTTTTTTTTTTTTTTGTTCTTATAGTTCTCCTTGCACTTCCAGGGGATGAAGGTATATATAGCCTCTTGTCTTTGAGCAGACTTCACTCTTCAACGGATGGAAAAGGATCTGTTCTGATGAGCATTGAATGCATTTGATCCGTTGAGTCTGATAGCTTCTGAAGTTTCTGATCAACAGGATAGACTGTCACGATGATAGCTAAAAGTGGTGCTGACATATCCTCTGAGTAGAACGAAAGTTGCTTTTTGTTTTTCCAAAAGAAGGAGGTCAACTTCTTAAAGTGATAAAGACATTCTGGCTTGAGCTTTACATTTGTACGAGTATTACAAAGAATGTTTTGTACCAAGGATATACGCCTTTTTCAGGGTATTATGAATTCAAATGCTTTTATAAGATATTCGCACTTGAAGTATAAAAGCAATTATTGGACTAGCTATTACAAAAGTAACCGAAAGAGTCTTTGGACTCATGGTTCTATATATTACCATCCAGTCATGAACCAAGATTAAATGTTGGACGAGATAAAGTCTTTGGACTATGGATAGTCTTTGGACTCAATTAAGTTTTATCCTGCACACTTAATATAGCGTTAGTCCATAACAAATCTTTGTTCATCTTAAATTAGCTTTTTGTTAACATCAAAACTTAAGGGATTATTTGGACCATAACCACTTTGGTTCCAACAGCTTTGACCGCAGGTAAGGGTTTTTTTGGTTTCCCACGGCTAAGTCGTGGGAAAGTCCGCTTTAAGAATTTTCCAGAAACTGAAACCTTCTCATTCTCTCTATTGTGAAATATTAGTGCCTCCCTCCACCTCCAATGCTCCGCCGACAGCACCCACCGCCACCTTGCCTCCCTCTTTCCCTCTCACTTCGAAAAGCCTCATCCTCCCCTCAACTTCAATTCGTCACTAGTGGAAGAAGCACTTCTAACGTCCGTTAAAAAAGGATTTTCACGTCTAATACAATAGACGTTAAAAGTGTGACTTTCGTTAAAAGATACTTTTAATGTCGGTTTAATACAACAACAGACGTTAAAAGTCATACATTTAACGTCTGTTACTACAACAACAGACGTTAAAGATATGACTTTTAACGTCGGTTGCTTTATTCAACCGATGTTCAAAGTATCTTTTAATGTCTATTGTAAGACCCTTCATTACATTAATAATCCAAGAAAAATATTTAAATAAAATATGAAGAAATAAAATTTCTCTTAAAATATTACTCAATAAATACTCAATGTAATAAGATAAATAGTAATATCAACATAATGTTTACATCAATAAACTCATAAAATACTGAAATAACATAATTAGTTCAAAAGCCTCAAACCGGACGTCTAATACAACTCGCATAAATAAAATAAATAACGATGACATAGGTTCTCTTGGCATAAGCTGTAACATACTAACCAAACTATAAACTAAAGAACAGATCTTCAAGCCTCTGTATGCTCAATGATGTCGTCCGCAGGCTCTGAAAACAATACTACTATTATAATCCCAGTGAATAAAAATACATTTATAAAGATTTTCGCAAAAGCATTGTTCTCAGCCGACGCGACAACCGGAAAAACAATTCATGGTACACGCTATTTTCCAAAATAATAGCATAATAATAATAATAATAATAATAATAATAATAATAATAATAATAATAATAATATAAATTATTATTGGCAATAATCAGTCATCATCATCACATCATAAATCAAGTATGTCAAAATCTCATATATCAAATAAATCCAATAAACCACATATGTCATATGACTTTCAAACATCACTCAACAATGACGTCCCATGCATTGCCTACCTCTACTCAAGAGAGATATTTCGATGTCACCTTCTCATCGGTGACATTACTCATTTTTAGATACCAACCATGTGCATTGGCAGTATTACTCATTTTTCAACATCCCAATATATGACAATGTTACTTTCGATATCCCATCAAGGCAGTATTACATAATTTTGACATCCCAATTTAATGGCGATGTTACTTTCGATACCCAATTAAGGCGGTATTACATAATTTCGACATCCCAATTTAATGGTGATGTTACTTTCGATATCCCTTTTATAGGCGATATTTCTCAAACGTCATGTCACATGCATAATGATCAATAAAACATGCCAAGTCAAATATATATCATCACATAACTCAAGTTAAAACATGTCAATTAACCAATAAACATACCATTCATACATCTCATATCATCAATCATAAGGATAAATACTCCATTTAATAAACTTTTTTTAATAGAAAACCCCCAAATCAATTTAGCATTTTGGAATCCTGATATAGAAAAACTCAATTTTTTCAAATTAATCTCTCAATTTCATTATTGGTTTTAAGATTCAAAACTCCAAATCTCCGTACCATGAAAGGGTGAGAAAATTATATTTTTCCTCTTATAAACATTCAAAAGCTCCAAATATATTTTTCTCATCTTTTATAGACCTTCAAAAGCTTCAAATATATTATTTAAAACAAATCCTAACTTTTCACGAAGAATCCGACCTTTTTCCTGACACGTTCTTGGATCAGTGCTACTCCCGGCTTAACGATGTGCTCCTGCGCTCCTCTGTCTCGTCTCTATTTTTTTTAACGCTTTCGGTAGTTTTGTGCGGCACTGAATGCACCTTACCTTTTCTTCTATGAAAGGGTTTTATCTTCCTATTCAAAAAAACATTGGTCCAGTTTCAATTCTTACCATGGGCCCACATTCCCTATTTTCGCAAAAGAGATTTTTTTTTAGGCTAACACATGACTAGCCCGTGTGCGTGGTTATTCTTTTCTTTTTATTTTGCACTTTTTTTTTCTTGTCAATATTACATTCTTTTATAATTACTAAACCATTCCAGTAAATTCTTTTACTAATAATTTTTTATACTAAACCTCATAATAGCTTAATCTTTTTATTATAATAATTAAATTAGAATTTTACAATATTATATTTTAGCCTCTCCTTCAAGAATTTCATCCCCAAAATTAACATCATATACATCTAAACAAACAAATATAAAACACATTCGATTTATATTCCTATACTTATCTAATTGTCCCTGCAGCTCACTTAGCCCTACCGGTACAACTGTCAAAACAAAATACTCCTCTATCTTAACCAACAATAAGAAAAAATGTCATTGCACCCCTAAACTAAACACTTAAGAGAAAGTGCAGCAAATACATTATGACTAAGCACATAAGAATTTATTATGCATTTATTAATAAAATAAATGCACATAATATCTTACATACATATGTAGTTAACTTATTTGCTTAATAGAAAATTATACTAGTCCCTTTTTTATTTACATGTATTATAGAGACATGAATTATGGTCAACAAAATAAATTTTCAGCACAACAAACAATCACAGGTAAGTTCAATCACAATCATTAATTAATCAAAAGAAACAGCATAGGACAGGTCTTATGCACTAGAAAACAAATTAAACAGGAAGTGAAGGTAATATAGTTATCCTTTGCAGGAATAACATCGCACAAAAAAAAAAAAAAAACAATCAAGCACCAGTCAACTCCTAAATTTCTCACACATAACAAATTTATAATCTTTTTGTCTTTAACAAAACTCATACCCTTGCCTGTTAGTCGTCATAAATTTGTACACCACCAATCAAATATTGGGTTGGCCAGACCCAACATCTAAAAGAATAACATGCAGTCTTTATAACTCTAACAACAGTCCTATGTGCCCAAGTTTTGATTTTAGAAAAACTCATTACCACAATCCAATTAAGGATTGAACTGCTCTGATATAAAAAATGTAACGCCCTTCGTTATATTAGTAATCCAAAAAAATATATATAAATAAAATATGAAGAAATAAAATTTCTCTTAAAATATTACTCAATAAATACTTAGTGTAATAAGATAAATAGTAATATCAAATTAATGTTTATATCAATAAATCCATAAAATACTGAAATAACATAATTAGTTCAAAAGCCTCAAACCGGGGGTCTAATACAACTTGCATAAATAAAATAAAATATATAACGATGACTTAAGTTCTCTTGGCATAAGCCGTAACATACTAATCAAACTATAAACTAAAGAACAGATCTTCAAGCCTGTGTATGCTCAACGATGTCGTCCTCAGGCTCTGAAAACAATACTACTAATGAGATTTATAATCTTAGTGAATAAAAGTACAATATAAATATTTTCGCAAAAGCATTGTTCTCAGCCGGCGCGACAACCGAAAAAACAATTCATGGTACCCGATATTTTCCAAAATAATAGCATTATAAAATAATAATAATAATAATAATAATAATGATGATGATAATAATAATATAAATTATTTTTGACAATAATCAGTCATCATCAGCACATCATAAATCAAGTATATCAAAATCTCATATATCAAATAAACTCAATAAACCACATATGTCATATGACTTTCAAACATCATTCAACAATGACGTCTCATTACCTACCTCTACTCAAGAGAGGTATTTCGATGTCACCTTTTCATCAGTGACATTACTCATTTTTCGATACCAATCATGTGCACTGACAATATTACTCATTTTTCGACATCCCAATATATCATCTGATGTTACTTTCGATACCCCATCAAGGCGGTATTACATAATTTGGACATCCCAATTTAATGATGATGTTACTTTTGATACCCCTTTCATAGGCAATATTTCTCAAATGCCATGTCACATGCATAATGATCAATAAAACATGTGGAATCAAATATATACCATCACATAACTCAAGTTAAAGCATGTCAATCAACTAATACACATACCAATCATATATGCATCTCATATCATCAATCGCAAGGATAAATACTCAATTTAATAAACTTTCCTTTTAATGGAAAAACCTAAATCAATTTAGCATTTTTGAACCCCAATATAGAAAAAGCCAATTTTCCTAAATCAATCTCTCAAATTCATTATTGGTTTTAAGATCCAAAACCCCAAATCTTTGTACCATGAAAGGGTGAGAAAAATATATTTTTACTCACCTCTTATAGACTTCCAAAAGCTTCAAATATTATTTAAATTAAATCCTAACATTTCACCAAGAATCCTTCCTTTTTTCTATCACGTTCTTGGATCAGTTCAACTCCCTACTTAACGCTGTGCTCCTACGCTCCTCTATCTCATCTCTATTTTTTTGGTTAAAGTAATAATTTGGTCCCTATACGTGACACAGATTCTTCATTTAGTCCCTATACGTAAAAAATTTGAAAATGAGTCCCTACATGTGTAAACGTTAGGAAATTCGGTCCCTACACGTGCAAACGTTAGCAAATTCGTTCCTGCCGTCAGCAAATTAGTCCTTATACGTGACACAAATTTTTGATTTGGTCTTTAAACCTGAAAAAAAAAAAATTAAATTGGTCCCTATATGTGTAATCGACAATAATTTTCTCCCTATCGTCTGTCAATGAGCTCGGACCCAATTAAAGATTCTTTTCGTATTGATTATTTTTTGACTTATCTGTACTTTTCGTCCCCTAATTTTTTTGATTGTGCGATTTTGGTCCCTCAAAAAATTTAATTGCACTTTTCGTCCCTCAACTTTTTCAATTGTGTGATTTTGGTCCCTCAAAAAATTTAATGGTATTTTTTATCCCTCAACTTTATGAAATTGTGCAAAATTAGTCTTTCTAGGGACCAAAATAAAGGTTTTCATTGCATAATTTCACAAAGTTGAGGGATAAAAAGTGCAATTAAATTTCGTGAGGGATCAAATTTGCACAATTGAAAAAGTTGAGGGACGAAAAGTGCAATTAAAATTTTTTAGGGACCAAAATCACACAATTAAAAAAGTTGGGGGACGAAAATTGCAATTAAACCTTATTTTTTATATATTATATCAATTTATTTCTTCAATTAAGAGTCAAATTGGATAAATTTCAGAATATAAAATATTTACGGACCAAATTATACAATTTTTACTCTCAATAGAAAAAATAGATTGATATAATATATAAAAAATATTCAATACGAAAAGAATCTTTAGTTGGGTTAGAGCTTCTTGGTAGACGACAGCGACAAAATTATTATCGATTACACATATAAGGACTGACTTAATTTTTTTTTCAGATTTAGGGATCAGATTAAAAATTTATGTTACGTATAAGGACCAATTTGCTGACGGCAGAGACGAATTTGCTAATCTTTGCAAATATAGGGACCAAATTTACTAACGTTTACAGATGTAGGGACTCATTTTCAAATTTTTTACATATAGATACTAAATAAAAAATTTATATCACATATAGACATCAAATTATTACTTTAATCATTATTTTTTAACGCTTTAGATAGTTTTGTGCGGCACTGAATGCACCTCACCTTTTATTCTATGAAAGGGTTTTATCTTCCTATTTAAAAAAACATTGGTCCAGTTTCAATTCTTACCATGGGCCCACATTCCTGATTTTCCCAAAAGAGATTTTTTTTAAGCTAATACGTGACTAGCCTGTGTGTGGTTATTCTTCTCTTTTTATTTTGCACTTTTTTTTTTCTTTTCAATATTACATTTTTTTATAATTAATCAACCATTCCAGTAAATTCTTTTACTAACAATTTTTTATACTAAACCTCATAATAGCTTAATTTTTTTATTATAATAATTAAATTAGAATTTTAGGATGTTACATCTGCTGTTTTATTTAATCGACGTTAAAAGTATTTTCTTTTTAAATTTCTAATTTATTCAATATCCCTTTCTCCGCTCCTGCAGAATTCTTTCAAACACACACTATCTAATAAATCCATAATTTTCAACATTACTCAAAGAAGTCCAGAATTCAACATACTCCACACACTCATCATATATATATATACATATGCAGAATTCTACAAACATATATATACATCGAGAAATCTATAATAAGTCCATAATTCAATATACACACATGACTAATTAATATTTTCTACGTACTCAGGATCTACATGATCTACATGTTTCTCTGCAGCATACTTAAAAAAGAAGGTTGCAAAGCGCTCCCTCAAGTCTGTGAATTCCAAAGCAGTGAGGCTAGACTGATTGTTGAAAGCTTGCACAAGTTCAAATAAACTCAGCATTAAATTAAGTCATCAACAAAAACAAAATATAACTAATTAACTTGTTAAAAATTCTATTAATTACCTTATTCCATCCGTCAATAATACCCGCAGAGACAATGGTCAACATATAGCTCATCACATAGTATGCACACTCCTAACTGCCTTCTTGACGACGAGAATACAAATGAACATGAAATTGAATATCAAGTAATAAATGTATAATTATAGTAATTATAATAATTACTATTTAATAAACTACTTACCTTTGGGACAATCCAATCAGGGTTTCTTTTTGACCTCACAGTCTTATTTTTCCCATTCGCGCTAGCCAGGCTACATGCAATCATAACTCTATGATAAAAAAATTATTCATGTCAATTATATGTTCATGTAATAAAATAAAAGCAAATGTTATAAATTAAATTAAATTAAATTAAAGTTTACGTGTGTATCGATTGTATTAGTCACCTCCTTCACCGGCTCACGGTGCAACGAGCATAAGAAGACGACATTATGCTAGCTAGGAATAAGTAGGAGCAACTGCCAATGGCCATTCCTTACAAATGGTACCATATATATCTCTTTCCGGTTGAAGTCAAGTAGGTTCTGCCTGTAGGAACTGACCGCCTGGTGATTAGTGCAAAAATCACCCAGAGTGATGCCAGGGTCTAAGAATCCATAAATAGTATCGTAGCCCCTTTCAAGAGTTATGCGATGCAGGTACCTAAGATATGAAATAAGTTGATGTTAATTATGTAATATAATGAAATAAAATTATAATATTCAAATACCTAAGATGCAATATAAGGTGACAAAATGTACTTACGTGCACCAGGTACTTAGAATCGTATTGGTTATACAATATAAGCACAATAGGAGAGATTGAAAAAGCACTAGTATTTGAAAACCTAACAACCATATATACCTATAAATCAAGACACTTTCGTGGCAATGTTGCACCTATATATCCAAATAGTGCGCAAAATTTGAACCATCAAAATCAACACTAACAGCATAATTGGAAGCTAGCATATCTAATTTTAACTTAATTGGAACAATCTGTGATACATTGTTAATACCCTAAACTGAAAACCTAATAAAACTAACCTAATAAATTTTAATGGAAGCAAATTAAACAGAAGCAAATCAGAAGCAAACCTAAGCAAAGTGTAAACTTAAGCCAACCCTATTATTCACATCAGAAGCAAAACCTAAATGAGAAATAAGAGATTTTAATGGAAGCTTACCTTTAGATGTTGGACCGAGTGGAAGAGGTGATGGTAGCTGGAATAGTGACGACGGTGAGGATTGCAGTCTTACCTTTGCTTGAGGCGCGAAAGTGCCTAAATGAGAGAAGAGAATGCTCTTCAAGTTTCTCAATGATATTGTGAAAGAGAGAGGATAAAAGAGAGAGGGAGAAGAGAAAGGATATAAGAAGCATACCTTGAGGTGCGACAGTCGTAGCAACAACGGCGATGTCAGTGGCAGAGAGAGTGAAGGTTTTGAGAGAGAGAGAGAGAGAGAGATGTTGGAGGCGTGAAGGTTTTGAGATAGAGAGAGACGTTGGAGGAGTGAAAGGTGAAGAGGGCGCGGGACTTAACGTTCTAAAAACTTTAGGAACTTCTTTTGACGTCTGTTATTTAAGAAACAGACGTTCTAAAAACAAAGGTTAAAAAGTCATTATTTAACGTCGGTTATTAGAATAACAAACGTTAAAAGTCTTTGCTCAACATATAAGAGCTTCCTCCCGGATCCCATGGCTTAAAGCATGGTGATTGTAGGAGGAAAGCCTTGAGAACTATGGCTCCATGAAGCACAAGAACCGTACTTTCTGGAGTCCAGATTGTAGCATCTATACATGCATGTAAACCAATGTACTTGTCCAAATCAGAATTTCTAGGATCCTTGATAAGCATGGTGGTAGGAGTGTTTTCCACATGAATCTTCTTCTCATTTGTCCTTTGCAAAGGATTAATGAGAGATAATTCCTCATAGATCTCCATTTCATGGTCTTCTCTTCTTGAATCATCTTCCACCACCACTTCATCTTCATTTATGCCCATACCAACAACCACATTCTCCACAATTTGTATTTCATGTGGCTTTTCTGCTAACAGTTTGAAATATTCCCTAGCTTGCACTTCTAACTTCTGCATCGTGACACTTAGTTGCGCTGCTAGCTCTTTAGAATGTTCCCCTGCTTGCATTTCAAACCCTTGAATCATGGCACTTATTTCCGCCTTGTTACGCTTTATGCTCTGGATCACAAGTTGAGCATCTATCTCCCAAAGAAATTTTAGCACATCAGGATTCAGCTTAAAATGTGGTGGTGGTAGAAAAGATGACAAATATGATTTCCATTCCTCCTTGGACTATATCTTTACATGCTTATCAACGATACAATCAAGCACGATCCAATCAATTTGATATTCCTGATTTGAATAGCAATAATGGTCCATGTGTTGCATCCACCTAACACAAATAAACTCAAAATAAAAAATCAAATATATACAAAATAATAAAAAAAATGTCTAAAGCAGTTGTCTCCTTTGTTACTAATGATATTGATATTGTCAATCTCCGTCAACGGCGCCAAAAACTTGGTAGGCTCCAGCAAGTGTACCGGATCGAAGCAAATAATAATAAAACGGTGAGAAACCGAGTATCAAACCCACGGATTGGGAGACCAAGTATCGCTTCACAAAATCAACAATTATTTAGACCAAGAGAAATTGGTTTGGAAGGAAAATAAAGAAACACTAAAAGAAAATAAATGTTTTTGAGTTTTTGAATTGATTGATTAGAAAAATAAAATAAAATAATGAACAATCAAATAAAGACAACTCTAGGGATCCGATTTCACTAACGCTATGAATATAAATTCCTCATAGACAAAGGAATCCTAATCCCACTTAGTTTGGTTCAATTATGTCAATTCTTCCTAACCTCTTAATCAAGTTCTAATGCCAACCAAGAATCCTAATTTATTTTATTGTCTGGGTTAGAGCACACTAAAATTTACCCCTTGATATCTAATCAACTATATCTCTATGATGATTATTTATCAAAGAATTTATTAAGATCTATGATTCTCTATAGCAGTTGCATAAGGCTTCTATCTCGTCTCGGTCTCAAGTTACCTTATGGTTTTATCTCAATACCCTTGACACAAAAATCTCCTACCGATCTCATTATGATTAGCCTATCATCTAATTGGTGATCAAGCAATTAGAAACATTAAGAACGGAAATAAAACACAATTAGAAGAGAAGAATAAATTAAGAAAAACTGAAATAAATCACCAAACTGTCATGGTGCGGTTACATCGTCACCCTAGAAAAAGGGTTTAGTTCCTAACTAAAATAAAAGAAGAAGAAGAAGAAGTAAAAATAAAAACTAAAACTGTTAAATAGTTCTCAGAATGATGAATATTCTCTTGTGCAGCACTGTGACACTTCTTGTAAGCAGTGTGCAAACTGATTTGTTATCTCTTCTCTATCTCTAATTGAATTTGCCTTATCTTTCTTGCGAGTGCTATCTTTTTCTTTTATCTCCAACAAATCCAGTTTTATTTTGATTCTCCTTATCTTTTCAATTTCAAAACCAATTCATTCAATTCAGTTTGAATTCTTGTAGGCCTCCTGTAGTCTATTTCACGTTGACCAAACCCTCTAGCATTTCAAATTGCCAAGCCAATTTCAATTTGATTTTGATTTTTAATCTCCATTCCTTCACTCGCTGAAGCTATCCTTTCTTTGAGCTTCCATTCCCTTTATTTTCAAGTTTCAATTGTAATATTTCTTCTTTGTATCTTCCTACAAGTCACAAAATGTAAAATATAAGAAAAATTAATTAAAATCTAATTAAAATGGATAAAATAAATAAATTAACTCTAAACACCAAAATTAACAAACAAAGTTTAATTGAGGTTAAATCAAGCCTTCAACTCAACTTAATTATTTGAAATCCACTTTAAAATAATAGATAAAACATAGCCATTCTAGCGGCCACCGTTTCAGCTGCCTTTTGTTCCGTCAATTATACTCAAGGTATATGAACTGATTTTAATTTCAATTTTTCCCTCACAACTGGAACAGTTATAGTTCTCACTACTCTTGATGCCCAAAACACAATGCTTGCATATCTGCTACAATATTGAGGGTGTGCTCTTGATTTTTAGGGTTGAAGATTTGCTATAAATTTTGGGGTTTATTGCATTTTTCTCTAGAACTTCTGTTTCAATTGGGTTGTGCTCTTGATTTTTGGGGGCAAAAAATGTTCTTTTGTAATTGATTGAAGCTGTGATGCATGAATGGTACTTTGTTAAACCGGTTAACAAACATTCAAATTGTTGTTTGATCAAGGGATTACCGGATTAGTAATTACTAGTATGTTAACCAAATAAGAGAGAGAGAGAGAGAGAGATGACCGTTTATTACTAAAATTTCAAAAAGTAGTCGATTACTTCCTTAATTCAGAGACTACACGCTTCTCTTTAGGGGCAGGTGGTCGATTACTTCTAGATAGTAATCAATTACTATGTGCTTCAATTTTCTGGGCCGGTGAAGAACAAAGTAGTCGACTACTTGGTTAGAGTAGTCGATTACTTCCTAAAAACAGAAGCTCTAGGTCAAAATTTTGAAGAGTAATCAATTATAGTTTTAAAGGTAATCGATTACCTTCCTCAAATCATAAAATTTTCTTCCGAGATACAAAATTTTCTACTCATTTTAGCAAATTTAAACAAGTATTATCAAATTTTTTGACTCAACCATGCAACAATTATCATCAAACACAACTTTGTAGCCTTTATCACATAATTGATGATGAACCTCAATTCTGGGCATTTTATAGGGGTATTTGGGTTGAATTTTGTTGCATTTCATGATGATATTATTGTATTTCATCCCTTTTACTTAAGTTTTGACAGAATTGATGTTTAGAGGCAGTTTGATGAACATTTGATGAAAGATGGAAGTTTTTGAGCTTAAATGAAGAAAATATTGAAGTTCTAAGCTCGAGCACGATCGTACCAGACATGAGCACGCCCGTGCAAGCCCCTAACTCAACCATCCAAACAAAGCCTTACAAAAAGGACTTAAAGCTGACCTCTAAAGATGAAGCACGGCCGTGCCAAACACCAGCACGTCCGTGCCAAAGTGAAGCAAGGCCTGACTTAGAGGAGCGAGGCCTGACTGAAGCAAGCACGACCTTACAAATGAAGAGCACGGCTGTGCAGAAGGATGAGAATGCCCGTGCTGATGCCCGTGCACTGGAATGCTGATTTACAAAGTTGGTACGCCCGTGCCGAATTGAGCACGACTTGACATAATAAAGAGCACGGTCGTGCTGATTGATGAGCACGCCCGTGCTGGCTGCGCACTAAATTTTGGGCTCTGTTCTCATATTTTCCTATATATAAAGGCCTTATGTACCATTCTTATTCATGCTTGGATATTCTATCATACTATCATATTTTGTAATAGCTTTCTTATTGTTTATAACTTTTGGTGGTTTAGATTTCTAGAGTAGGATTTGCACCTGGGGGTTAAGTTGGAGACACTTCTTCTAACTCTTCAGGATGTGTTTCCCTTTGTTGATTTTGGTTTTATCTATTATTATGGGTAGCTAAATTCACCACTAGAGTTGTGGTGGATCTTGTATTAGTAGAAACCCTTTTTGCTATGTTTTAGCTTTAATTCGAATTCTATTTGGTTTCAAAGTTGCGATTTGAATAGTGTTATTCTATTGTTCTTCATCCCATACTAGGATTGCGCACCCTTTTTGTATGCTCTTAATCAATTGGTTGACCAGTGATTGTAACTTAATTGGTATACCTATAGGATAATCGGGGTTTAAATTATAGCATGATCAAACGTGATTTACTCCTTTCAATCATTCAACCTTTTTGCTCTTTATGCTTTCTAATCATTTAAACTCTTTGCTTGACAAACATCGAGTTCATATGGGGAAAAGATTATTGACTGCCTTACAAACAATTAATAGTATTAGTAGAGGGATTGATATTCGAAAAGCGATTGCGAAATTGAATAGAACTAGGATTTGGGGGGTATCCAAAGTACAAGTGAAACCACGACTCTAGGCTCTTTTACTCTTGATTTCTCAACTCTTTATTTCGTTTGTTTATCTCTTATTATTGCTTACATCATCATATTATTATTATTAGTATTTCATTAGTCTAAATAGCACAAGGATTTCTCTATTCCAGTACTTACTTTATCACTTGCATATCAAATAATTAATCTTTTGGGTACGATATTTGGACTTCCATCCTATAGTACTTCTGCGATAGGGTACACTGCCATTAAGTGTGTTCACAATGCAAGGGGCGGTCTGTGTGGCCTTGGGGATGTAACCGGACTCAGGACCGATCTACAGTGACGGATGGGGTTTCTCCTATAGTGTCATGAGTCCTGAGCAAACCTGGTTATCCCGACCAATCCCTGAGATGTTCCAAGTTACAGGCTAACGTTCTGAGGCGACCAAGACACCCGGTTCCTGTGTGGAAGGGGGAGGCACTCTTATTGGTCATAGTGAGCGGTTCGGTTTCCTACACAAACTAACTCCTATTTCTGTGTGGAACCTTGTGTTGAGAGATTCGACTGACATACTGCATGTGATTAGCATCCCGAGTAGAGGATTGATCAGAGTGAGAGAACTATTGGAGATGGATGTCTGTTTGCATATCTTGACTTGAGAGATGGTTGTTCGTATGAATTATCTTTTATAGTTGCAATATTTGATTATGTGTTACATGCTATATATGTTATTGTGCTATTGTTGCCCTTACCTCGTTGCTTTGACATAGCATTCTTATCTCCCTGTTGTTTTCTGTATGTGTTTGTTTGCGTGACGACGACGAGCCTGTAGAGGACGGAGATGGACCCGATATCACACCCCTTCATCATGGATGCATTGCGGACACCAGTGCTGGGGGATCTGGAGATCATCTACCATGATGATCGAGGGTGGCAGGTGGATGTCTCGACGTTCCTGACGGTCTATACAGGGCCGGTCAATTTGCTGTTCAAGAGTGGCACTCCACCGTATGCGAATATCATAGGACCCTTTAGAGTTGTCCAGTTCTTACCTTTCACCCAGATGTGGCACCCACCGAGGCGTCACGAGCAAGACTTCATGTGGGTAGTGCGCTAATCTCTGATTGCTTGTACTTTTTTCATTTTACGGTTGCATGTTTTATTGCTATCGTTTTTATTTACCCGATTCCTGTATAACGTGTTGACGTTATAATATGGTTAAGGTATAGTTAATAATATAATCTTGGGACTAATGGGATTACCTTACGTAAGGGGGGTCGTCTTATTTTGGTGGTATTAGAGCAATTCGGTTCTATAACAGACTGTGGGGTTGTTGATACAGCTTAGTCTGGTTAGAACCGCGAACTGTGATGTTTAGTCAAGGAACTGACATTGATAGTTGCTACACGAGGTGTATCAACTATGTTTAGAATTGGGTAGAGTGTCCAATGCTTGAGTTATCAAGTGTGATAACTGGTTTATTCATAAGGCATATGATATGTTATCTGTTAAGTGATATTATATGTCTTATGAATCAAAACTAATGATCCTTTCTTGCAGGAAGCTAAATGGCTCGCAGACGTGGTGGAAGGGGAGGTATGCCTGCCAAGACAGGAGACTTCAACCATAATGGTACCTCTGGGGTAGGAAGTGGTGGAGACACATCGGAAGCGATTAGAGCTATGCGGGATTTAGCTGCTGCAATGCTGCAACAGACGCAACAGAATGCCCAATTCATACAGAGGCAAGAAGAGAGAGTAGCTAGGCATAATCAACTATACCCAGTAAAGGGAGATAAGACAGTGGACATGGAGAGTATAATCTAGAAATGGCAGAGATGTAGTTGCAAGAAATAGAAAAGGTCTTTGTGGCGATACACTGCAGAGAAGACCGACAAGTCACATTTGTTGCCTTCATACTGGTAGGAGCAGCAAAGGCTTGGTGGAAGAAAAAGTTGAGGTTTTTAGAGGCTGAAGGGAGAGTGATCATTTGGGAGTTGTTTAAGGAAAGTTTCCTGGAGAAATATTTCCCGAGAAGTGTGAGGCAAGAGAAGGAGAAAGAGTTTCTGAGCTTGAGGCAAGGCCAAATGTCTGTGGGAGAGTATGCAATGCGGTTCGAGGCATTGTTGAAGTTCTCTCAGTTCTACCAGGTTCATCCCAATGAAGACTGTATATGTCAAAAGTTTGAGAACGGGCTAAGACCCGAGCTGAAGAGAACGATGCTACTTTTTAGTATCAGGTCCTTCCCGGAGTTGGTGTCCTTCCCGGAGTTGGTCAAAAAGTGTACAGTATTGGAGGGACCTGACCGGACAGGAATGGTTCAGCCACAAGCTAGAGGCAGTGGGCTAGTTCGCAACAACCAAAGAGGCAGAAATGGGAGGTTCCAACAGAGGTTGAGACCTTACGATTGCCCTGCTCAGCACAATGTCAATCATGGGGGAAATAGCTCAAGTTAGACACCGACAGGATTCCAAACATGTGTTTCGATGTGGGGGACCGCATCTGATCAAGAACTGTCAAGGACCTAGCACATCAAGTGTTTTAGTTGTGGCCAGATGGGTCACTTTGCTGCGGATTGCAAGCCTGGGGTGAGCAGAAGGGCTCATCTCCAGCAACAGAGGAGAAGAGCTCAAAGCAGTGGCACGAGATCACAAGGAGCAAGTCAACAGAGTAGGCCACAAATCACGGGAAGAGTGTTTCCCGTCAGGGGATCTGAAACCTCTCGATGCCCTGATCTGATACAAGGTAAATGCTTAGTTTCAGGTAAGCTTTTGTTTGTTCTATTTGATTCTGGGGCTACTCATTCATTCATATCTATAGAGTGCATGTATCATTTAGGGTTACCTGTTTCTTCGTTACCATATGATCTTATTGTTTCTACACCTACGAGTGAGTCTTGAACTACCTTATTTATGTGCCTACAATACCCTATCATAATAGAAAATCGTACTTTTCTTGTGGACCTTGTCTATTTGCCTATGCAATAGATAGATGTTATCCTAGGCATGGACTGACTTTCGGCCAACCATGTAGTGTTGGACTGTTCTAACAAAACCCTTTGTTTTTCTGAGCGATCTGGATTGATGCATGCCGACGAGAGTATTCCGACGGATGGACGATCGAAGGAGTAATTGGTGCTGTTCTGTTTAGAAGCCAAGGAAACTCCTAGTGTGGAAGCTTTGCCTGTTGTGCGGGAGTTCTCAGAAGTGTTTCCTGATGATGTTCGTGGACTGCCACCGGAGAGAGAAATGGAGTTTGCTATAGACCTTCTACCGAGGATTGGGCCTATTTCGATAGCGTCGTATCGGATGTCTCCAGTTGAGTTCGTGGAGCTTAAGAAACAATTGGACGAGATGCTAGGCAAATAGTTCATCAGACCTAGTGCATCTCCGTGGGGAGCACCAGTGCTGTTTGTGAAGAAGAAAGACGGGAGCTCGAGGTTATGTGTGGACTATCGTCAGCTGAACAAGGTGCTGATAAAGAACAAGTACCCATTATCGAGGATAGATGATTTGATGGACCAGTTGAAAGGAGCAGCTGTGTTTTCCAAGATCGATCTATGATCTGGTTACCATCGAACCCGGGTGAAGAAGGAGGATGTACCGAAGACTGCTTTTAGGAGTCGGTATGATCACTACGAGTGCTTAGTTATGTTGTTCGGTGTGACTAATGCTCCGGTTGTATTCAAGGACGGACCCAGGTATATTACAATGGCGGAACTTGCCCCCATTAAGTAAAAAAATATAATTACTAAATGTTGAATAATTTTAATTTTATCCCCACTAAAAAATAAATGTTGCCCCTACTGAAAGATAAATGTTGCTTCCATTATCTTGCAACCCTACTCTGCATAATAATTTTTCATTTTTTTGTGAACAATCAAGTGTGCAATCGTATAAGATGAATACTAGAATGATTGTTTGGTCACATACAAAGAGAAAAATATTTTTTATAGTGTTGAAAATGAAAAAATATACAACAATTTCAAAATATGATAATGATGTCATTATTTTATCGCTTATGCATTTATATATTATTTATAAAAATATTTATAGTATATGATTTTGCCCTCACTCGTCAAAATTTCTATATCTGTCCCTGGTTGTATTCATGGACTATATGAACAGGATCTTCCGACCGTTCCTAGACAAGTTTATGTCGTGTTTATCGATGACATTCTTATTTACTCTTCGAGTAAAGAGGAACACTACGATCATCTTCGCATGGTGTTGCAAGTTTTAAAGGACAAGAAGTTTTATGCTAAGCTATCGAAGTGCGAGTTTTGGTTAGAGGAAGTGCAGTTCTTAGGCCATGTGATCAACAAGGATCGAATCACAGTAGATCCGGCGAAGGTCGAGGCTGTAGTGAGTTGGGAAAGCCCTAAGTATGTAAGCGAGGTGAGAAGCTTTCTTGGTTTAGCGAGCTAATATCGGAGGTTCATAGAAGAATTCTCGATGATTGAATTGTCCATGACGTAGTTGACGTGAAAAGGGAAGGTGTTCAAGTGGTCAAAGGCCTGTGAGCAGAGTTTTTAAGAGCTGGAGAGGAGGTTGACCACGTCGCAAGTGTTGGTTTTACCAGATCCTTTAGGATGATTTAGATATCCCTGGTCTGTGAGGAGTGCTCTTATTTGTGAAGGTTTCTAGCTGAACCTGATTTAAAAGCTAGTTATTGAGTGAAAACCCGTGGTGGTTGACCTTGGGGACTGGACGTAGGCTACTGGGGTATTTGGTAGCCGAATCAAGATAAAACTGCGAGTCTTACCTTTCTTTCTTACTCTATTTTATTGCAATTTATTTCATGCCATTTACTTTATGCAACTTTTATTTTAAAATGCTATGTTGTGCAAAAAGTTTTAAAAATACACATTACACACAATTCACCCCCTCTTGTGTTTGGAGTCACTTGTCAACAAGTGGCATCTGAGCTAAACTCTTGCTTTTAAACTTAATCGCCTCAAGAGGTAACATGAATTCAAACAATTTTAATCACGAGGGACATTCCATCAGACCCCCATCTTTCAATGGTGAAGGGTATGGGTATGGTTATTGGAAAGAAAGAATGCAAATCTTTTTTGAGGCTGTGGACCTCGAAGTTTGGGACGCTGTGGAAAACGGTCCATTTGTCCCCACTCATTCTGTCAATAATGCAGTGGGGGACAAACCAAGAAGTCTCTGGACTGACGAAGAGAAGAAAAAGGTCTAATACAATTTGAGGGCAAGGAACATCATTACTTCAGCTTTAAGCTGCGATGAGTTCTACAGGGTCTCAAATTGCAAGACCGCCAAGGAAATGTGAGACACCCTTCAACTGACCCATGAAGGTACTATCGAGGTCAAAAGGGCTCGAATGAACACATTAACCCATGAATATGAGCTATTTAAAGATATGCAGAAATGGTTTACCCACATTATTAATCATCTTAGGGCTCTTGGGAAATCCTTTAGTAATGAAGATTTGATTAATAAAATGCTTAGATATTTAAATAGAAGTTGACAACCTAAAGTAAATGCTATAGCTGAATCTAGAGATTTATCCACTATGACTTTGGCAACTCTATTTGGAAAATTGCAAGCTCGAATTAAATCGACTCACTGAAAGTGAAGAAAGTGACAAGAAAAAGAAATGACTTTCACTTAAAGCAAGTTTTAGTGAAAGGGAAATAGAAATTGATTTTGACGATTGTGAAAGCCTCAATGAAAATGAGGAAAATATGAGCTTGATGGTACGCAAGTTCAAAAAGTTTCTAAGGCACAAAAGCAAAGCAAAACACTTCTCTACTCCTCAAAGGAAAAATGAGGGACAAGGAGGTTGCTACAATCCAACATGCTTCAATTGTGACAAAAAAAGGCCACATTAAACCTGATTGTCCTCAAGGACAAAAGAAATATGAGAATGATGAAAAGAAGCCACAAAAGGATAGAAAAGGAAGAAGAGCTTACATTGCATGGGAAGACAATGATTTGAGCTCATCAGACGAATCAGACAATGAGGAGGCAAATCTGTGCCTCATGGCTAATCATGAGAAAGACGAGTTAAATGAATTTAAACTTGAAACCGGATTGTCATATAATGATTTACTTGTTGCATGTGAAGAATTAGATGATGACACTATGCGCCTTAGAAAAATTATTTCTTCATCAAAGAAAACCATCTCTAGTTTTGAATCTAAAATCAACCTTTTGAATACTGAGATGGATACCATTAAAGAGAAACTAACTACTTCAAGAGAAACTTCATCATGCCCATATTGTGAAAACAAAAAGAATGAAATTTCAAAGTGCAGCAAATGCAACGTTTTGAAAACTAAAATTGAAGATTTATAAATACACTTGCAAAGTTCACTAGTGGAAGAGATAACTTAAATGTACTTCTAGGGAATCAAAAGGGAATGTATGACAAAGCTGGTTTGATTTATCACCCTAAATTGCATGAAAAATCTTTTAAGAAGTTCTTTAGTCCAACAAATACATCTAGTAGTCCTTTTGTTAAATGCTTTTATTGTGGTAGAAAAGGACATACTACTTCTATATGCAATGCAAGAAAGAACAAGAACATGATTGGTAAGAAAGTATGGGTACCAAAGGACAATGAGCCCAAAACTAACCCTCAAGGACCCAACATGATTTGGGTACCAAAAGTTAAAACTTAAATCTGTTTTTTAGGTGTGCTTGAAAGCAAAGGACTCGAACTGGTATCTTGATAGTGGATGCTCCAAGCACATGACGGGAGACAAAAATAAGTTCTCATCCCTCACACCCAAAAAGGGTGGCTATGTTTTCTACGATGATAACAATAAAGGTAGAATCTTGGGAATTGGAACGGTTGGTAAGAGTCTCAATCCCATTATAGAAAATGTTTTGTATGTTGAGGGATTGAAACATAATTTGCTAAGTATAAGCCAACTCTCTGACAAAGGTTTTGAAGTAATTTTTGATACATCAAAATGCATGGTTATGGATTCTAAAAATAAACAAACTAAGTTACTTGGACAAAGAATTGAAAATATTTATATGGTTAACTTGGATGAACTACCTTCAAATGATGCATGTTGTCTTATTAGTAACAGGGATGAAACTTGGTTATGGCATAGGAGAATGGCACACATTCACATGGACCACCTAAATAAGTTGGTTAGCAAGGACCTAGTAATTGAACTACCAAAATTGCATTTTGAAAAAGACAAGTTGTGTGACGCTTGTCAAAAATGAAAACAAGTAAAGGCCTCTTTTAAATCTAAAAACATAGTTTCAACAAAACGGCCTTTACAACTTTTGTACACGGACTTGTTTAATCCATCTAGAACTATGAACTTTGGTGGCAATTACTATGCGCTTGTTATTGTGGATGATTATTCTCGCTTTACATGGACCTTATTTATTTCTCATAAAAATGACGTTTTTGTTGCCTTTCGAAAACTTGCTAAGGTTATTCAAAACGAGAAGGGTTTAAACATTGTATCCATCCGAAGTGATCATGGTGGTGAGTTTCAAAATAAGGCATTTGAGGCCTTTTATACCGAAAATGGAATTAAGCATAATTTTTCCTAACCAAGGACTCCCTAACAAAATGGGGTGGTGGAAAGGAAAAACCAGTCTCTTGAAGAGCTAGCGAGGACGATGCTAAATGAGACCAACCTTCCCAAGTATTTCTGGGCAAACGTGGTAAGCACCGCATGCTATGTAATGAATAGAGTACTCATAAGACCTATTCTAAAACAAACACCCCATGAAATTTACAAAGGAAGGAAGCCCAACATCTCCCACTTTCACGTATTCGGATGTAAGTGCTTTGTTTTGAATATTGGTAAAGATAACCTTGGCAAATTCGATGCCAAAGCTGATGAAGGTATATTTCTTGGATATTCAAGTTCTAGTAAATCTTTTAGAGTTTATAACAAAAGAACTATGACCATTGAAGAATCTGTACATGTCTCTTTTGTTGAATCTAACCCAAATCTGTGGTAGAGGAAAGTGTTGATGATCTTGCAGAAATCTTGAGCAATAAACACCTTCGAAAATCACAATGTCATGAGTATAACAACAATGAAGATCAAACGCCTCAACAAATGGAAGGAACGCCTCACTCGGATCTTCCAAAAGAATGGAGAACATCAAGAGATCATCCTCTTGACAATATTATAGGTGATATCGAAAAAGGGGTAACAACTCAAAACTCTCTAAAACATGTGTGTCGCTATATGGCTTTTGTATCTCAAGTTGAACCTAAAAATATGGATGAGGCTACAGTAGATGAACATTGGACTTTTGCTATGCAAGATGAGTTAAATCAATTTGAAAGAAACAATGTGTGGGAACTAGTCCCCAAACCTAAGGATCATTTAATCATTGGAACTAAATGGGTTTTTCGTAATAAGCTTGATGAAAATGGAATAATCACACGAAATAAAGCAAGGCTTGTAGCTAAAGGTTACAACCAACAAGAAGGCATAGACTTTGATGAAACCTATGCTTTCGTAGCTAGATTATAGGCCATTCATATGATTCTCTCTTTTGCATGCATTATGGATTTCAAACTTTTCCAAATGGATGTAAAAAGCGCCTTTCTAAATGGTCTTCTACAAGAAGAAGTCTATGTAGATCAACCCCCAGGTTTTTCAAACTTTGAATTTCCAAACCATTTGTTCAAATTGAAAAAGGCTTTATATGGTTTAAAGCAAGCTCCTAGAGCTTGGTATGAAGGTTTGAGTAAGTTCTTGCTTGAAAATGGCTTTCAAAGAGGAAAAGTTGACACTACTCTTTTCATCAAAAACAAAAAGCATGAGTGCATGACATCTTACTCGTTCAAATTTATGTGGATGACATAATTTCTGGTGCTACTAATGAGGCTTTGTGCAAGGATTTCTCTAACATTATGCAAAGTGAATTTGAGATGTCAATGATGGGTGAGCTCAACTACTTCCTTGGACTACAAATTAAACAATCAAAGGAAGGCATATTTATCAACCAATCCAAGTATTGCAAGGAGATACTTAAGAAATTTGGGATGAACAACTCTAAAGAACTATCTACTCCAATGGGCACATCTTATTCTCTTGACCAATATGAGAATGGAAAGTCGGTCGATATGAGTAAGTATAGAGGTATGATAGGATCTCTTCTTTATCTTACTGCTAGTCGTCCCGATATTATGTTTAGTGTATGCATGTGTGCACATTTTCAATCAAACCCTAAGGAATCACATCTCGCCGCGGTAAAACACATTATGAGATATCTCACTGGCACACAAAATATGGGCGTATGGTATTGTAAAGGGGCTGACTGCACCCTAGTGGGGTACTCAGATTCACATTTTGCGGGATGCAAAATGGACCGAAAAGGTACTAGTGGTTCATGTTACTTACTAGGAAATGCATTAGTCTCTTGGCACAGTAAGAAACAAACTAGTGTGGCCTTGTCCACCGTCGAAGCAGAATACATTGCGGTAGGTAGTTGTTGTGCACAAATAATTTGGATGAAACAACAGTTGAATGACTATGGAATTAATCTTAAAACTTCTCCCATTAAATGTGACAACACTAGTGCCATAAATCTCATGAAAAATCCAGTTTATCACTTTAGAACCAAGCACATTGAGATTAGGCATCATTTCATTCGAGATCATGTTCAAAAAGGTGATTGCATGATTGAGTTTGTTGAAACATATAAACAACTCGTAGACATTTTTACAAAATCATTACCTAAAGAAAGCTTCTTTTTCATAAGAACTGAATTAGGAATATTGAATCAATCATGCATTGAGTAAAATAAGCATCTCATCTTGTTATTACTAATCTGTGTATTAAGTGTGAATAAGAAACAGGATGCAATAATCGATTATCAGAAGGCAGAAGGTCAATAATCGATTAGAATAATCGATTAAGTGAATCAGACAGAAAATCACCAGAAGTCAGCAGACCCGATTATGTGCGTAATGCAGAAAATCACCAGAAGTCAGAAGGCCAATAATCGATTACAATGATCGATTAAGGAGGAAAAGCAACCCAGAAAATGAGAATAACCGATTATATAATCGATTATAGGGTTGAAGATTCATCCATAATAATCGATTAACTAATGGATTCTACCATGAACCCAGTTCATAATCGATTACCTAATCAATTCGAAGAATCCAAAGGTCAGGCATGCATAGAATAATCGATTACTGAAGCTCATATAATCGATTACACATCACAAACCAACCAATCAGAGAACTCCATCTCAACACATAATCGATTATGGTACTTAAAATAATCGATTATGAGTCTCCTTAAAAGGTACGCTTCATGCCCTAGCTCTCATTATCTGCTGCACTATCTCTCTCTCTTTGAATATATCCTCTGGTTTCTTCATCCACATTCACCTCCTCTCATCATCATGCCTCCTAAACGCATAAGAACAGCTATTGTGAACCCTGGTCCCATCTCTCAAGATCAGCTGGACAAGTTCTTCTCCAATGGGGGCCAATGCACTGAGTTTGTAAGCAACTTCCAAAATAGGGAAGTCCAAAAACCCTGTTTTCTGGACATTGAGTATTTGAGGAGAGAAAAATTCAAATTCATAGAGTTTTTGGACGCTGCTGGTCTGACTGACTTCCTCACCTTCTTAGAAGACATATACCCAGAGCTGGTTAGAGTTTTCTACTGCAACCTCCGCCTAGTTGATGGTGTACTCATTTCGGTATGCCATAAACCTATTCGTTTTACCGCTGAGGCTTTTGGGAGGGTTGTCGGGGTGCCCTCTGGTGGTACTAAGGTTACTGCCGAGGGTCCTACTGCACCCTTAGCAAATGAGTTTGCAAGGTTGGATGCCACTAAGGCTATTTTGAGGGACCCTACTGAAGCAACTTGTAAGGAAATTACTGCTGGCCAAATGAAGGTAGAGAGTAGGTTGTTACATTATGTCATTGCTAGGCTTCTATTTCCTAGGCGACACAACTTCTCTCAGCTTCTGAAATTAGATGTAGTGTTGATTTGGCTGCTTGAAAATAATAAATCTGTTGATTGGGTTAGCTTAGTTATGCAACACATGGCTGATAATAGGAATGGAGGATCCTTGCCCTACGGGCATTTGATTACTCGTATCCTTAGACATATAAAGGTTAACCTCATTGGTGAGGTCAAGCTAGATATCCAAAAATTCCATGGAATGCTCAATCAAGGGACAATCAACCAAATGGGAATAGTTTTCTATGGAAATGCATGGGTATACAAGCCCAAGAGCAGAAAACAAGTTGACTATTTTCAAGAGTCTTCTCACACTGCTAGAGCATCCTCATCACAAGCAAATCCTTCTACTGCTTCTCCTGAAATGATGGACATGTTGCAAACCATTCTTATGGAGGTCCGTGCTAACACCAGTGCAATAAGTAATCTATCTCTTAAGGTGGAACGCATGGAGCAGCGTGTGAATGAGGTGGAGATCATTTTTGATAGTCCTATTCGAGCCCCGCCCTAGCTTGTTGCTGCTAATGATGGTGATGATGAGGATGATGAGTTGGATGAGGACTAGATCCTCTTATTTGTTTTCTTTTACTCCTTTTTGGATAATTGTACCTATTTCTTTTACTATTGTTTTTACTGTTTGGTACATTTATTTCTTCTTTTTGAATATATGCCTTGCATCTTATTATCTTTCCCGCTTTTTGATAATGCCAAAAGGGGGAGAGTTATATATGGTTGCATAATTTAGGGGGAGTGGATTTTAATGTTTTATTAATAATTGCATAAAGTGAGGGGGAGTAGAGCATATATTAGTTGCGCATAACTCTGATTATTAAATGTTAAATGCTCTAATCCGTTTCTTGAGAAAATCCCTCCTTGAGACATTTGTCATCATCAAAAAGGGGGAGAATGTGAATATATGCCTTGATAGGATTATTTAAGTTTTGATGGATGACAAAAGAAACATTCCAGAAGAACTATATTGCAAAAAGCGGAAAAGGTTATCTCAGATGATCAAGTCTTTCAGAAGGTGTGAAGGGAATTTTAGTATTTGTATTGTGTGTTTTAGATCATGTTGTACATGGTAGATAAAGCTCTCAAAATTCAATCACACACACACATAATATGAGAATTAAAAATAAAACTTAATAGGCCTTAAGCTCCTTAATTGAAAAATCAATTAACAGACGTTAAGTTTAAAATCAGATGGCTTTTAATGATAATAATCGATTATAGATTTCTCATAATTGATTATCATATATCTGCAAAGATGTTTTCCAAAACAGTGAAGATATAACCGATTACTATAATTGATTATAGATATAATTGATTGTATAATCGATTATGCTCTTACGCGTGTAAGTGAGCATTAAAATAGAGAACCCATAATCGATTATGATGCGACTGTCTCTTAACGGGTTTTGGCTAAAAAGGAAATAATCGATTATGGCATTAAAATAATCGATTATAGTGCGAGAAACACATATATTGAAAATGGGCTTAACCTAATTTCCTATGGGCTTAATTCTTTTTCTATAAATAGGAAGCCTTGGGGAGTGTTTCAACACAACACTTGCTTCCCTAATCCTTATTGTGCTAATACTCTGTCAAATTTCTTACTTATCACTCTCACAAATTTTATACCTTGATATTTATATTTTGAGAGCTTTATACTCCATATAAGTAAGATTGTAATTGTGCTTCAAGTTGTAATTTCTTATCTGCACTTTTGAGTGCTACATTTTTCATTTATATTGTTGTTCTTATTTGGGTGTGAATCTCATAGTTTTTGAAAGAGAAGGTTTTTCTCTTGAGACTCTTTCATTGGGCGAGGTGATATCCCTGGTCTGTGAGGAGTGCTCTTATTTGTGAAGGTTTCTACCTGAACCTGATTTAAAAACTTATTATTGAGTGAAAACCCTTGGTGGTTGACCTTGGGGACTGGACGTAGGCTACTGGGGTATTTGGTATCCGAACCAGGATAAAACTGCGAGTCTTACCTTTCTTCCTTACTCTTTATTTTATTGCAATTTATTTCACGCCATTTACTTTCTGCAACTTTTATTTTATTGCAATTTATTCAACACACTTTAAATTCAAGTAATTTATTTCTAAAGTGTTCTGTTGTGCAAAAGGTTTTAAAAATACACATTACACACAATTCTCCCCCTTTTGTGTTTGAAGTCACTTGTCAACAGATTTGACGTATACTGTGATGCGTCTTATCAAGGTTGGGGTTATGTGCTCATCCAAGAAGGAAAAGTGGTGCCATATGCCTTCAGGCAGTGGACAACACATGAGCAGAACTAACCAACGGATGATCTAGAGTTGGCTGCGATAGTGTTTGCATTGAAGATATGGGTTAACGAAGTGTTTTCATTTCTTACCTATCAACCAGGGTTACTCTCTGAAAAGGTTGACTCAGATATACATCAAGGAGGTTGTGAGGGTTATGGGGTACCTTCAAGTATAATTTCGGATCGAGATCCAAGATTTACGTCAAGGTTTTGGAGAACCTTGAACAGTACTTTGGAAACAAAGTTAAGTATGAGTTCTGCTTATCATCCTCAAATGGATGGTCAGTCCGAACGAACAATAGAGTCTTTGGAGGATCTCTTAAGAGCGTACGTGTTGGAGAACACAGGAAGTTAGGATGATTTCCTTCCACTGATTGAATTTACTTACAACAACAATTTCCACCTAAGTATTGCCATGGCGCCATAGTACAAGACTCCGTTGTGTTGGTTTGACATTGGAGAAAGTCAACTATTGGGTCCAGAGTTAGTACACCAAACGATGGAACAAGTCTGTAAGATAAGGGAAAAGATCTATGCCGACAAGAAGAGGAGACCCTTGGAATTCTAAGAGGGAAACCATGTCTTCATGAGAGTTACCCCAAGAACTGGAGTGGGTAGGTGTCACGACCGGGACCGCGACGCGAACGGCGAAAAAAGAAAAGAAATGGAGTCACCACCAACTTTACTAAAATAGGAAAAATTGGAAAAAAAACCTAAAAAGAAAACGATCTTTGAAACCAGATTTGGATTCCGGAGTCGATTGTGCACAAGGAAGGGTGGAGACTAAACCCCACAACAGCCTTGATACACCCGCCCTAAGACGGTTACCTTGTAATCGCGTAAATTTTTAAATAACCTTTAAAATATGTATCTCACCCCATTTTTAAAATAAAATAAAAAGAAATAAGCACAAAAAAAAGGAAATAAAATTTTGGCTTGACAGAATGATTGATTCTGCTCCTACCTATTCCCCGATACGATGGGAAACTCAAAGCCATGTAGTTCTAAAAAAGAAAAATTGATGGATTTGTTGATTTTAATTTTTTGGAAAAATGATTTTTAATTGTTTTCAAAGGTTTTTTTTATTTTATTTAAAACAAGGAACTGGAAATCTTTTTTTTATGTTGCTTTTTTTATTTTTTAGAAATTTCCATGTTTAGATAATTTTTATGAAAAGGTTTTTTTTAAATGAGAAGCAAACACTAAAAAAAGCAAAAGACCTAACCCAAATAAAACACTTGACTCAATCCAAAAATTAAACTCAACCCATTAGACTAGACTGAGCCCAAACAAATTCAAACTGGAACCAAAGAGAAAGAAAAGAAAATAAAGATAAAATAAACATAAAAACTAAACTAGAAAGTAAAAACATAAAAAATGGTTTTTGGGACCTTTCAGAGAACGTAGAAGTGAAAAGAAGAAGGTAGCAAACAATGATCCAAATAGTGGCAGCGCACAGTGCGGCAGTCGACGGTGACAGATGCGGCTAGGCTTGTGGTCGACGATGAGTGCGTGGCGGTAGTGACGACGACGTGGCGGGCGTTGTTTCGATGGTGGTGGCAGACGACATATAGTGGTTGAAGGCATGGGTCGCGCGGCGCGGAGTGGTGTGCTGGTGGTAGAAGCGCGCGACAGCGCGTTGGACGATAGCGGTGGCTAAGGATTGTGCAGCGGTCCTAGCTGGAGATGGCTCACAGAACTGAACTTGTGGGTTATGATGAAGATTACAGGGTTTTGGGTTGATGAGTCTTGAGGGGGATTGTTCTGGTTGAGTGCTTTGGGAATGGATTTGGTATTGAGATTATGGGTGATTTTAACATGAAAATCATGGTGGCTGAGGAACAACACAAATTGGGTTTTTCAACCAGAGAAATGGGTTGCTTAAATGTTGATTTTTCTGAATGCTCTGGAAAATCCCCCCAGAAAAATGTTGTTCTCCCCCATTGAAATAGTCACCTAGTCATATAAAACCAAATGCCAAGTTCCAAGCAAGCCAAAGTTGCATAGGAAAGTCCCTTTCCGAATCCAATTTTGGTGTCTTTCAACACTGCACTCCCCTTCCCATGCTGTATTTTCCCCTTCTTTGTGTTCAGTCCTTGTTTGCTCTGTCAAGTACGTAAGAGGGCTGATCACTAGAACCTTGGCCTTTTGTGTAATTTTTCTCCTATGATGCTTTCATTTCAAATTCTTTCCTTTTTGCCATTTTCACAATGCTTGACTTTCCTTTTGTTTCTGAAACAATGTCATAATTTTTGTCTTACCTATTTGGCTTGCCCAACACCTGCAACGTCCCTTTCTCTGTATCATTCCCTTTTGAATGTTTTTTTAATTAAAAGAAAATTAGACCACTCTTTTTTTCTGTAGTTTTGGGATTGTTTAAGTGGCTTGGGCTAGAAGAAAATGGGCCGAGGAGATGGACCGCTATCAAAGTTTTTATTATTTTTTTTGTATTTTTACCTTTTTTTATGTGTTTTCTTCTCATTTTTTTTAATAAAACAAACACAAGGTTCAGACAAAATTGGGTGTTCACAATTGCCTTTTTTTACTTGTTTCTTACTAAAAAAGGAAAACCACAGTTTTCATTAATCGTTTTAAGGAATAGGTAAAGATATGAACTCAAATTTTGTCCAGAAATGAATGAGATGAAGTAAAAGAGAAAATGCAGATGACGCAAAGATGGATTTCTTTGATTTTTTTTTTAAAAAAATTTTAATGTATGGTGCTCAAACTAGAATGCATAATTAATGTGACGAGCCTTGGAGTTCGAAAAGGAAAAAGAAAGCAATGGACTGATGCGTTTGGCAAGAAATTAAAAATGTAATGGGCTTCAGGTCCCGACAAATAAATTAAACATGCAATGAGCTTTAGGGCCCAACAGGAAAAGAAAATGCAATGGGCTTGAGATCCCGACAAATAAATTAAAGATACAATGGCTTTAGGGCCCGGAAAATAAAATAAACATGCAATGGGCTTCAAGGCCCGATGAAAAATTAAAATGCAATGGGATTCAGGTCCTGACTAATAAATTAAACATGCGGTAGGCTTCAAGATCCGACAAGAAAGTTAAAAAGCACTAGGCTTCTGGACTTGACAATAATTAAAAAAGCAATGAGCTTTTGGACTCTACAGATAATTAAAAAGCAATGGGCAATGGGCTTATGGACCCGACATATAATTAAAAATGCAGTGGGCTTCTGGATCCGACAAGAATTTAAAAAGCAATGGGCTTCTGGACCCGACAGGTAATTAAAATGCAATGGGCTTCATATCCCGACAGGAAAATTAAAATGCATAGGGCTTCAAGGCCCAACAGGAAATTAAAATGCATAGGGCTTCAGGGCCCGACAAGAAATTAAAAATGCAATGTGCTTCAAGTCCGGACAAAAAAATAAAAATGCGATGCGCTTCAAGTCTCGACAAGAAATTAATATGCAATGGGCTTCAGGTCCCTACAAGAAATTAGAAGTGCAATGGGCTTCAGGTCCCAACAAACAAAAATGCAATGGGCTTCAGGTCCCGACAAGAAATTAATATGCAATGGGCTTCAGGCCCCTACAGGAAATTAAAATGCAATGGGCTTTCGGTCCCGGCAAAAATTAAAATGCAATGTGCTTCTGGACCCGATGGAAAATCAAAATGCAATGGGCTTCAGGACCCGAGAGGAAAATTAAAAATGCATTGGGGTTCAGGACCCGACAGAAAAATTAAATGCAACGGGCTTTAGGACCCAAGAGGAAAAATTAAACATAATGGGCTTCAGGTCCCGGCAGAAAATTAAAATACAATGGACGGAACTTCCTCGTCCAACACAAAGTAAATATGCAATGAATTGGGGCTATGAATCTAAAATGAAATGAATTGGGCCCATGAGCCTGAAATGCAATGAAATGAACTTGACCTATGAGCCTAAAATGAAATGAATCGGGCCTTTGAGCCTGAAATGAAATGAACTTGGCCTATGAGCCTGAAATGAAATGAATTGGGCCTTTGAGCCTGGAATGCAATGAATTGGATCTGTGATTCAACAAAATTTTCCCCAATTTTAAGTCAGCTTCTTTTCGCCTCCTTCCGGATCTACCCTTGTTTTTTCTCTTATTGTTACTTTTTGTGATTTTTTTTTTTATTTTTGCAATAGGATATTGAAATGCATGGAGCCTAATTACTTTACCAAATCAAACAGGCCATGGACATGGATATTTTGGAAAATCAACAGGCCATGGACCTGGATGCTTTGCGAAAACCAACAAGACAAGGACATGGATAGTTTTAGGAAAAACAACAGACCGGGACCTGGATGCTTAAAGAAAAAACAACAGGCCAAGACCTGGATGCTTGCAGAAAAAGACAATAGGCCAATGACTTGGATGCTTGAAAATCAATAGGCCAAGGACCTGGATGCTTTAAGGAAAAACTAGATGATCAATTTTTTATTTTTATTTTTATTTTTTGTAAAATAAAATTTTCTTGAACCAAAGCGCTTTCTCTGAAAAGGTTTTGACCAAACCAAACCCAATTTGATTGCTAGCCATTTTCCGCTTCTCTCCTCCTTTCCTTGACTCCTCTTAGATCTTTTTTTTTGCAACACTGAACTTCACGGTCTTTCTTCTTTGAGCATTTATATTTGTTTTGCTCAAGAACATCTTCTTCATTATAACTATTATTTCCCTCCATCGAGAGGACTTCTCGAGTTCCTTGGTTTGGATTGCTAATCATGGGATTACCACTTGATGGTTATGACGTACTCATGTTCACTTAATTAAAGCATAATGTAACAAGCATGCATAGACTCTAGGGTACAACAAAAGAAGAATTGACTGACTGACTGACTTTGAGTATCTAACTCCACAAAAGGTATTTACAAATGACAAAAATAAGGGACGAGACACGAAAGATAATATGAAAATCACAAATGATGAAATGGAGGAAAGAGACACAAAAGATTATATGGAAATCAAAGGGGATGTTGACCCAATCTGGATGAGACTGATCCTTACTTAGCCACTAGATATCACAACTGGAATTTATCAAAGTTTTTCCCCAGTGTAAGGCACTCTAAAGAAGGAATTCGAACAAGGGTACCAAATTGCGCCAATGTATGCCTTTTGACAAAAAAAATTCCTCAGTGTGAGCTATTTGGAACAAAGTTGTCTCGGTATAGGCCAAATCTTTCCGTAACTTTTGCTTAGACTGCTCTTTTGGGTTTCTAGCGCAACGAGCGTTTTCTCTCTCTTATTTTTTTCTTTTCTTTTTATTCATTGTTTTTCAAGAGCAATGAATTTATGAGCACTTATTTTTTGTCTTAAAATTAAAACTAATGAAAATGATAACAATCTTTCATTGATCAAACTAGACTTTTTTAGGCTTGTAATGTGGCCGGGGTTAAGGGATATGAAAGAAAAGGTATAAGGCCCAAATGAGTGTTTAAGGGTTGAATGGGACCAAGGATCATTCTTCTTATCTCACCAGAATAAGCCCAATCAACCAAACACTCTTTTCTTTTCTTTTTCTTCTTTTTTTCACTTTCTCACTGGCCTTTGTTGTCAGCTTCTTTATTCATCTTCTTTCTCTATGGTACTCTCTTTTTTTTTTCTTTTCATTTTTTCATTTATTATCTTCATCTCTTTCTTTCTGCTACCACTTCCATCCTCATTCATCTCATATTAGCCCCTAGTGTAGGGGTGATCTTTGCCCAAGGGTCCTTTGGAAAACCTTTTAAAGCTCAAAAAGGGTAACAAGGGATAATGTAAGTATGCAAAGGATAAAGAAAGATTGTCAATCTTCATTTCAAGTCATGATTGTTCACCTTCAAAAATTTTAAATTAAAAACAAAATGATCGTGCTCATAAAAAAAGATTATTTCATTGCTCCCTTTCAATTTGTTTTTCTCTTCTTTTTTTTTCTTTTTTCTTTGTTATTTTTCTTCTTTTTTTCTCTTGCCAAAAGCACCTACACACGGGGTTTAATGATTGACGAAGTTTATCAAAGAAATAACTTCCAAGAACAAGAGGTCTTGTGGAGTCCTCATTAAGGAGGACACTTCGCAAATCGAAAGGTAAAAGATGAGGAATGTGATGACATAAACACCAAGAGAGTAAGGTATAAAAGAACATGATATGTTAAAATCCATGCAAATTCATTACAGCCATGCTTCAATTGAAGTTAATCATAAGTTCAACACCCTAGCTAAGTAGACGACTACTTGACAGCAATCCCTTGATTAACATATCAGAACACTAGCAAATCAAAGATTGCTTATGGTTGAAATATTGCATAATATTCTTCTCTCTCAACGGTTGGACATAGAACTAATGAGAAAGCTTAAACTTACATTTTCTTGAAACTCTGGCTTCCCATTATCTATCTACCTTCTGACTGCGTTATTGAAACCTTGAATCTTCAACAGAACAGCCAACGTCCGCCTTGCCTGGGTTTGATCGATGTTTATCTTTCTCATAAGCGCGCAATGGTTCAAAATTTCTTGGAATGGAAAACGTTCAAAGGAATAAAACCTTTTTTTTAACAAACCCATTATTCATTATTTTCCTTTTTCTTTGCTTTCTGCTTGGACCCAATTTTTTTTTACTATTTTCATTTTTTCTTATGCAGAATGCCATCAAGTGCAAACTCTCCTTATTGTTTTTATCCCTTTTTCATTTATGCACTAACGAACACTAAGATGCAAATGACAATGAGTCTCTATATTACTATTATTTTAGTTTTTATTTTATTTTTTGTTTCACACGGTTTATGAATGCAAGAGTGCATGATTTTTTTTTAACCAAGAATGTTAATGACTGAGAAACATGATTTTTTTTTATTCTTTAACCCAGAATATTTATGCATGATATTTTTTTAAAAAAAAACAAAAAATGCTAATGAATGAGAAATTTGAAATATTTTTAACCATGAACTAATGCAAGAAATGCATGATTTTTTTAACCAAGAATGTTAATGAATGAGAAACTTGATTTTTTTTATTCTTTAACCAAGAATATTTATGCATGAGATGCATGAACTACTTTTATTTTAATTTTGATTGACCCAAAAAATGCATAAGATGGGAGAAATAAAAAAAAATTAGAAAGAAGAGATGCATGAAATGAGTTTTTTTATTTATTTTTGATTCGGCCAAAACAGAGTTTAAGATGCATGGAATGAAAAAGAGTTTTTTTTTTTTTTAAGAAAAGATAAACAGAACCCTTTTAAAAAGAATGTAAGTCTTTTTTTTTTTTTTTTGTAAAAACAAGAGAACAAAAAACATGAAGGATAAAGGGGTAAAGAAATAAAATGCTCCCTTTGTGTCCTAAGTAGGGTAAAGCCTATGGTTGGACACACCTAGGTCAAGACTCTAAATCGGTACTAAGCTTAATCTATTTGTGCAAACTTCACGGTGGGTCTAGACTTCTAAAAGCCATGGTCCCCAGATTGCCTTTATCCCGAATGATAAGGATCTGACTCATGAATCTGGCCACAATTTGGGATAAATCCTCTCAATATGACCATTCCACGGTATCGGGTACAATCTGAGTGATGAATCGACAAATATCAGGGAGGCACAAGACCTCTTCAATGATAATGTCAAGACACCGCCTAATCCTCGGGTTTTGAGTAAGCTCGGGTATAGAGCTCAAAGTGTGTGAAATATGTGATGGTGATGTGTTTGTTGGGAGCATACAAACCCACACAAAAACTAACAAGACTACCCCAAACCTTAAAAATGAGCAACCAACATAATAGTCCTCTACCCTAGGGTCGTAATAAGAACAAGTTAATTATGAAAGGAAATAAAAACACAAAAAGTATATACAAGTGAAGCATAAATAACAAATAGAAATGATAAGATATCTACAAAAGCATATTTATAAAAGAAATGAAAAAAAAAAAACTATTTACAAAATAACCAAACAAAAAAGGGTAAGATAAATAAACAAAAGTTATTTAAAATTTGCATAACTAACTATAGGCTTGACTCTCAAACTATCCCCACTAGAGTCGCCATTTGTCACGATCGGGACCGCGACGCGAACGACAAAAAAAGAAACAAAATGGAATCGCCACCAACTTTATTAAAATAGGAAAATTTGGTAATACCTAAGAAGAAAATAATCTTTGAAACCAGATTTGGATTCGGGAGTCGATTGTACAAAAAGAAGGGTGGAGACTAAACCCCACAACACCCTTGATAGACCCGCCCTAAGACTGTTACCTTGTAATTGCGTAAATTTTTAAATAAGCTTTAAAATATTTATCTCACCCCATTTTTAAAATAAAATAAAAAGAAAATAAGCAAAAAAAGGAAATAAAACTTTGGCTTGATAGAATGATTGATTCTGCTCCTACGTATTCCCTGGTGCGATGAGAAACCCAAAGCCACATAGTTCTCAAAAAGAAAAATTGATTGATTTGTTGATTTTAATTTTTTGGAAAAGGTATTTTTAATTTTTTTTAGAAGGATTTTTTTATTTTATTTAAAACAAGGAACTGGAAATCTTTTTTTTGTTGCTTTTTTTTTTATTTTTTCGAATTTTCCAAGTTTAGATATTTTTTATGAAAAGCTTTTTTTCAAATGAGAAGCAAACACTAAAAAAACAAAGAACTAACCCAAATAAAACACTTGACTCAATCCAATAATTAAACTCAGCCCATTAGACTAGACTCAGCCGAAACATACTCAAAGTGGAACCAAACAAAAAAAGAAAAGAAAACAAAGATAAAATAAACATAAAAACTAAACTAGAAACTAAAAAAAAAAAAAAAAAAAAAAGGTTCTTGGGACCTTTCAGAGAACGTAGAAGTGAAAAGAAGAAGGTAGCAAACAATGGTCCAAACAGTGGCAGTGCACAATGCAACGGTTGACGGTGGCAGATGCGGCTGGGCTCGTGGTGGACGGTGAGTGTGTGGCGGTAGTGACGATGGCGTGGCGAGCGTTGTTTCAGTGGTGGTGGTAGACGGCGTATGGTGGTTGAAGGCATGCGTCGCCCGGCGCGGAGTGGTGTGCAAGTGGTAGAAGCGCGCTGCAGCGTGTTGGACGGCAGCGGTGGCTAAGGATTGTGCAGTAGTCCAGGCTGGAGATGGCTTACAAAGCTGGACTTGTGGGTTGTGATGAAGATTACGGGGTTTTGGGTTGATGAGTCTTGAAGGGGACTATTCTGGTTTAGTGCTTTGGGAATGGATTTGGTATTTAGATTATGGGTGATTTTAACATGAAAATAATGGTGGTTGATGAACAACACAAATTGGGTTTTTCAAGCAGAGAAATGGGTTGTTTAAATGTTGAAATTTCTGAATGCTCTGGAAAATCCCCCTTGAAAAATGTTGTTCTCCCCCATTTAAACAATCATCTAGTCATATAAAACCAAATGCCAAGTTCCAAGCAAGCCTAAGTTGCATAGGACAGTCCCTTTCTGAATCCCATTTTGGTGTCTTTCAACACTGCACTCCCATTCCCATGCTGCATTTTCCCCTTCTTTGTTTTTTGTCCCTTTTGCTCTGTCAAGTACGTAACAGGGCTGATCACTTGAACCTTGGCCTCTTGTGTAATTTGCTCGGAAGATGTAAGCTAGCATAGTAGGATTTTTCTCCTTTGATGCTTTCATTTCAAATTCTTTCCTTTTTGCTATTTTCACAATGCTTGACTTTCCTTTTGTTTCTGAAGCAAAATCATAATTTTTGTCTTACACATTTGGCTTCCCCCACCCCCATCTGCAACGTCCCCTTCTCTGTATCATTCCCATTTTAATGTTTTTTTAATAAAAATAAAATTAGACCACTCTGTTTTTTTTTGGAGTTTTAGGATTATTTAAGTGGCTTGGGCTAGAAGGAAATGGGCCGAGGAGATGGAGCTCTAACAAAGTTTTTACTTTTTTTGTATTTTTACCTTTTATGTGTTTTCTTCTCATTTTAATTTTAATTTTTTTATTTTTAATAAAACAAACACAAGGCCCAGACAAAATTTGTTGTTCATAGCAGAGTAATCAAATCCAGAAACTTACACCTAAGTTTATCGGACCTTTTTAGATTCTTCGCTGAATCAGTCCCCTAATATTACTTAAAATCTTTCAAATCTCCATGATGTTTTTCATGTATACCAGCCCATCAAATACTACCCTGATCCATCACATGTGTTAGAGCCCAAATCAATCCAACGGAAAGAAAACCTTGAGTACGAGGCTTTACCGGTTCAGACAGTGGATAGAAGGATCAAAGAACTGCGCGACAAACATATTCCTTTGGTGAGAGTGGAATGGGACGGGAGATTCAACGTGGGAGCGTGAAGCAGACCTACTTCAGCAATATCCTTTTCTATTCCTAGGTATGCATAGGAAATTTTGGGGGACGGAATATTCTTTAAGGGGTGGTAATGTAACATCCCTGATTTTCGTTACTCTAATCGAGTTGGTTAATCTCGAATAGGGCTTTGATTGATTGTGTGATTCATTATGTGTTAATTTAAGGCTTATTTGGAAGCTTAGGAATAAGCTTGAATCCCGTTGGAAGTGCCTAAGGCGTAACACGAGAAACTGAGGAAGTCAGAAGTCTAGAAGCCACTTCTCAGCAGAGCAGAACGCTCAAGCATGGGAAGAGTGCACGCTCAACCGTGCCAACGCTTAAATGTTGGCGTGCTGCACACTCAAGCGTGCTGAGTGTGTTTTCCAGTTGGTCTGAGTTTTGACGTGTGTGGAATACGTGTCAAGACAGGGAGAAGACAGAGTGGACAAGGCTCCACGCTCAAGCGTGGAAGAACCCCACACCTAAGTGTGGGCACGCTCAAGAGTGCCAAATCTCCACGCTAAAGCGTGGACAACAGGATGACTTAAGTTAATTTCTTTCACTTTCTTCTTCATTGCACGAATTTACCTTAAGTCCCCCTGAGAGATTTTACAGTAGAGAGAAGGCAGAGAGTGTTCTAGAGAGAGAAAGGGAGATTAAGGGAGCTTGGAGCATGAGATCGAGATTTCGACAACACTGGAGTGGTCGTGACGAAGTTATCTTCGATTTTGATCGATCGATTTCTCAATTCGCTCAAGGTAAACTCGAATCCCTAGCACATTGACTTAGTGTTCTTTGAGTTTCCTTCCTCTTTTCATGGGTTTTGAGGTTGCCCTAGGGTTAACATTGTTGCCTACGTGTTGTTCCCATGATTAGGGCAAAGTTTGAGACCGCGTTCGGAGTACTCGAGGAGCTTGAGGCCGCGGTTGTGGAAGCTCATAGGGGTTGTTGGAGCTGCATGGTGGTGTTGTGGTGGTGGTAAGGTGATCACATTGAAGTTTGTGCCATCGTTTCAGGTGGGGAGAAAGATTACTGCTGTCGTCGGGAAGGCAAGAATAATATAGTGTATTTGTTTGTGTGTAGGGGAGCCCTAAACCCTACTAGAGGTTGAGCCCTGAGAAAGTACCTAAACCTTAAGTTTAGCTTAGATTAGGCTAGCAACACTAAGATTGTACCCTAGGCTAGACAGCTGTTGAACGAGGTTGAATTGTGTTAACTGTTGCTGTGCTTGTTGAACTACCTGGCTACGTGCCTATATGTTTTTTGGCTTGTTTGATATGTTGTACGTGTTATTTTTAGCTGCTATTATTATTGTTGCATATGTTGTGTTATGGCTGTGTGCCTGATGTGTTGTCGAGTGGCTGTGAGCCGTTGTGTGACTGAGTTGATACCGTGGATGGTTCTGCTGATGTGTTGTGATTGGAGTTGTGGCTCGTGGACACGTGGCGTGGTGCCGATGGCCGTGTTGATGCGAGGCATCGTTCTTGGATTTTTTAGCGTTAGGCGTGAGGATCTGGTATCATCTCGTTGAGGATGTTTGTTGCATATCATAGTGGCCAAGTGATGGGGCCGTATGACGGTAGTTTGGGTTGCCAATGTCATGCGAGGTTAGTTGTAGCTGAGTGGGGGTACGAAAAGCGGAAGGGCGGTCTGTGTGGCCTTGGGGATGTGACCGACTCGGGACCGATCTACAGTGACGGATGGGACTTGCACCTATCATGTCGTGATGCCTGAGCAAGCCTGGTTATCTTGACTAATCCTTGAGTTATTCCAAGTTACAAGCTAACTGATGAACCTCAATTCTGTGCATTTTATAGGGGGTATTTGGGTTGAATTTCGATGTATTTAAAGATAAATATTCTTGTATTTCACCCTTTTACTTAAGTTTTGACAGAATTGACGTTCAAAGGCAGCTTGATGAACTTTTGAAGAAAAGAGAAAGTTTTGGAGCTTAATTTGGCAAAATACTGAAGTTCTGAGGCTAGCATGGTCGTGCCATGCGAGAGCACACCCGGGCCAACCTTCCAAATCCATTCATCCAAACAAAGCCTTACAAAAATACTTAAACCTGACCTTTGGAGACCTAGCACGGCCGTGCCATGCGAGAGCATGCCCTCGCCACTTTGAAGGAAGGGCTGACTCAGAGAAGCAAGGCCTAACAGAAGTTAGCACGGTCCCAATCGCAAAGAGCATGCCTGTGCCATCAGGAAAGCATGCTCATGCTGCAGCCCGTGCACTAGATTGTTGTTCTACGAAGTTGATACGCCTTGACATATTTGAGCACAGCCTGATATTCTAAAGAGCACGGCCGTGCTGAGTGAAGAGGACGCCTGTGCTGATGGCATAGAAGACTTAATTCAAGGCCCAGTCCACATATTTTGTTATAAATAGAGGCTCTCTGTGCCACTTTAGAGACATCTTTGGCACATCTTATCATTTTTTCATCTCTTTATTTCTTTGAGTACTATACTCTTGTTTTAGTCTTTTAGTTTATAGTTTTGATTTCTAGAGTAGGATTTGGCACCTGGAGATTAAGTTGGAGACAACTTCTCCCTCTTTAATTATCCAGGATGTGTTTTCCAATGTTGAACTTGGTTTTTTCTATTACTATGAGTAGCTAAATTCACCACTAGAGTTGTGGTGGATCTTGTGTTAGTAGAAACCTTTTTTGCTCTGTCTTAGCTTTAATTCAATTCTATTTGGTTTCAAAGTTGCGATTTGAATAGTGTTATGCTGTTGTTCTTCATCCCATACTAGGATTGCGCACCCTTTGTATGCTCTTAATCAATTAATTGATATTTTGGCTATCAAACCCAATTAATTGGTAGATTTGTAGGATAACCGGGGTTTAACATCTAGATTTGAGAAAACATGATTTACTCCTTTCAGTCATTCAACCTCTTTGCTTTTCATGCTTTCTAATCATTTAAACTCTTTGCCTGACAACCATTGGGTTCATCTGGGGAAAAGAATATTGATTGCCTGACAAACAATTAATAGTTTTTGTAGAGGGATTCATATTCGAAAAGCAATTGCGAAATTGAATAGAATTAGGATTGGGGGGTATCGAAAGCACAAGGATAGCATAAGGATTTCTCTATTATTATTTATTTTCTAAGTTCTTGATTAGTTTGAATAGCATAAGGATTTCCCTATTCCAATACTTGCTTTATCACTTAGTTATTAAACTTAATCTCTTGGGTTCGATACCTGGACTTTCGTCCTATATTACTTCTGCACTAGGGTACACTGCCCTTAAGTGTGTTTTGAACGTAACAAGTTTTTGGTGTTGTTGCCGGGGATTAAGTTTTGATATTTATTTAGTGAAAAGAAATTCTAGTGAATTTAGACATTTATTTTTCTTTTTATTCTTTCTATTGTATGCTAACACGTTCTCAAGATCCTGATCTAGTTTTTCACTGGAAAGTTGAAAGAACTTTTCATAGGTTGTAGAGGCAAGTAAAAGAGGAAAACGCCATAGGGGAAAGAAGGACTTTGCTGGATTACTTTACCCTTTCTACTGAAGTGACAGACAGCATCATCAATCCTACGATAGATACCGATAACTTTGAAATCCAGTCTGCGATGGTGTCTATGGTCCAAAGCTCCGGACAATTTACTGGACTGCCATGAAGACCCTAACGCTCACTTGAAAAAAAAAATTGAGGGTCATACATTTGATCAAGTACCGTGGAGTTTCCACAGATGCTATCAGATTGAGGCTGTTCCCATTCTCTCTTTCAGACAAACCCGACCAATGGCTATCATCTCTACCTGCTGGTTCCATCACTACTTGGAACCAACTGACTCGCCAATTTTTGGCTAGGTATTTCCTTCCTTCTAAATCTGCTAAATTTAGAGCTGACGTCACTAATTTTGTGTAGTTTGTGAATGAATCCTTATTTGAAGCATGAGAGCGATACCAGGACTTGATTCAAAGATGCCCATGTCATGGATTTTCAGTTCCTATTCAAGTGCAGACTTTTTATATTGGGCTCTCTCAACATGATAGATCCAATTTAGATGCTGCTAGCGAAGGCTCTATCTTGAAGATAACACTTGAAGAAGCTCACACCTTGATTGACAAAATGTACAACCAACCATTACCAGTGGCCTCAAGGAGATAGTCATATTGTCAAGAAGCCAATCGAAGTTTATCAGGTTAATGCCAACACGGCACTAGAGTCCAAACTGGAAGCTCTTTCAAAACAAATGGAGATCTTAATGCAAGCTCAATCACAAGCCAAATCTAAAGTTGAGCAAATTGAGGAGGTGAATTACATAGGGAGCATCCCCAAGAGGCAGAATGACCCATACAATTCAAGGTGGAAGGTTTGTCTTGATTTCTCATAGAATGATCATCAAAATAGCCAAGGTTCAAATCAGAATGTCTATAGACCCCCTTATTTGCAAAACCAGGCTAACCAAGAGGAGAGGCAACCAAAATCCAAGGATCCTTTGATGAAGTACATAGAGAAGATTGATAAACAGGGTAGATGTCATGGAAGCTCAGATGTCTAATATTGCTCAATTGTTAACTCAGATATTGCAGAGTGTATCGCAGAATCAAATTGAATCTAATCCAAGTGAACGAGTCGATGTCATCACTACTAGGAGTGGCAAGGAATTGAATCAAAATCACAAGAAGGAAGACTCTGCACCCGTGGAAGAAGATGCTCTTGCTGAAGAAATTGATTTTGAAGACGAGCATGACCATGCAACACCTTTAGCACGGTTGTGCAACTTGCCCAGTGAGCAGAAACAGGTAACAACCATCAGTGAGCCAAAAAAGGTAAAAATCCCTTACCCTCAACGATTGAAAGATGGGGATAATGATAGGCAATTTAAAAGTCTTTTACAAATATTAAAAAAATTGCATATCAATATTCCTTTTGCTGAAACCATTGCTCAAATGCCCAAATATGCAAAAATTTTGAAAGGAATAATTTCTAATAAAATGAAATTAGAGGGCTTTGAAATAGTGACACTAAATGAGGAATGCTCATTCATTATTCTTAAGAAACTGCCACCAAAATTAAAAGATCCAGGGAGTTTTACAATTCCTTGCTCTACTGGTAATTCTTATTTTGAAAAAGCATTATGTGATTGAGGTGCCAATATAAATTTAATGCCTCTGTCTGTTTTGAGGAAACTTGGCATGCAGGAACCTCAGCCGACTGACATATCCTTGCAGTTAGCTGATAGAACAATTGCCCACCCACATGGGATACTGGAGGATGTCTTAGTCAAAATAGGGAATTTTATTTTCCTCCCAAATTTTGTTATTTTGGGTATAAAGGAAGATGAGGATGTCCGAATTATTTTGGGGCGACCTTTCTTAGCCACTGGGGATGTGATACCCGCTACCCCGCATACGATAAAGATAAAAAAAAAAAAATCATACAATAAATCCATAAATTAAAAACCAAAGGGATAACAAGTACCATATGATCCAAAACGTTTAACATAATAACAACTGCGGAAAACATAAACATAAAACAAAACCCAAATCCCGATGTCACATAATCAGAGCTGGTAACCACTGCCAATATTGCATCGAACAACATCTAACATAACTAAACATAAACTAAAAACTAAGAGCAAGCGATCTCCTAGGGATCACTCCTCAACTGGCTCCTCACTATCCTCTGCATAACCAAAGGTACATGCAAAACAACAACAATAGTAGGGAGTAAGGAACTGTACGTATAAACATAAACGGTAATAAAATAGTTAGCCAGATGATCATGCAGCATGTAAAACATCATAATATAACACATAACATAATCATACTTAATCGTATCACATTATAACATGCTATGCGATGCAAAAACTACTTCGCTACTCCATATGCAATGTGGATCCAATAACTAACGCAGGAAGACGATTTCGGAGTTACATATCCACATTGGCCAATAAGCACCAACGCTGGCAGTTCATCAAACTCACGGGTGAACCCCTTGGATAGCCGATCCACCATACTCTCGGATGGACCACCACGGATGCCCTTGATTCACCTAACGCTCGGATGAATCACCGCGGATGGCTAGCTCGCCATACACTCGAACGAACTCCCCAATCATCGTAACTTCCCCCAAAATAACAACATCATGTCATGATGCATGCAATGCTAACATACAAACAACATGGAAACCACCTCCATCAACACCTTTAACACAGGCTATCAACTTTGACCAATAAGCATCAAAGTGATTTCTCATCATCAATCTTGACCAGTAAGCATCAAGAATGATTTAACCAACAACATCGGTAACAGTATGTCGTTACCGATAACATCATCTTCTCATTAATTAATCTCTTTATTAAATCTCCATTATTACATCTTACCATATCATTATCCTAGTTCATTAACTATCCTCAAGGTCGTGTGTTATAATCTCTTATGTCATATTTTTACTTCAAAAGGTTATTAAATCTCTTTTATTTAAAATAGTAAAGTTTTCTTAATTCTGAAAGTGGCACAGCCGGAGCACGGGCGTGTTGGCCATCTAGCACGGGCGTGCTGCACGAGAGCACGAGTGTGCTAAACAGCGTCACTTTTTCTCGTTTTTCCAACACGGGCGTGCTACTGAGAGCACGGTCGTGTTGGCTTTACTGGACGGAGAGCACGGGCGTGCTCAACACTGTTACAACGTTTCAATTATGGGAACTTAGCAATTTCTCTAGATTTCAACACTCCAAATCAATCCTAAGGTTCTTGACTAATCCATTAGCATGAATCTCACCCCTCATCAACATCTTTTATGTTTTATGCACATCAATTGGACTAATCCTAGTTTTAGGCTTAGCGCTAACATCCATATGTCTTTTATTAACATAGATTTAACAGCAGTTCCAACACAACAACTCATACAATCATGGCATATCAACAGCATCGTTAACAACATCATAAACGTCATGCCAATGTCATATAAATTAATTTAAACAATACGCATCATGTATAAACAACCACAATGACTCCATACAGCAATTAGGGCATATAGCACACCATATAGGGTCATGGGTTAACCCTCATATTACGCTACCCTAGAACCTATATGTTATACTAATCCCTTCTCCCTATACCTGATGTGATGATTCCAGCCTATGAGCCAACAAAAATGAAGTCCATGCTTGACTCCTCGAAACGGGTTCAACAGGTTCAGTGAGCTTTGACCAAGAATGCCAAGGCAAAAAGGATAAGTTAATTCCCAAACAAGAAAAAAAAAGGGAATTAACAAAAGGGTTATGCACATACCTCGATTAGATCCTTGGGGAACTAATCTGCTAGTTGCCGTTCACAGTACCAGCACACGAACAACGAAGTCTAGTTTGACAGGGATAAAACAGTTCCACACTAACTCAAAGGATTCAAAGAAAAGGATGAACAAGGTTGGTTACCTAACCTCAGAGTAACACTAAGCTAGCAGCTTATCCCCAAACGCAACGAAGAACACTACAGGGATGTGTTTTTGACGAAGAACACCCAAACAAGGATTGGGGAACGCTCAAGGATTCAATGGAAACCCAAGAGAAAGGTTGATGATGGCTGTTTCTAATTCTAGGAATGACGGTTGTGAGTTTTAGGTCGAGCATAAGAGGTACAAAAAGTGTTAGGGTGAAACGGGCCGAACAAAAGCCCAAAACGTGTTTCTGGTGCGTGCATAGAGCACGTGCATGCTGACCATGGGCACGGGGGTGCTGATCAACTAGCATGGGCGTGCTGCACGAGTGCACGTGCATGCTGTCCTGTCAGGATCACTGATAGGCTTGTTTCTAAGGTTAACTACCCTAAAACACGTTCCTAAACATCTAAAACAAACATAACAATACATAACATAACATATATATAACAACAAGGATAACATATATAACAACACTTTATAATAAGCTAGCGAAAACTGGGGTGTTACAAGGGATGCCAAAATTGAGGTCCGACAAGGGAAGTTGACTTTGCGGATAGGTAATGAAGAAGTTATTTTTAAAGTTCTTAACTCTCCTGAAAATCCTTCTTCTTTTGCTCCCTGTCACTTTATTCAAGATTTTTCCTGATGTGGTTATTTCTAAAAAGTTTCATGATTGTAAAGCAAAAGATGACTTGAAAAAAATTCCTACGTTAGAGGACCATTATTCGTTACTGTATCAAGCTCATCAATCACAAGAAACTTGAAAAACAAGCAAAGTTGGAAGGATAAATTGGGGCAAGGCATTAAAAGGAAAAGCTACACTTGGATAGCCCCCTGACTGATTCTCCTAAAACAGGTCGTCAGGCTCGTGACGTTAAACAAACTTTTTGCGGGAGGCAACCCGAATTATTTTATTTATTTCGTTATTTTATTTTTAGGATAATTTATTTTACTTTTAAGATAATAATAAATAAAAAATTAGGATCAAAACTTCTCTTTTCCTCTTCTCCACTTGTATTTCATGATTAAATGTGTTGCATTGAGGACACTGTATAAGTTAAGTGTGGGAATGAAAAGTATATTCATATTTTTTATATTGCTGCGTCCAATTATTTGGCTTATATTTCTTTTAAAATTAAGGAAACCCCTTACAAGAAAATTTTTAAAAATTGCTTTGATAGTCTCATAAGTGTGTTTGAAAAAGAGACTTTTGAAAACCAATAATTGGCAGAAAATTCTTTGATTGAAAACTTTTCATTAGACTTAGCTTCTAAATGTGAGATTTGGGCTTTATGGGGTTAAGTTACATTGCCAAATATTCTGATATTAACCTTTTTTCTTTGATGGGTGCGATTCTTAGATGAATATATTCTAGAACTTGTCGTGAGACCATATCGTGGCAAATTTGACTTATGCATGTAGAACTCTTGTTGGGGCAGTCTTAGGTATTATTTTTGGCCCGCATTTGTTTTGTTAAACACTTTTCCCTACTTGCCCAAATTTGAGCCTTATTGAAAATTCTTTTTCTTGGTCCCTATTCTGAAAATTAAAAATTATTTTTGGTGACCTCTTAGAAATATAATGGAGCAATAGTAGGAACGTATTATGGTGGATCCTTTTCCAAAAATAAAAATGTTAAAAATAAGTTGGCAGTAAAAATAAAAAAAAATTACTTCTCTCTTCTCAAAAAGAAAAAGAAAATAAAAAAAATATTTGATGAAGATAAAGATCAGAGAGAAAGTAAAAAAAAGAAAGAGCTTATAGCAAAAAGGAAAGAGGAAAGGTTGAAGAAAAATAGTAGATCCTTGAATATTTTGTGAAAAATGTGCCAATGCACTTTGTGTTCTTTTATGCTTCAAGAGGTTATTACTTTATTTTATTGGTTTAGCCCTTTGAATATCCCTTTCTTTCTCTACCTCACCTTACATTAATACCTTAGTCCCGTTACAACCCATGAAAGACCCCAACCTTCTTCTGTATGCATATGATTCATATTGTGGAGATTTGGTCAATGGACAAGCCTATAGTAATGTATTTGTTTGTGAATCTTAAGTGCTTTAAATATCTTTGCCCAATACACTGAGAGTTGTAGGTAGAGAGACCTTGGTCTTTGGAAAAAGTTTGATTTCAAGAAATTTAAAAGTTCCACTTGGGTGATCGTTTGACTTTCTTTGAAAATTATACTTGTTTGATTATCCTTGCAATTATGAAAAACTTTGTTTGTTTTGGGTTCCCTTGATTTAAGTCTGAAGCTTCTTTTGAAAATTATTTTAAGCCAGATAATTGTTTGAGGACAAGCAATGTTTAATGTGGGAAGTTTGATGAACCACAATTTTGTGCATTTTATAGAATTTCGATACATTTAAATATAAATGTTATTGTATTTCACCATTTTACATAAGTTTTGACAGAATTGACGTTCAGAGGCAGCTTGATGAACTTTTGAAGAAAACAGAAGGTTTTGGAGCATAATTTGGCAGAATACTAAAGTTCTGAGGCTAGCACAGCCGTGACATTCGAGAGCATGCCCGTGTCAACCTTCCAAATACATTCATCCAAACAAAGCCTTACAAAAATACTTAAAGCTGACCTCTGGAGACTTAGTACGGACGTGCCATGTGAGAGCACGCCCATGCCACTGTGAAGGAAGGGCTGACTCAGAGAAGCAAGGCTTGACAGAAGTTAGCACGATCCCAATCGCAAAGAGCACGCCCGTGCTGCAGCTCGTGCGCTAGAACGTTGTTCTACGAAGTTGGTACGCCCTGACATATTTGATCCCAACCTGATATTCTGAAGAGCACGACCATTTTAAGTGAAGAGCACGCCCGTGCCACATAATTGGTACGCCCGTGATGACGGTGCAGAAGACTTAATTCAAGGCCCAGTCCACATATTTTGTTTTAAATTGAGGCCCTCTGTGCCAATTTAGAGACATCTATGGCACATCTTATCATTCTTTCATCTCTTTATTTCTTTGAGTACTATACTCTTGTTTTAGTCTTTTAGTTTATAGTTTTGATTTCTAGAGTAAGATTTGGCACCTGAAGATAAAAGTTGGAGACAACTTCTCCCTCTTCAATTATCCAGGATGCGTCTTCCAATGTTGAACTTGGTTTTCTCTATTACTATGAGTAGCTAAATTCACCACTAGAGTTGTCGTGAATCTTGTGTTAGTAGAAATCCTTTTGGCTACGTCTTAGCTTTAATTCAATTCTATTTGGTTTCAAAGTTGCGATTTGAATAGTGTTATTCTGTTGTTCTTCATCCCATACTAGGATTGCGCACCCTTTGTATGCTCTTAATCAATGTATTGATATTTTGGCTATCAAACCCAATTAATTGGTAGATCTATAGGATAACCGGTGTTTAACATCTATATTTGAGAAAACATGGTTTACTCCTTTCAGTTATTCAACCTTTTTGCCCTTCATGCTTTCTAATCATTTAAACTCTTTGCCTAACAACCTTGGGTTCATCTGGGGAAAAGAATATTGATTGCCTGACAAACAATTAATAGTTTTCATAGAGGGATTGATATTCGAAAAGCAGCTGCGAAATTGAATAGAGTTAGGATTTGGGGGCATCGAAAGCACAAGTGAAACCACGGCTCTAGGCTCTTTACTCTTGATTTCTAAACTCTCTTTTTATTCTTATTTTATTATCTTTTACCATTGCTCTATTATTATTTATTTTCTAATTTCTTGATTAGTCTGAATAGCATAAGGATTTCCCTATTCCAGTACTTGCTTTATCACTTAGTTATCAAAATCAATTTCTTGAGTATGATATCTGAACTTCCGTCCTATATTACTTCTGCGACAAGGTACACTACCCTTAAGTGTGTTTTGAATGAAACACTAACGACTCGAGGCGACCAATGACTGTGGAAAGGGTAGGCACGTTTATTGATCACGGTAAGCGGTTCGGTTTCCTAGATAAACCAATTACAGTTTCTGTGTGGAACCTTGGTGTTGAGAGATTCGACCGACATGCTGCTTGGGATTAGTATCCTGAGTAGACGATTCATCTGAGTGAGAGAATTGTTGGTGATGGATGTTTGGTTGCATATCTTGACTCGAGAGATCGTTGTTCGTATGAATTATCTGTTATAGTTGCAATATTTGATCATGTGTTACATGCTATAGATGTTACTGTGCTATTGTTGCCCTTACCCAGTTGCTTTGACATAGTATTCTTATCTCCCTGTTGTTTTCTATGTGTTTATTCTGTTGTTCGTTCGAGTGAAGACGACGGGTCTATAGAGGATAGAGATAGACCCGATGTAAACACCCCATTTTATCCGGACCGATTTAATTAATTGATTAAAATAAGCATAATAGATACCAAAAAAAAGAGAACAAAAATTCATTTGACATTGGGCTAAAATAAATAAAGGAGCAATATCATTTGTTCAAAAATGGTAATATTTCAAAAATTGGGCTGGGTAATGAATCCTCATCAATGTGATTTGATAAGTTGGAACTTTTTAATTTTTGTTAGAATGCTTGATTTGATTGAGATTAAAATAAAATTACCCCCATAATTAAAAAGATTTGCATGGTAATTTTCAAATAAAAAAGGGATTGATTTATTGATCTTAATTAGTTCAAATCTGAATAATTTGGTTATGATTGATGCAAAATAAATGTTTCTTAACCTAAATGTTAATTATAAATAGACTCAAAAAAGAAAAAGAAAGGGGGGACAGGACAAGAAAGAAAAACGCAGAAAAGGAAAAGGGGTTCTATGGTTCTCAATCTAAGAGGTATCAATACACCCAACTTGTTTTTTTTTTTTTTTTTCTATTTTCTCTCTTGCTGCTAGCCATCCGATCATCTTCTTCCCTTAGATTGTGTTTAGATGGGATATTTTAAAACTCCATGATATTTCAAATACAAGTCAATTAAAATACTTCATTTGAATTACCTTCATTTTGAAAATATTTTATTTGGATAGAATAATTTAATTTCTTTGTATTTAAAATTCTTTGTTTGGATAATGATTTTAATTTCATTCAATTATAAAATTTGATTTTTCAAAAGTTTAAAAGTTGAGGCAGCGGCGGTCCGACGATCGGAGGCGGTGGTGGATGGTAGTTGAGAAAAGAGGAATTTAGAATTCCCACATAATTAGGTGGAATTTGAAATTCCTTCCTTTTTAACTACAACAAATACCCCATTAAATATCAAGAATTTTAAATACTTCATAATAAAACATCCAAACAGCATATTTCAATTCAAAGTATTTCAATTATCTAAGGATGACAATTTGGATCCTATCCGTCGGGTACCCGCAAAAAATACCTATGATAGGTAGGCTAATACCCGCTTTATGGGTACGGGTGTGGATCTGGATAATTACCAGCAAACAAGAGAGGGTATGGGTGCGGGTACGGATACTCTAGTACCCACCCCGCCCCACACTCATATATATATATATAATTATAATAATTATATATCAAATTTTAAAAATAAAATTAATGTAACTTACGGTTTCTTAACTATTTTTTCCTTTTCAGACTTAATCACCTACTGACCTAAGCACTAACAGCAGCCACTGATGTTCTTTGTGTTATTTTTTTCCCTTTTTTCTTAATTAAAGTGCGGGTAATAGGTACGGATATGGGTACTTAGATACCCAGAGGGTACAAGTAAGGGTACTTAAATTGTTACCCACGCGAATATGGATCCGGATACGGGTATTTTTTTCAAACGCGGGTATGAGAACGTATATTATAGTATCCTACCCAAATCCTACCCATTATCATCCCTACAATTACCCTCTTAAAATACATTATCCTCTAATATCACCTCGTCCAAACACAACCTTAGGCTTCTTCAACATCAGTAGCATGAACTTTGAGAAGAAACAACTCTGCCATAAACAGTTAGTTCGTCACTGTCCCGGTCAGGACCGGCTCATCACCTATTGAGGCCTAAAACAAATTTTTTGATGAGGCCTTTTTGAAAAATTAAAATATTAATTATTTTGTACACAACAAGAAGTTGATTCCTGAACCTTGCAGTTAATGGTAAGTTTTTATATCAAATAGGTTAACATATGTTTTTTGATGTATGAAACGTATCAAAACGATAATATAAAAAATACAAAATAGTCTTTTTTTTTTTAAAGAAAAAATTATTTTTTTGAGAGGCCTAAAGCAAGGGTTTGGACCGGTTCCGGTCCCGATGAACCGCCAGCAGCTTCACCGTGTACCAACCACGCTTCGCCCTCCCGGTTCCGTTCAGCTGCCATCTGAGGTTGAAACCACCGTGCACTGCAGTCCGGCTCGCGGTAGCAGGACCTCACAACGACGTCGCTCCTTGCGCCCGCCACCCAATAATCGCCGCTCGCAGCACTCACCATCACGGAAGCCGCGCCGCTGAAGCAGAACACCACTGCGAAGCCACCTCCCTGCGTGCATCCCAGCCACGCTGCCGCTGCAGAGTCCCTGGACGCCGCCCATCCCCACCTTCCTCTTCTGCTCCGGTCGAGCTCTGCGTCGCGTGAGTCCGGCAGAAGCAGATGCTTCTGTTCTTTAGTTTTTAACTTTTCTTTTTATGTTAGTTTCTTTTTTCTTTTTTTATTTTGTCACTTTTCTGCTTGTTTTTTTTTTTTACGTAGTTATTAGATTTGTTTTTTAGCAGGTCTTCAGTTGTGTAGCTGGGCTTGCTAAGTGGCCCAAAACAAAATGATTTTTGGATGAAAATAGTAAACAAAAGTAAATCTTACTTGGGCTCATTAGAATAGAGTTGTATAGGTCAAATATGTTTTTTAAATATCAATCTTTATTTATAATATGGAATTTTAAATAAAAGGGTAAATTGATATGTGACATCTTATTAATCATTGGGTTTTAGGATACCTGAGTTGTGACAACTTGGTGACCCTAAGCGAAAAAATAATAATAAAATACTAAATTAACTTCTTCTAAATAAAAGGGTAAATTGAGATGTGACATCTTGTTAACCCTTGGTTTTAGAACACCTGAGTTGTAGCTTGGTGATTCTAAAACTTTGTCTTTAAAAATAATAAAAATAAAAAAACTAAATTAATTTTACTTAAATAAAATAGGTTAACTGCGATGTGATATCTTGTTAACCCTTATTTTATGACATCTGAGTTGTGACAGCTTGGTGTTCCTGAATTTCCCAATTAAAAATTATTTCAAAAAAATAAAAAATAATTAAAATCAACCAAACCAACAAACATTTAAAGAACTACGTGGCTTTGAATTTTTCATCACACCGGGGAATACGTAGGAGCAAAATCAATCATTCTGTCAAGTCAAAATTAAATTTTCATAATTTGTGTGTTTATTTTATTTTTTATTTTTAAAATGGGTAAAATTAATATTTTCAAAGTTATTAAAAAAATTTGCACAATTAACTTGAGGTACTGTTCTTAGAACAGGCAATGTAGTGTGCTAATACCTTCCCTACTCGTAACGGACTCCTGAACCCAATCGTTTTTTTAAAGACCAGTTTTTTTTTAATTAATGGGTTTTCCAATATTTACCCAAAATAAAATTGGTGGCGACTCCATTGAACCTATCTTTTTTTCGCGACGCTCGGACGTGATGGTCGCGACACCCGAGATCAGTCCTCTTCATCATAGAGGCACCGCCGATACCGGTGCTGGGGGAGCTGGAGATCATCTACCATGATGATCAGGGGTGGCAGGTGGATCTCTTGACGTTCCTGACGGTCTACACGGAGCCGGTTAGTTTGATGTTTTGGAGCGGCACTCCACCGTATGCGGATATCATAGGACCCTTCAGTGTTGTCCAGTTCTTACCTTTCACCAAGATGTGTCACCCGCTGAGGCGTCACATGCGAGACTTCATGTGGGCAATGGCAGCGACATCTCACGCATCTAGCAAGAGAGGCTTTGTGCTGCGTGGCCAAAGGAGGAGGTCAGAGCAGTACCTGCGGACATACCGTCAGCGCAGAGTGGTGGTTTCTAGTTCCTCATCCGAGTACGTACCTTTGAGGGTTTACAGGCGTGCTCATGGCGAGGGACAGGGTAGTTCCAGGTATATCCACGTCGCTAAGAACGTGATGCCGCTAGTGTGTCAACTGTAGGTCGTGAGGTGAGCTTATTTTGATGTATTTTGAGTTGGGTGGGGGAGTGCTGGGGAGCTTTGCAGAGCTTTTTGAGTCTTTTGGATGTATATGTTTTTACCTTTTCAGCTTTTATGTACAGACCGTGTGTACATGTACAGTATGATCGCCCTGCTGATGGGGCCAGTTTATGCATGACTTTGTATATAGCTATCTTAGTTTGCGCTTATCTCTGATTGCTTGTACCTTTTCTGTTTTACGCGTGTTGTATGTTTTATTGCTATCGTTTTTCTTTACCCGCTTCCTCTATAACACGTTAACGTTATAATATGGTTAATGTATAATTAATAATATAAGCTTAGGACTAATGAGATTACCTTACGTAAGTGGGGTCGTCTCACTCTTGGCTAGAAAAAGGAATATGAAGGATGACAAAATCATGGCTCTAACCGAGGAATGTAGTGCTATCTTGCAAAGGAAACTACCTCTCAAGTTGAAAGATCTGAGGTCATTTAGCATACCTTGCAATATTGGAGGAGTCAATTGTGGGAAGGCACTTTGTGACTTAGGGGCAAGTGTCAACTTTGTGTCAACTTGATTCCCCTTTCTATGTTAAAGAAGCTTGGAATTAGTGAGATAAAGCCCACAATGATGTCTCTTTAACTTGCGGATCGTTCTATTAAATTTCCATACGGTGTGGTAGAAGATCTCCTCGTTAAGGTGGACAAATTCATACTTCCGGCTGATTTTGTGGTGCTAGACATGGATGAGGATACTGAAATTCCTCTTATTTTAGGTAGACCATTTTTGGCTACCGGAAGGGCACTCATTGATGTTCAACAAGGGAAGCTCACTTTAAGGGTACAAAATGAGCAAGTGGTGCTAAATGTGGTTGAGGAGATGAAGCATCCCGAAGACAAGGCTCAATGTTGGGGCATCGATGTGGTTGATTTGGCCATGGACACTTCTCCATGCAATGAACATCTTGGTTCGACAATAGAAAAAGTGTTGGTAAAATCCCACATTTTTGAAAATGATATGAAGAAGGATGACAAGAGGAAGCTTGATCCAACAGAGCTTCATGAAATCTGCTGAGAGCCTATGAGGAAGCGCACATTAAAAAAAGGCGGACCGAGATTTGTCATGATGACACCACTGTTCCTAGGAAGTTGGAACTAGGTGAAGATGTGCTCCTATCCAATTCGAAGTTGAGGATGGTCCCAGACCAATTGAAGACTTGTTGGCATGGGCCCTCACTACAAGAAAACTCGGTAATACCGACGGCCGTAATGGCGTCGGTAATTCAAGAATTCCAGACGGCTTAAGCCGTCGGTACATAGCGAAGCCAATTTACCGACGGCTATAATCGTCGGTAACTTTACCGAGGACAAGACTGTCGGTACATCCATCGCTGATTTTGGCGCAATTAGGGGCCAAATATTGTGACACCCTTCTACCCCGCATGTTATAAGTACATTAAATGTAAATAATAAGAATAATTTAAATACAGATAAGAATTAAAACATGCATTCTTTTATTAAAAAGATTCATGGGTAGAAAAGTTACCACATGAAACAGTTCTCAAACGCGAAAAATATTAAATCAATACTTTAAACGATAATGAAAACGTCAACATAAATATCCCAACCCCGATGTCACAATTCAGAGCTGATACAACCATTCCGGAAAATCCTCGGAATAAAATAGAAAACTAAAATAAAAATAAACAACTAAACAGAAGGCCCTATCTATGAGTGGTGGCTCCTCAGAGTCACTCCTCTCCAGGCTGCTCGTCATCCTTTGCATGAACCATACATGCCAAACAAGAAAACACAGAAAGGGGAGTAAGGAAACATGTAATCACAACAGCATGGAAATAGAAATAAGATGACATACATCATGGCATGGCAATAGTCATAGCATACACTTACATACATAAATATCATCTCAACATCATAAATCAACCAGTATGCTATATGATGCAATGCAACTCTACTCCACTACTCCATCCATGCATGTGGATCCAACTAACTCAGGAAGAACAACTTTGGAGTTACATATCCACATTGACCACTAAAAGCACCAACGTCGGCAGTTCACCAAACCATGGGTGAACCCCTTGGATAGCTAACGCATCAAACCATGGATGCCTCATCACGGGGGGCCATAGTTCACCAAACCTTGGGTGAACCAACCGTGGATGGCCAGATCACCGTACTATAGGACGACCTCCCCTATGTTAAACTTCCTCCAACTAATATCTCCAATGCTATGCATGAACATTATCAACAAACAACAACAACCACCACCTCCGCTTGGCCACTAAAGGCACCCAAGAATAACATCCTCATCATTGGGCTACTAAAGGCACCCAATTATATCAACGCAATTGGGCCACTAAAGGAACCCAATCAACTCAATTGGACCACTAAAGGCATCTAACTATATCATCGTGCGGTAACCCCGAGGGCACCGACTTAACCAACTTATCATCTTAATTATTATAAAATTAAGTTATCTATCATTATCATTTGTTTGGTGCGTTATGCTAACATTAGTGGGAACATTGGGGTTAAAACCCCATTAAACCGTAAGCTTCAGATTCTGTCCAGAGGGATGGCACGACCGTGCTGCATGATGCCACGGGCATGCTCCCTCCTACGTTTAGCACGAGCGTGCTGCATATATGGCACGGGCGTGCTACACTATAGCACGGGCGTGCTCTCTATGCTGCACGGCCGTGCTCAAGGCGTGGCCATTTTTCAGAATTCAACTGGGAGCATGCCCGTGCTCCCTGTTCAGCATGGTCGTGCTGATCGCGTGACAGTGTTGTTCTGGGCAGCGAAGAACAGATTAACCAATTAATCCAAAAATCCCTATCACTCTCAAAGATCATCCCTAGGCTCATGACTAATCCATTGACATAAAAACTCACTCTTTATTAATTCATGTTTTATGAAATATTTTTAGGGCACAGCAGTCCTTTTATTATTTAACCAATTAAATCCTAATTAACCAATTTTAGGGACATAGCAGCAGGTTCATATCAAACAACAATTTAACAACAAATATGCTATGCACATACCATCAACATCAATTCAACAACAATGCATATAATAGCAGCAAACAATTATAGCAACAAGCATATTAACAGATAGCATACAAATAACTTCAGGGTCATGGGAACCCCTCATCTTACACTACCCCCACTGCCTAGTGATTAAACTATCCTTCTCCCCATACCTAGTTTGAAGGTTGCAGCAACGATAGCCCCAAACACAATCTGGTCACGTCCTCCCAAGCGGCTCAGTCCGTACTCAAGCCTTGGTCAACTAAAACAATCAACCAATCAGTTTCTAATCCAAAAGATGAAAAGAAACTACGAAAGGAGAAGAACGTTACCTACAGGGCTGGCACAAGCGTACCAGGGGCTTACCAAAGGTCTCCAAAACTCCAAGAACACACCATGGTTGATGAAGATCGGAAACAAGATACTCTGGCCGCACTAAGGTAGCAGCCGCCGTCAAATGAGGGTTAAAATTGCTAACCCTCGATTTCTGTGCGATAATATAATCTGCGCACATGGCATGGCCGTGCTGACCCTAGCGTTAGCGAGACGCGGTCCGCACAATCGGCACGGGCGTGCCGAACTCAGCGTCAGCGAGACGCGGTTCGCTCAACGGCACGGCCGTGCTTGTGACTCAGCTGGTCACAAGACACACTAAAACAACATGGGTATGCTGGAAATCAGCACGGGCGTGCCAATGTTCCAGAAAGGGACTTTTAAGCCAAAAATATCACTTAGTCCTTAACCAACAATTATAATTAAAATCAAACAAACTTAAATAAAATATATTTAACGAAAAGCAGGGTGTTACAATTCCACCCCCTTATAAAAATTTCGTCCTCGAAATTTCTACACACCTTGGTTGAAAAGGTATGGGTATGCTTCCATCATCTTACTCTTCATCTCCCAGGTAGCACTTTCCTCAGTAGCTCCGCTCCAAATAACTTTGACCAAAGGAATCTCCTTACCTCTTAGCTGCTTCACCCTCCTATCCTCGACTCGAAGCGGTAGTACCTCAAAAGTCAAGTTCTCCTTCAACTGTATCTCATCGGGTACTATCACGTGACTAGGGTCATGCACATACTTTCTGAGTTGGGACACATGGAAGACACTGTGAAGGTTGGACAAGAACGGTGGTAAGGCTATCTGGTAGGCGACTTCGCCGACTCTCTTTAAGATTTGGAACGGACCAATGAATCTAGGAGTAAGTTTCTTTGCTTTCATCACTCAACCAACCCCAGTTGTTGGGGTAAATCTAAAGAACACATGATCACCTTCCTGGAATTCGAGCGCCTTCCTCCTTTTGTCATGGTAGCTCTTTTGCCTACTTTGTGCCACTCTCATCTTTTCCTGAATCAACCTTATCTTATCTGTTGTCTCCTGCACTATCTCTAGTCCTAACACCACATTATCACTAGGTTCATTCCAACACAAGGGTGTCCTACATCTCCTCCCATACAGAGCCTCATAAGGTGCCATCCTAATACTGGAATGGAAGCTGTTGTTGTAGGTGAACTCTATCAAGGGCAAAAACTTATCCCAACTGCCTGACTGCTCTAACACACAAGCCCTCAACAAGTCCTCTAATGACTGGATGGTTTTCTCAAACTGCCCATCAGTCTGTGGGTGATACGATAAACTAAGCCTAAGCTTTGTCCCTAAAACATTCTGCAAACTATCCCAGAACCTAGAAGTAAACCTCGGGTCTCTATCTGATACTATGCTAGAGGGCACACCATGAAGCCTAACTATCTCTCTGATGTATAGCCTAGCCAACTTCTCTAAAGGATACTCCATATTCATCGGAATGAAGTGGACAAACTTAGTCAATCTATCCACAACAACCCATATAGCCTCAAAACCAGCTGGAGTCCTAGGGAGTTCAAACACAAAATCCATAGAGATGTTATCCCAATTTTATTTTGGCATGCTCAAAGGTTGTAACTTACCTGAAGGCTTTTGGTGTTCTATCTTAGTTTTCTGACACACTAAACAAGCATACACAAACTCAGCCACCTTCTTTTTCATCCTAGGCCACCAAAACATACGCTTAAGATCCTGATACATCTTGGTGGCACCTGGGTGTACACTCAACCCACTCTTATGTCCTTCCTCAAGGATCAACTTCCTAAGCATAGGAACATCTGGTACACACATTCTATCTAAAAACCTCAAGATCCCATCACTTCCATCTCTAAAGCTAAGGTTTCTACCCTGAGCAAGCAATTCTCGCTGGTCTAACAGAAACCTATCTGACATCTGACCCTCTCTAATTCCATCCATCAAACTGTTGGTAACCTTCAAGGTTCCAAGCGTAATACTCTTACGAGTAAACTCACAAGCCAAACTAAGGTCTCTAAAATTCTCCATCAGATCTATCTCCCTAACCATCAAAGCGGAGACATTCAATACTTTCCTACTAAGGGCATCTGCCACTACATTGGCCTTTCCTGGGTGGTAGGTCAATTCAAAATCATAATCCTTAAGGAATTCCATCCACCTACGCTGCCTCATATTTAATTCCTTCTGGTCAAAAAGATATTTCAAACTCTTATGGTCACTAAAGACCTCAAACCTTGCTCCATAAAGATAATGCCTCCAAATCTTTAAGGCAAAGACCACAGCTCCTAACTCTAGATCATGGGTAGGGTAGTTCTTCTCATGAGTTTTCAACTGCCTAGAGGCGTAAGCCACTACCTTACCATCTTGCATCAACACACCACCTAAACCTTGCTTAGAAGCATCGCAGTAAACTACGAAAGGTTCACTAAGGTCTGGCAAAACTAACACCGGTGCTGATGTCAACCTATCCTTAAGAGTTTGGAAACTCTCCTCACACTTAGAGTCCCACACAAACAACTGTCCCTTCTTGGTGAGACGGGTCAAAGGTAAAGCTATCTTAAAGAAACCTTCTATAAGCCGCCTATAATACCCGGCTAACCCCAAGAAACTCCTAATCTCAGTCACTGACTTCGGTGCTTCCCATTGGAGCACCGATTCAACCTTAGCGGGGTCTACTGCTATGCCACCCTTAGAAATGACATGTCCTAAAAAGCTCACCTCCTCTAACCAGAACTCACACTTAGACAACTTAGCATACAACTGTTTCTCCTGAAGGGTTTGCAAAACAACCCTCAAGTGCTCCTCATGTTCCTCCTTAGTCTTGGAGTACTCTAAGATGTCATTTATGAACACCACCACAAACTTATCCAAGTAAGGGTGAAAGGTCTTGTTCATGTTGTCCATGAACACAACAGGAGCATTGGTCACACTAAAGGGCATCACCAAATACTCATAGTGACCATATCGAGTCCTAAATGTTGTCTTCGGGATGTCCTCAAACTTAACCCGAATCTGATGGTACCCTGACCTCAATTCTATCTTAGAAAAAACGCAAGCGCCTATCAACTGGTCCATGAGATCATCAATCCTAGGGAGAGGATACCGGGTCTTAATGGTCACCTTGTTGAGTTGCCGATAGTCGACACACAACCTCATACTGCCATTCTTCTTCTTCACCAACAACACAGGTGCTCCCCAAGGAGACACACTAGGCCTAATAAACTGCTTCTTCATCAGGTCCTTTATCTATTCTTTCAACTTGGCTAGCTCTAGAGGAGACATTCTATAAGGGGCTATGGAGATTGGCCCGGTTCCAGGTACTAAGTCTATGGAGAGCTCAACATCTCTCTCTAGGGGTAAGTTATAAACATCCCCCGGAAACACTTCAGGAAAATCCAGCACAACAGGCACACTTCCAACATTAGGAGGGCTCTCTAATTCCAGGGAAGCTAACATCATGTACACTTGGGCTTCGTCTCTGATCGAAGCTTTCACTTGGTTGGCAGAAAGAAAGGTCGGATCCCTAAACTCCATAGGAGTGCCTAAGGCTAAGGTCTTATCAGAACAGTTCAAAAGAACGTGGTTGGAAGATAACCAGTCCATGCCAAGAATAACATCAAGGACATTCAAAGGTAGACATACAAGATCAACAACAAAAGCTCTTAACTTAAAGCATCATTGAGGGAGGCGGCCCTCGTCCCTCGGGGAGCTGCATAAAAAATACTATAGTTTAATGAGCGGTAAGGGCTTTTTAAAGCCCTATTATGCAGTTAAGGGGCTCCAGCAATGGAGCCACATTCTGTGGCCTTTTAAGGGCTGTTTGTCCCCTATAAGATAGGGGTTTGTAGCTGCCTTGTTTCCTAATGAAGCTGTAGAGCCCAAGTATAGACAATACAAACAAGATAACACAACCAAGAGCACACAATAGACTCACAACGGACTCATATCACGGCCCGATAGGACAGACCGGCTCTGATACCAATAAATGTGACACCCTTCTAGCCCACATGTTATAAATACATTAAATGTAAATAATAAGAATAATTTAAATACAGATACGAATTAAAACATGCATTCTTTTATTAAAAAGATTCATGGGTAGAAAAGGTACCACATGAAACAGTTCTCAAACGCGGAAAATATTAAATCAATACTTTGAACGATAATGAAAACGTCAACATGAATATCCTAACCCCGATGTCACAATTCAGAGCTGGTGCAACTATTCCGGAAAATCCTCGGAATACAATAGAAAACTAAAATAAAAATAAACAACTAAACAGAAGGCCCTAACTATGAGTGGTGGCTCCTCAGAGTCACTCCTCTTCGGGCTGCTCGTCATCCTTTGCATGAACCATACATGCCAAACAAGAAAACACAGAAAGGGAAGTAAGGAAACATGTAATCACAATGGCATGGAAATAGAAATAAGATGACATACATCATGGCATGGCAACAGTCATAGCATACACTTACATACATAAATATCATCTCAACATCATAAATCAACCAGTATGCTATATGATGCAATGTAACTCTACTCCACTACTCTATCAATGCATGTGGATCTAACTAACTCAGGAAGAACAACTTTGGAGTTATATATCCACATTGGCCACTAAAGGCACCAACGCCGGCAATTCACCAAACCATGGGTGAACCCCTTGGATAACTAACGCATCAAACCACGGATGCCTCATCACGGAGGGCCATAGTTCACCAAACCTTGGGTGAACCAACCGTGGATGGCCAGATCGCCGTACTCTAGGATGACCTCCCCTATGTTGAACTTCCTCCAACTAACATCTCCAATGATATGTATGAACATTATCAACAAACAACAACAACCAACACCTCCGCTTGGGCCACTAAAGGCACCCAAGAATAACATACTCATCTTTGGGCCACTAAAGGCACCCAATTCTATCAACGCAATTGGGCCACTAAAGGCACCCAATCAACTCAATTGGACCACTAAAGGCATCCATTTATATCATCGTGCGGTAACCCCGAGGGCACCAACTTAACCAACTTATCATCTTAATTATTATAAAATAAGTTATCTATCATTATCATTTGTTTGGTGTGTTATGCTAACATTAGTGGGAACATTGGGGTTAAAACCCCATTAAACCGTAAGCTTCAAATTCTGTCTAGAGGGGTGGCACGGGCATGCTGCACGATGGCACGGGCGTGCTACACTATAGCACGGGTGTGCTCTCTATGCTGCACGGCCGTGCTCAAGGCGTGGCCATTTTCCCGAATTCAACTGGGAGCACGATTCAGCACGGCCGTGCTGATCGTGCGACAATGCTGTTCTGGGCAGCGAAGAACAGATTAACCAATTAATCCAAAAATCCCTAACACTCTCAAAGATCATCCCTAGGGTCATGACTAATCCATTAACATAAAAACTCACTCTTTATTAATTTATGTTTTATGAAATATTTTTAGGGAACAACAGTCCTTTTATTATTTAACCAATTAAATCCTAATTAGCCAATTTTAGGGACATAGCAGCAGGTTCATATCAAACAACAATTTAACCACAAATATGCTATGCACATACCATCAACATCAATTCAACAACAATGCATATAATAGCAGCAAACAATTATAGCAACAAGCATATTAACAGATAGCATACAAATAACTTCGGGGTCTTGGGAACCCCTCGTCTTACACTACCCCCACTGCCTAGTAATTAAACTATCCTTCTCCCCATACCTAGTTTGAAGGTTGCAGCAACGATAGCCCCAAACACAATCCGCTCAAGTCCTCCCAAGCGGCTCAGTCCGTACTCAAGCCTTGGTCAACAAAACAATCAACCAATCAATTCTAATCTAAAACATGAAAAGAAACTAAGAAAGGAGAAGAATGTTACCTACAGGGCTGGCACAAGCGTACCAGGGGCTTACTAAAGGTCTCCAAAACTCCAAGAACACACCAAGGTTGATGAAGATCGGAAACAAGATACTCTGGCCGCACTAAGGTAGCAGCCGCCGTCAAATGAGGGTTAAAATTGCTAACCCTCGGTTTCTGTGCGATAATATAATTTGCGCACATGGCACGGTCGTACTCTATTTCGGCATGGGTGTGCTGACCCTAGCGTCAGCAAGACGCAATCCGCACAATTGGCATGGGCGTGCCGAACTCAGCGTCAGCGAGATGCGGTTCGCTCAACGGCACGGCTGTGCTGCCTTACGACACGGCCGTTCTTGTGGCTAAGCTGGTCGCATGACACGCTAAAACAGCACGGGCGTGCTGGAAATCAGCACGGGCGTGCTGGAAATTAGCACGGGCGTGCCAATGTTCCAGAAAGGGACTTTTAAGCCAAAAATCCCACTTAGCCCTTAACCAACAATTATAATTAAAATCAAACAAACTTAAATAAAATATATTTAACGAAAAGCAGGGTGTTACAAATATTCCCGCTGGATTTCCGACGGTTTATGTCGTCGGTAAGGGTACTTCAAATTTACCGACGGCCTAAGCGTTGGTAAGTGTCTTTTCACTTTCCCGAGTTAGGCCGTTGGTAAGGATACTTCAAATTTACCGACGGCTCAAGCAGTCGGTAAGGGTTCTTCAAATTTACCGACGGCCTAAGCGGTCGATAAGTGTCCTTTCGCTTTCTCGAGTTAACGGTCACATTTCAAGGTTTCCGACGGCCTAGGCCGTCGATAAGGGTATTTTAACGTTACCGACGGCTTGGCTGTCGGTCAGGCCGTCAAGCGTCACGAATATGCGCACAGCAACCTTCCCTCCCATTTCACTCAGAACAGTTCCCTCTTCCCTCACAACCTCTACGACCCTCCTCCCTCTTCCTCTCTCTGCAACCCCCTCCTCCCTCTTTCTTTCAGCAAACACCGGCCACCGGAGCGTCCACCGCGCACGTGAACCACCCTGAAGCACCGCAAACCACCTTCCTCCGGTGCGTCCTCCCTCCTTCGTCACTGCCTCCCTTCATGTCTTCAACCAGGTAAGGCTCTTCTTCTTCTTCTTCTTCTTCTTCTCATTTTTGTGCTCTATGCTGAACATGTATCAGGCTTAGTTCACTGTATGATTCAATTTGTTGAAAATATATGAACATTTGTTGAACATTTGAGCTTAATACTTGCTGTATGATGCTTCATGTATGAACATTTAATGCTTACTGCTTACTTAATGCTTACTGTATGAGCTTAATGCTTAATGTATGAACATGTTACTGTATGATGCTTACTGTATGAACATGTTAACATTGGTTGACTGGTTCAATTTTAATTGATGCATAATGTTGCTGAAAATAAATAAATATGTTGAGTAAGATCAAATCAAACTAAATATAATTAAATATAATTAAATAAAAATAAATAAATAAATATAATAAATAATACAATAATTAAATAAAATAAATTAAGATAAACCAATTTCTCTTAACACTTATAACAAGTGTTAAGCCACATATGACTTGAAACAACAAAAAAAAAAAATTAAAAGCATTAGATAAGTTAGTCTTCTCACAGGCAAGTGTTAAGTATAAGACTTAAAACACCAAAAATAAAAAATGGCTCCTGTGGTGGTGGTTTTGTCACAGCAGATGGCAGATTAAAGGTGGTTGGGCAGTGGCTCGTGTGACGCAGCGGAACTAATGAATAAAATGTAAAGTTTAAATAATTAAGTAATTAAATATTAACTAAATAAATAATTAATTAAATTAAATGATTAAATAATTAAAATAATTAAGTACTTAAATAATTAAAATTAAAATAATAAATAATTAACCAATTTCTCTTAGCGCTTATAACATGTGTTAAGCCTCATAAACTTTTAAAAAATATTCGATAAAATTTTAAAATTTAACAACACTCGTTTTAAAATGAATGGTTGTTTTATAATAGTTACTCATGTGTTTGCCAAAATTTAATAAGGCTTGATTCAAGTATGACATTTTTTTTAGATGAATACTTTTTTTAGAATAGTTACTTGTTGGTTTGTTTGCAACTTTGATCCGTCCCTATGCACTTTATGTTGCTAAAGTGTGGTGGATTTGAACAATTGCATTTACCTTATGAACTTGACTTTCAAGTACAAAAGGTAAAATTACCTCATAGAGGTTAAAGTTTTATTTTCTAGACGAGTTATTAATACTGGAGCAAAACCTTAGCTTCCCGTTTGAGGTTCAATATTATTGAGCAGACGTGTAATTGCATAGAGGTACCGCTCATTGTATTGAACATTGAATTGTCCAAGGAGGACAGTTTGGGAAAAACTTTTTATTCACTTGTATAATAGCAATATTGCTTATTTCTAATGCTTTATATATGACGAAATATTGGTCCAATACATTTCCTTTTGTTCTCTGGGTGCAAACTTGACCGCAGTATTGCGGTCAACTATTGTACTTAGAGACCAATGGGAAATGCTGCTGAAATTTTGCCAAATATAAGGCATGTGAATTAGGTAATAACTATTAATACTAGGATCAGGTGTTGAAAAAGTTTCTTCTCGAATGGGATAGGGCCATACCAAATAAACAAAGTGAATGTGGATATATCTAAGTTGGCATGTTGTCCAAATTCAATGGTTTTGCATTCTTTTAACATGCAGAAGATGGATTTTTATCCTTCGAATCGTAGTTGGATGTATGATAGGGTATATCCGGGAAGAAGGGGTCTAAAGCGATCCTTTGTATATGGGGTTGAAGAATTTGTTGCTCAGGCGAAGCGACAACAATTTTTCATCGATGATGGGGGAATTAGATGTTTGTGCCTTAAATGTCAATGTCGATGGATTAAGAGCGATGATGAGGTGAAAACAGACTTGTATAAAGTTGGGTTTAAGGACAATTACTGGATTTGGACTAATCATGGTGAAGAAGTGCCAAATGTTGATTTAGGGGTTGATGAGAATTGCACGGGTGGCTCAACCAGTTGTGCAAATATGGGATATGGGGAACAATTTGCGTCAATACAGGACATGGTGGGTGATGCTCTCGGAGTGAATGAGGCGCATGATTACGATAACACCGAAGAACTGCCGAATAAGGAAGCACAAAGATTTTTTAATCTTTTGATTGAGACAAATAAGCTGTTGTATCAAGGCTCCTCAAACTCTAAATTATCGATGTGCGTTAGACTGTTAGCTTGCAAGTCCAATTGGAATGTTGCCGACGAGTGTTTGGATTATTTTTCCAAAATCTTTTGGACGTGACGCCTGTAAAAGACAGTTTACCCAAAAATTATTATCATGCGAAGAGGTTAGTATCCAAGTTGGGACTCTAGGCTAAGAGGATTGACTGTTGTGTGAATGGGTGCATGCTTTTTTACGATAATGAATTCGGCAAAAATGACGGTGCGCTGCTTTAATGCAGATTTTGTCAAGCGCTGAGTTATTGTCCTTGCAACACCGGGACAAGTAAGAACAAACCAGTTCCTGTTAAGGAAATGTTCTATCTGCCGATAATTCCAAAGCTACAGAAAATGTTTGCATCAATGCAAACTGCAGGAAAAATGACGTGGCACTATGAGAACAGAAGAAGTTCAGGCGTGTTACGCCATCCTTCTGATGGCGAAGCATGGAAGCACTTTGATCGGGTACATCCAAATTTTGTTGCGGATCCCCGTAATATAAGACTTGGTTTATGCTGTGATGGTTTTACCCCTTATATTCAAGCGTCGGCTACGCCGTATTCTTGTTTTCCAGTAATTATTACCCCATATAATCTTCCTCCTGAAATGTGCATGTCGAGTCCATCGAATCCGAAAGCTGGTATTAATGTTTATTTACAGCCATTGATCGATGATCTGAAGAAGTTGTGGACCGGCGTGGAAACATATGATATTGCAAGGAAGCGAAATTTTACAATGAAGGCAGCTTCGATGTGGACCATTAATGACTTCCCTGCTTATGGTATGTTGTCTGGTTGGGGTACTCATGGCAAATTTGCATGTCCGCATTGCATGGAGTATATAAAGGCTTTTACTTTAAAACACGGAGGGAAAAGTTCCTGATTTGATTCGCATCGTAGGTTCTTACCAAGAGATCATCCATTTAGACGAAACAAGAACGCCTTCAAAATGGGAGAAGTTGAAAGAGATGAGCCGCCGCCTAGGTTTACACCAGAACAGATTTGGACGAGAGTAATGGAACTGCCCAAAGTCACTGACAATGGTCGTGTATCTAGATTATCAGGATACGGGAAGGTGCATAATTGGACAGAGAGAAGTATTTTTTGGGATCTCCCAGTTCATCTCGCATATGAAGAAAGGCTTGGTGGACCTATTCAATATAGGTGGATGTATCCATTTGAAAGGTATATATAACTATCATACAATTTTAAATAGATTTGTCTCCATTTGAAATTAAATGTAATATATATAACTATCACTGTGTTACTTTATAGATTCATGGGTGATTCAAAACGAACGGTCAAAAATAAGGCTAGGGTTGAAGGATCAATTTGTGCGTCTTACTTACATCGCCAGACAACTCATTTTTGTTCTCATTATTTCAACAACTTCATGTTGTCACCGAGAAATAGTAGAAATGAAATCGAAAATGAAAATGAAAGTGAAAGACATCTGTTAGCCTTGTCAGTCTTTGAAGGAACCTGTTTGAAACACAAGAAGGGGGTTGAATTGTGTTTCTAAAGATTTTAAATTCTTTTCGTAAGCAGATAATAGTTTTCGCAAGGTTGGACGCTAAAACGATTAAAAGCAAAGAGAGCTCTTCCAAACACCAAGTTGGACGCTAACTTAGTTTGACTAAGATAAGAAAGCAGAGTCGGAAAAGGCAATTCAATCCCAGTTAGTTAGTTAGATAATAAGCTAAAGTAAAGGTAAGGGAGAGAAAAGAACACAAAGATATTATCCTGGTTCACTCTTCAGCAAAGAGCTACGTCCAGTCCTCTCTACTTGAGAGCTTTATCCACTATAACAAAAACCTTTTGTTACAAAGTATTCAACACCTCTTCAGGCAGTATTCTCAACCTCTTCAGGTTCTCTAAGTATTCTTTTACAGACAAGCCTCTTCAGGCTCAACCAAACTAAGGTTTTGAAAAGAGTTTGTTCTACTAACTCACTAAATGTGAGAATTCGAAACTAAAGCTTAGACTCTTAAAAAAACTCTACACAGAGAGTAATATGAAAATGAGGATCAGAGTAGCTTTGCTAGCTTTGCAAGCTTGAGATTTTCTCTTTGATTTCTTGAGCTAATGTTTGCTTGTATCTCTTGAAAGATTTTGAATTGCTAAGTGTTGCTTCACTTGTATTTTTGCTCAAGTTCGGTAACCTTGCATCTTCAAGGGATGGAGGTATATATAGCCTCTTGTCTTTGAGCAGACTTCAGTCTTCAACGGATGGAAAATGATCCGTTCTGATGAGCATTGAATGCATTTGATCCGTTGAGTCTGATAGCTTCTGAAGTTTCTGATCAGCAGGATAGACTATCAGGATGATAGCTAAAAGTGGTGCTGACATATCCTCTGAGTAGAACGAAAGTTGCCTTTTGTTTTTCCAAAAGAAGAAGGTCAACTTCTTTAGGTGACGGAGACATTTTGGCTTACGCTTTACATTTGTACGAATATTACAAAGAATGTTTTGTCCCATGAATATAAGCCTTTTACAGAGAATAATAAATTCAAATACTTTTACATGATATTCACGCTTGAAATATAAAAAGCATTTATTGGACTAGCTATTACAAAAGTAATCGAAAGAGTCTTTGGACTCATGGTTCTTTATATTACCGTCCAGTCGTAAACCAAGATTAAATGTTGGACGAGATAAAGTCTTTGGACTATGGATAGTCTTTGGATTCAATTAAGTTTTATCCTGCACACTTAATATAAAACGTTAGTCTATAAGAAATCTTTGTTCATCTTAAATTAGCTCTTTGTTAACATCAAAACTTAAGGGATTATTTGGACCATAACCATTTTGGTTCCAACAGTCTTTTGTCAGCCAGGTCGTCATTCCGGGAAGGAGTTGACCCACTAGTTAACGGATGCAGAGAGGAAGTCAGCTCATGTCCATGTGTTGATTAATTGCACCAAAGTTAAGCCATACCTTGAGTATGTATTGCATATCTTTTTCTTTCAATTACATAAAATAATAAATACTACTCTGCTAAAAATATGAATTGCCCAATTTGTACAGAGCATTCATGTTAACTGAAAACATAAGTGAGCAAGAACAGTCTGCTCGTATACATGCAGATTTTCCAGTGTGGTTTACGGAACAAGTAAGTATATTCAAATTCTATACGTAGGATTACATAACTTTTTTGCATCTAACATAAGGAATTTATCCATACGTAGGTTTCCCATGAGGCACCAACTCCTCTCAACAGACACTTAAGGAACTTATCCGACGATCCTTATTCATGTGTCAAAGAATGGCACACATTCTTCGTGAACGGGTATAAATTTCATTCCCATTCATGGACGGAGGGTAAAAAAATAATTAACAGCAAGGTTTACGTGAAGGACATCACAGAAGGGGGTGAAGTTGACTTCTACGGAGTAATCCAACATATGTATGAATTGGCGTATACTACTTTAGACTATACTAAAAGAATAGTTCTATTTTATTGTATTTGGTTTGATCCATCCATTAGAGGCACAAAATTAAATCCCAAATATAATACGGTGGACATCCGCATGGGTAGCAGATATCAGAACTTTGATCCGTTTATCCTAGCACAGAATGTGAGACAAGTGTATTATGTCCCGTACCCAGCAACCCGAAAGGACAAACGAGGTTGGTGTGTCGTTGAGAACTTTTTGAGCCTTCTACATGATTTTCGTCTTTGAGAATTGCTATTGAGTTATGAACTCTTGGGTTTGCTTGAATCTCATCTTGGTTTGCGTGATGCATGAGCATGATAAAGGCATCTTTTCTTGAAATGCCTAGTTTGGCCAAAAAACTTACCTTGATAAAAATTCTTCTTTGCTACCCCCATTTGAGCTTTAAGTCTATTCTTTTATCACTGAGATATATGTGCTAAATCTGAAAAATAATATTCACCTACCCGGAAGGATTAAGTGAACATTAGCATATGAGGTAGAAAGATGTCAAAGTATTAAGTTTTGGGTGGCATATGAGGAATGATTTTATGAGGTGGAAAGAAAAAAATGAAATGAGAGAATGCTTGAAAAAAAAAAAATATAGAGAAAGAACAAGAAAAGGATTTAGAATTTCTTGAAAGAATGAAGACAAAAAAATTGATAAAAAAAATATACTTGTCGAAAAGGGGTGAATTTGTGAAGTGTGAAAAAGAAAGAAAAATCTAAAAGACCTTAGCCCCATTACAACCTTAATTTTTAGGGTATTTTAGCTTGCATTACTCTTTCTTTTTCCCTACCTTCCACCTTGGCCCCATTACTACCTTGAAAAGACCTTTTGATTATGCAGTCACGTGATTGTGTGGATTGATGATTGAGATGAAAATCAAACCTAAGGAATGAGTACTTGATATGCGAATTTTGAGATAAACACAAGCCTATACACTTGAGCTTTGATTGATTATATTACCTTTGATGAGGATCAAGACCCAACAACACTTTTTGACATTGTGTTTAAGTTCTTGAGATTGAGAGCTTGATTGTTAATTAAATAGTTGTATGGTTCTCTCTTTTGGTCATCTTGAAAGTCTACTTGCTTGTTGAATGTTTGATCTTAGGAAGACATGATTAATTTGTAATGTTGTGGTTGTGGTTGGCAGGAGTGGGACATACATCATTTTTGGGTCCATTGGTCTTGTTATTAACTTTTGTGTTTTTTTAGGCTTAATTGCACTTTTGCTTCCCCCAGGTATTACTCTTGTGCAATTTTGGTCCCTCAATTTTTAATTGCGCCAATTGGGCCCCCAAGTATCACGATTGTGGAATTTTGGTCCCTCAGGTTTTAATTGCGCAAATTAGGTCCCTCAGGCATCACAAATGTGCAATTTTGGTCCCTCAAGTATCACGATAGTGCAATTTTTAACGCCAGTAGCCTACATGGCCCACATGGGACTGGTTTGACACTAAGTGAGGTCAACTTGGCAGCTTACGAGACATTCTTATATAGCATCATTGACATTTCACACACTGTAATGGTCAAATGCTCATCACTAAGTGCCACATAGGAATGACACACAAGCTGTCAAGCTGGTCTCACTAAGTGTCAAATCAGTCGCATATGTGCTTCGTAGGCTATTGACGTTAAAAATTTCACAATCGTGATACTTGAGGGACCAAAATTGCACAATCGTGCTACCTGGGGGATCTAATTGGCGCAATTGAAACTTGAGGGACCAAAATTGAACAATCGTGATACTTGGGAGACCCAGTTGGTGCAATTAGAACCTGGTGGATTAAAATTGCACGAACATGACACATGGGGGACCAAAAGTGCAATTAAACCTTTTTTTTTTAAAAAAAAACTCGTGATTTTTAGTTTGTTTGAGTTTTTTTATTGAGTCTTTTTGTTGTTTAGTTTGCTTGAGGACAAACAAATTTTAAGTTTGGGGTGTTGTTAATCCGCCGGCTTATCTAATTGGATTTGATCAATTAATTTGAGTTTAAGTTTCGATTTGGCTCGAATTTATATTTGTTTACTTCTAGTTGTGTTTTGAGTCAATTATTGTGTTTTGTCATTTTAATTAGGAAATTTGAGTCAATTTAGTGATTTGTGTCTTTGGTGATTTCAGGTACTATGTTGAAATCTTTGGAAAAGTGAAGCCCAAGAGCAAGTAAGAAGAATGAGGAGGAAAAACTTGAAGAATACACTCTGGGAGCAATTTCGCCCCGCTAAATTGATTTCTCCCCGCGGCTTGCCTCCCGCTAAATCAATTTCGCTCCACTAAATGGCTTTTTCTGAGCTGGGCCTAGAATCAGGTTCCGCCTCGCGGATCGCTGTTACCCGGAACTATAAATTCCTTTTTTCAGGATGGAAATAGGTTCCACACTTATTCCTTGGGCTGTGTTTCCCACTTTTGGAGATTAGGATTTGCTGTTCTTTTGGCTATTGATTGAATATGAGTTCATGGATGATCTCTTTTGCTTTCTTTGGTTGATTTTCTTTCGATTATGAACTAACTCTCCTATTCTAGGGGGACGATGTAGCCGCATTTTGACGGTTTGGTTATATTATGTTGATTTCTTGATTCCTATTCTTCATCTTTTGTTTTTTATTCTCTGCTTAATGCTTGCGTTTAATTGGTCATTAATATGCATGATCTATCAATCATAATGAGATCGGGAGGAGATTTATGTGTCTAAGACATTGAAATAAAACCATAGGATTAATACTGATAGGGATATACTATAGGAATCTTATGCAACCTTCATAGAGAGTCATAGAACTTAATGAATCTCTTAATAATTAATCATCGTAGGGATATAGTTGGTTAGTAATTAAGGGGTGTTTCTTAGGGTATTCATGAGAGACACTAAGATAACTTAGGACTCTTGGTAGACAAAAGAAGTTGATAAGTGATTAGGAAGAGTTAACATAGTTAAACCAAGCTAGATTAGCGCTGGTGAAATCGGATCCCTAGAGCTTTTCTCATAATTGATTTTAATCATTAGATTAGAATTAGAGTCAAATATGAATTTGCTTTCTTTAGTTGTTAGTTTAATTGTCGTTAATTATATTCTCCACTTCTTAATTAATAGTTTAAATAATTGTCAAGTTTGAGAATTGGTACTTGGTTATCCAATCCCCGAGAACGATACTTAGTCTCACCGTTTTATTATTACTTGCATCGACCCGATATATTTGTCGGAGTCCATCAAGTCGCTCCTTGTTCGTGCTTCCTTTTGCATTGGCGACCAATCCCTACCCTCGTCAGCCCCGAATGCCACACGTGGTCAGCCGATGGACAGTTAGCCGAGTTAGTGGGTTAGCAGTCGTAGTTTAGATTTTGCGCCACGTTATTTTTGTCAGCCATATTGTAAAGAATGTTGCTAGTTTTAAGGAGGGAATGACCAATAGGAATAGGGTAGAAGTACCCGAATAGTAGGACTATCAATACAAGTTGTACATATAAAATTTAGCACAATCAATCATACGACTTATTCATTTTCATATTTATCTTATTGCTTTACTTTGTTTAATGCAAACTTAGCCGAACTAGTATAACATTTCACATTAAACACTTTTTGAAATAATTTAGAAACCCATAGCTAAAACATAGAGTCTCTTTCTTAGCAATGATTTGATTAGAGTATCATTGAAAACGAGGGTAGCACCAAATCGTACGATGACAAAAAATAAATATTTTTATTTTATAATGGTTATTTCTATTATTATTTTTTTTTAAAAAAAATCTATCTATTATCTATCTATTAATTTCATATGCTGGTGAAATACCAAATTTGACCCATTCTCAGATGTTGTCACGTGTCCCTATTTGAGGGTAATTTCGTCAGTTTGCAAAACTCTCCAATCCTCAGCTATCGCCACATGTCCCCTCCTTTTCTCTATCCCTGACCCTCTGTTCTCTCATCCTCTCTCGAGACTAAAGTCACAAAATTCAAATTTTCGGCATTTTTTCATCTTGAATCTTCATCTCTCTCATTTTTTCTGTTATTCCTTTATTCCATTCATTCTTTTCTTTTTTCTTCAGATACTCTTCTAGAGACTCCTCTCGCCGGCAAGAAAAACTGCTCATTGTTTCCACTGTTACACCACCACTCTCAAGGACAGTCATCTTCTTCTGGGTCGTTCAGTGCAACACATTTATAGAGAAGGAAATCAAGATGTGGATTTCTTGGCCAAGATGGGAGCATCAAGAGACTCACCTTGCCTTTTTCTCAACGTGCCGCCGTCGGAGATGGAGGATGTGCTTCAGGAGAAACGTCTCGAACTTGCATTTAAGTTAGGTTAGTTCACTTTTTCTCAACTTGCATTTAACTTGAACAATGACCCTAAATCCCTTTGTCCAGGTAGCTATGTTTTCACTTCTCCCTCTTTCTTCTTATTCTAATTTTTTTGGTTTAATTTCTTGTGTTAAATGGTAACCATGGGTTCTGCATTTTAGCGGTAGTTTGGGAGATAAGGGGTTTGGAGACGGGTTTTGCATGAGGTGGTGCTTTAGTGAATTCTGGATTTTGTTGATTCCATTTTTTCTATGTTTTTTAAACCTAAGCAAAATTGTTTTTGTCTTTGTTGATCACCATTATGTGGTATTATGCTTTGGATACTTTTTTTTTATCATTGTAATTGATGCTTAATACTGTATAGGGAAGGCCATGAGGATGAAGATTAAGTACTTTTTCCCCATTTTTTTATTGCTTATTGGTTTTTGTATTACAATCATTTCTCTCTTGGGGTGGCACCTCATCTGCTAGAGAGGTGGTTTTTCCTTTGGAAATGCTTCGTTGCTTGACAAAATGCTTATTAGTTTGTCATGTAGTGGCCAATGTTTCTCTTTTTGAAGATAGAATTGCTATTTAATATAGCTAATTAGATATTTTTTTATGATTGTACAATTTGCTTTTGCTTCCATAGTTTTCAATCCCGAGTTCTATTTCTCAAGGAGATCTTCGTCTGGCTATCACATACTTGGGTAATTTCTTTAATTGAGACAGTTTACTTTGAATGACATGAATGTGTGTGTGTGTCTTAGATGGGCTATCCATCCAACACATTATGCCTGATGCCACCAATTTGCTTTTGTTGTTGGTAATGTTCCAATGAAAGATCATTTTGTTGTTGGTTGTTTGATTGCCAGCATGTTTGCTTTTCATGTTTTATGTTTATTTAATGCTGGCTCAAAAACAAAATTTATGGAAAGATGATGTAGTGTAGTGTCCATGCGTTCCAAGCTAAAGAGGGGGAACCTCTAAAATGGAATTCTCCCATTCTCCCATGCACTATAGTTGGATAGGAACTTTGCTATCAGCAAGAAAGAGGTCATTTATATTTTATGATTTGACTTCCTTCTGCTTTTGTGTTTATTAAAATGGAATTCTCCCATGCACTATGGTTTGTTTTGTGTTAAGCCAACTAACCTTTTGCAGTTATCTCTCAATTTTTCCTTTCAAGGTAGGTGTGCTAATTTAAAGTAGAAATAACACTATTGTATAGCAGGCTCAACTTTTGAAAACAGATACAAAACTTAGTCAGTTGTTAGTTTGTTTCATACACATGTTGAATTTAATTTTAAGCTCACAAATTCTGGGTTGAGTTTTTGTTTTGGGTAGAAATTGGCTCTACAATTATTAATTGGGTTATATTTTATTAGATATTGGATCTGCTATTAGCAATTTGGCAATACCTCACTAATTCAATTGAGTTCCTATCATTAATTCTGGCGATTCTTCAGAATTTTAGTTTCAGCAGTTTGGTGATGGTGATAGCTTTTGCAATGTGTTTTTGAAATGATATTCACTTTGCAAATAGGAGTAAAATCTTTCTTTATTATTGCACGATAGAGTAGTGGTTGATACAAAAATTTATGCTTGCCCTTACATTTCATCTCATTATTTTCCACCACTAACCAATACATGTGGGTTACTAACATCAATTATATTAACCTGTTTTATCCTTAGTATTTGCTTGCAAGAGATAAGATATGACAGAGTAGTGGTTGATATAGAGTAGTGGTTTATCCTCTGTTGGCAATTTGTGCAATGAGTTGGGCATTGAGATTCAAAACAATAAAAGAGGGGGGAGGACTTCCAAATTGTGGTATTTCATTTGTTAAATTAGCTTTATGCCAAATAATGTGGCACAACATGTGAATTTCAGTAAGAAAGACCAATAATATATACCATGTCACAAAATGCAGCAAGATTGAAAAAAGGTGAGCTCAACCTCATTCCACCACTCTCTCAACTAAATGTCTCAATGAGTTTATTATTTTCTAACATTGCAAGAGATTACTGCTTTGTTTTGAAACTCATTGCAAGAGATCAGTGTTTTTCATAACTTTGCTTTTTATGTGTTGTCTAAGCAGCAACAACGGTTTTTTATCACACCGGGGCTTAATACATTTTCCCCCTTATTTTGTAAATGCCAAAAAAATAGAGAAGAGGGAAAAAAATATCCTTGCCATTTTCATAATGTGGCTTTGCTTTGTAGTTGCACACTAGGTCGGTAAGAGCTTTCTAAGTGATCATGTTGGGGTTATATTTTAAATCATATTGCTAAGATGCTGGACGCATAATGTTTTATGTGTTTTAGACATGTTTTTTATTTTTCTCGATAGCTGACATTAGATGGGTGCGATTGAAGAAGGGGCAAGGAGGAGGAAGTAACTAACTTAACCATTTGTAACTTTTGATATTGATTTTATGTTTCCTCCATGTTTAACATCATTCTTTTGTGTGCATTGTGTTATGTCTTATATATGTGTTGGTGTTGATTTGTAAGTTGTTTTAACACTATGATAGCTTTGGGAATTTTTGAAATTCCTACAGTTCTTTTAATTAAAATAGTTTTATTGATGTCATCTAAAGAAAAGGTTTTATTGATGAACCATGAATGGTGTTGCAGAGGGCAACACATTGTGGGAATCATAAAGAGTGAATGTCTTTGTGAATCCTAGGGTGGCCCTATCATCCTCTCTCAGGTGAAAATATGTGGTCTTTCTTATTAACGTCTTTCTAATCATCTTTGCTAACTGACTTTTAGTGTATTTAAAAGCTATCAATTTTCACTAAAATTTTGAAGACTCATTCAGCAGCTGTTATAAGATAAATTGTCTTGGCAGAAGAACATAATGGTTGTAATTCACTTTATATCTAGCTAACTAGCTATAATAATAATGTTACATGCACAATATGTTGTTTCAGATTAAGAATGAGTACGGGACACAGAGTAAAATGCATGGAGCTACTGGCCAAAATTATGTGAACTGGGCTGCAAAAATGGCTATTGAAATGGGAACTGGGGTCCAATGGGTGATGTGCAAGGAAGTTGATGCACCAAATCCAGTGGTGAGCATTCCCACTCCTCTTGGAAATTGTGTACCATTAGATGCTACCATCAGATGCACCATTAAAATGCCTGAATACCTAAGTATGTTTAATGATTGCTAGCTTTTTTTTTCACTTTTCAATTTAAGACTTTGTGTATCTATTATATATGTCTGCTTACATTTGACTTCCAGTATGTTATTGCTTATGTGTGTGATGTGGTTCTGGCTGAGTTTGGAAGAACAACATGTTTTTCTATATATTCTACATATTGAATTTTTATATTAAGACTATGCCTATAATGTGTTCGATCATTTGCTTTAAAGGTCTAAAGCTGCTGCAGTTCATTTTTTATGGCTCTGCAATGGAATAGGAACATAGATTTTTTGTCAAAAAGATTAAAATTATGTGTAATGTAAAATTGTAAATGGCATTTCATTTGAGAGAGTGGTCAGTTTCATGTGTAATACTCAAAGATAACTAATCTAAATTGTTTATAGAGGTTAAATTAATAGTAGTTTCTGAAGGAACCTGTCTATGATCACCCGTCTATGACAATCCGTCTATGATAACACGTCTATCCTCACCCGTGAAGGAACCTGTCGATGATAACACGTCTATCCTCACCCGTCTATGATAAGACGGGTTTTCATAGACGGGTTATCATAAACGGGTGATCTCATAGACGGGTGAGCAAAGTCATATTCACTTTCATCATCCTCACTATTACCATTCGCTTTGTTTATATAGGTTGAATTAACAGTAGTTTCTGAAGGAACCTGTCTATGATAACACGTCTATGCTCACCCGTCTATGATAAGACGGGTTGTCATAGACGGGTGAGCAAGTCATATTCACTTTCATCATCCTCACTATTACCATTCGTTTTGTTTATAGAGGTTGAATTAACAGTTGTTTCTGAAGGAACCTGTCTATGATCACACGTCTATGATAACCCGTCTGATCACCCGTCTATGAATCAGACGGGTTATCATAGATGAGTGATCATAGACAGGTTCCTTCAGTTTCCCCATATACAAGTTGCATCAAACTGCGATTTTTCTGTGTGAGTTCTTTCTGCCAAATACTTGAATGGTCAGTACTTGCTGTTTTTTCTATCGTGTGTGTTACCAGTTGCACATTAACGCTTGAGTGACTCATGGGTTAATAGATGTTAGCGGGTGATAAGTTGGGGGTTATCAGAAGTTTTCCACCCATACTTTTGGCTATTTCTATATCTTTCTGATGATATAAAAAATAATTTTTGGGGATAGTGTTTTCATTGTTTATCGTGCATTCAAGAGTTATTGGGGAAAGTTGGCAGAGACAATTGACTTTTTGGGATACAAATCATTATGTTGAGACAACCCTTTGTTTTTATCTTTTTTAATTCCTTGAAGCTGTTTTATGCTTAGTATGAAGAGCAAGGTTATATTTTTTTATTTATTTAGTTTTTTTTTCCTTTATGTGTCTTCAATAGATGAAGAACGCAATGAACTATTCTTACATGGTGGTTATATGAACTAGACTAGGATTATAAGCACCATTAATCACCAGCAGTAAGTTATTGCTAGAGCTCAGCCTGAGAATAGGCAAATAGAAACTATTTGAGAAAAGAACTATGTGAAGGAACCCGTCTATACTCACCCGTCTATGACAACCCGTGGAGGAACCTGTCTATGATCACCCGTCTATCCTCACCCGTCTATGACAACCCGTCTATAATCACCCGTGGAGGAACTAGTCTATGAGAACACCCGTCTATAATCATCCGTGGAGGAACCTGTCTATGATCACCCGTCTATGAGAACACCCGTCTATGATAACACGTCTATCATCACCCGTCTATGATAACACGTATATCCTAACCCGTCTATGATCATAGAGGTTGAATTAACAGTAGTTTCTGAAGGAACCTACCTATGATCACCCGTCTATGCTCACCCGTCTATGACAACCCGTCTGATCACCCGTCTATGAATCAGACGGGTTATCATAGACGGGTGATCATTGACTGGTGATCATAGACAGGTTCCTTTACTTTCCCCATATACAAGTTGCATCAAACTGCGATTTTTCTGTGAGAGTTCTTTCTGTCAAATATTCTTTCCACTTTGAAATATTTCCCATGTCATCTTATATGAGCAAAATCAATAAAGAAAAGCTAGATACGATTAAAGCCTCAAGTAACAACTCACTCACTAATTTATAGTAACTTAGCAATTAACATGATAGAAACAAGTGAGAAAACAATATGTCATGTAAGATCTCATTATCCATCTTCACTGAACATTGAATTGCCAAACATAGTACGTAGATCATGACTTCAACACATTTATACAACCAGATAAGTACGGACAAGATACAAACTTACCATCACTGACAACAACATCCTCTTCTAAATCCTATAATGAAGTCAGTCTAAAAAATATGCCCAACTGAATGAACTTTAGGGTTAGTATCAGTTAAAACCTTCAAACAAAGAAATGGGTTAAGGAAACATTCAATAAGTTACAAGAAATTAGAACTCATAATGAAATGTTGCCTTATTCTTTTACCTCTGTCAATGTGGGAACAATCTTAGGAGGCACTAAGACAATTGTTGAGAAGCACAGTAAGCCATAGCACAAAGTAGTTTTACACTACTTTGTTTTATCCTCCAGGCTTTATCTTCAAGACCCTAAGCAAATAGATTAGCTATGCAATAGTTCATTGAAATAGTAGCAATTATGTCGATTCTCATAAAATTTGAATCTTTATTGCCTGAACAACTTGCATTTAAGCACTCTTTGATAACTCAGACTTGACAAATATATATTCTGTATTCTAAACTTGAATTAAAGGTTCCATGCCAAGCATATATAATATGAAGTTATGGTTAAATGTTCGCACCACAGGTCACCATCTATAATACAATCATTTCTAACACTATGGCTTTTTTTCTTTTAGAATTTTATAATGTCAGAAACTGTGGTTGGAGAGTAATATTCGAGATTTATTTTACACTATATTAGAAACCATTCTTATAACAAGGAGGAATACATATAAAATTCATCTTTTTAAAATGCATATAAAATTCACCTCTTAAACTCTACATGCTTGCACAAGCCAAATAGAGAAACATGTTATGTGTTATATTTGAAGATCATATGAGCTGCACGTTTGTCATTCAGAATGGTAGTGATTTCTGACTCAGATTGATTTTGTACTGTCGTTGCAGAGTTTGTGCAGACTGTCATTTGCCATCACTCTTTGTATGTGGACTGATTGCACCACATGCTTTGAGAGTTGTCGAACCATGGCAACAAAGGTGCGGTTGGTTTACTTTCTCATCTTTTGTGCACTTGGTGCATTGCTGCTATGAGCTGTCAACTATTACTGCAATGCAGAGTCAAGCTAAATACCTAACTTTTGTGCAACTACACCTATTAGCTATCACTTGGCTTATTTGTTTAGGATTTAAGTTCTAACTTCTATTTAATATCTTTTGCCACATTTATTTGGGAAGGAATGGCAAAGAATCTGAACCACAATTTTTTCTGCTTTTGTAATTGACTTATTTCAACTCTTTTGCATTAGAGCCTTATATATTGACATAATTCTTCTTATGGTTTCTGGGAAAGTAAATGTATTTTAGCTACTACCTTATCTTGGAATCACATGCTTTGGTTTTTATTTGACTCTTAAGCTGGACTTCAAACTTCAGAAGGAGCTTGCAGTCACATGTTTTCAGGTTTTTTGATTTAGTTAAACTAACTAAACTCTACTATGCTGGTAGTCATGCAATGGACATTATTGGCTATGTTAGTGAGACTCTTTCCAAAAACCATCCCAATTGTGTCAAGTCCATTGATCATCAGTGAGTAATAATGATGAAGCAATTATGGATTCCGTTAGGAATAGAATAAAACAAAATATTTATATTTCTTCACCTAATAGTTTTGAAGTTGGTTCATGATATGATATTATAACTTCTGCGCTCAAATAGTTTAGTGTTTAACTCATTGAGATAACAAAAAAAAATAAGACAGAAGCAATTCTGTGCAGCAAATAGATTCCAACTTGGAGATACACTGAAGTTTCAATTTCTCAATATTAATGTCAACAACATTGTGAATGTAGAGAAAGTTAATTAAGAGATTTTATTAGCCTCTTTTGTTCCTATTTTTTTTTTTTGTTATTAAGCTTAGTCCTTATCTTTTTTCTTTGTATTTCCTTCTGATGAACAAATGAGTTTACATTTATATGTACTTTATAAAATATACAATTCAAAATGATCTACGAATTTTCTATCTTCAATATTATATAAATCAGTTTCTATACTTTATAACGAAATAAATATTAATATATGATTTAATATATTCAATTTTTTTTATAAGTATAAAAAAATATATAATTTAAAAATTAACTTATACAACTAGTTATAACTAATAGTCTAATACACACGTGTGGCTGTGCCTGTGATCCAGGTAGTGCTCGACATGATATGAAATGAGAGTGGGCACCATCTCCACGTGGCCCACGTTGCTAGTTGTCTGTGTTTTCATCAAACCAACTAATATATACATTTATTATTTATTTTTATTTTTAAATAAATATAATTGTAATTTCCATTCCGTTCCTTGATCCCTTCTCAGCCTATAAAACTGCAAATCCATCAAAATCCCAAATTTTAGGTTTTCTGTGTCCAATACAAGGGCTTCATTTATGAAGGTGATTACTTTAATCATAGATCGTCTTCTCTTTCTCTCTCACTCATTTATTCATTTGTATACCAAAATAACTACTTTTTGTTTTTGTTTTTCAATATGTGCTTGTCTTTTTCCTGGTTTTCAAGTTCATGGATTCTCATTTGATTTATTGCTGCAACTGCAATTCAGTTCAATTAATTTTTCATGCACCTAAATGGGTTTTGGTCTTTATGCCCAGATTTAACAAAAGGGTTGAAATCGGTTATGGATTTGGGAAGTGAATCTGTGGAAGAAAATGAAGTGAATCATGATGGAAATGAAAACGGGACTAAGGATGACGGTTCGTTTGGTGATGAGAAATTTGGGTTGGGCTTCGATGGAAATTTGGATGCCAACATGTTAAAACCCGATCATGAGGGAACTGTTGATGTAGTGGGTAGTGAAGAAGCTGTGAATTCAAAAGGGACACCAAAAAAGGGGCTTGGATTGAAGAAATGGAAGAGAATTAGGAGGGATGTTGTTAAGGATCCGAATTCGAGTGTTGATTCAAGTAAAATATTGAAGCGGGGGTTGTCTGGCAATGGCAATATGAGTGAAAACCAACCTTTTCTGCGTGATGCTAAGGAAAAAAGTGAAGGATCTTCGAATATGTTTGGAAATGTTGGGTTTTCTGATGGCTATGTGATCCGTGGTTCTAGTTCAGATTCTAGATATGCACTTGGATCTGGTTTTGTTGTTGGGACTGATTCTGAGAATAGTGAGGATCGGAGTAGCAAGTCTTCTACGGCAGCTAGTGAGCCAAGGTTAAGGTATGAGAAAAGCCATAGTAGGAATTTAAATTCGAAGAATTTAGCTAACTTGGCTAAACGGGTTCAACAGGGTAAGGGACGGATTGAAAGCAGTAAGAATCCTGGAGGAGGTGGGAGAGTAAAAATGGAGAAGGAAAATTCACTTTCCAGTATGGAATCTGATTCAAGAAGCTCCAACTTTAAGCAAGGTATCTTTGCAGTTACTAGTAATGGAAAACACAGTGGTAGACCAAATGTTTATGATGGAGGTAACGGTGTCAAAGGTCACACTAATGAAAATTTCACCGAGGGAGTTCAAGCTGGTTATGGTAACCAAAATGTGGGAGAAGATGGAGATCTTCTAGAAGAAAATTTAGCTAGAAATTTGTCTTGGGATGTTACAGAAGAAAAAAGTGAGAACAACCAATCTTCAACAGTTGAAGATACTTTAATTGAGTCTATCAGTGGCCTTCAGGCTGTCCAGGCGGCACTTGAAGAAGGTTTGTCCATCCTGTTTCTGATAAGTTGGATATTTCCATGAATCTTTTATACAGCTTGCCAATTTGTGAGATTGATATATTTGTTGGTTTTATAATCCTTGGGAAAATTTATGTAACATAGATGACCTTATTAGTAGTTTCTTGTCCATTGAATTCTGATCCTATATTCAATTAAACTGTCAATGAAGCTGCTGACAGGTACCAGTGCATGAACTGACCTAATATATATTGGTTTGGTTTGAACCCTCTAGCTATTTAAACTTAGTGATTTTTTATTTTGCTAAGCCGAACCAAACCTTTGATTTGGTTCTGTTTAATCAGTTTGGTTTGGTTCCTTCAGCACTCCTACATCTAGAGTGTCTTATTGCATAAAGGAGTTTGTTTCTTGAAAGAAAACAAAATTATCTTTCTATTTCGACTAGCAGTTTTTGGTTTCTGGTATGATTTTGGACATTCTGATATTAAATATTTCACTGATACCTTATGTGTGTTACCTAATTATACGTAGCCTATGGGTGAGACTTGAGAGTATATGGTGGACTAAAGTGGGCCCAACATAATTCTCGGTACTTGTGGAAAGCCATTGAATGATCAATATTCTGTTTCCTTATACCCTTTTTTTCTCTTCTTTGGAACTGCTATTAAATGTCTTTTTTTTTTTTTTTTATTTTAGAACCGTAAAATCAGATGGCCTACATGTCTAGTCTAGTCTCTCTTGGAAACATTCTTGGTTAATCCAATAATTCAACCATATTAGTTAGATATAAAACTGTTGTCTTGCATATGTAGATCTGTGCTGGGTGATGGATAGAATGGCTGTTAGGGACCTAGACCCAAGGCCCAATATTACTCAAGTGTATATAAGGAGTGATGCACCAATGTGATAGAAACTGATATTCTATTGCTAAGAAAATAGGAAAATTTACAATGAACCTCTAGGAATTCGAGAGCCTAGTCTCTCTCAAGTCCCAACCAATGCCCACAAACTAACCGAATCCCCACAATATCCCTCCTACTTCCTATTTAACAGTTACTAAGAGCAGTTACAATATATCAGTGTTATCGATGGCGAATGGCTGTTCATGGCGGAAAGCCAAAAATCTGCCATACAAATGGCGGATGGCGATGTGGCCATATGGCGGATGCCATGGCGGGCAACTTAAAAATATTATATATATATATATATATATAACAAAAAATGCAGAAAAAATATAAAATCTAAAACAAGCCACAACATATGTCAAGAACCATAACTAATTTGATAGAAAATATCATATAAGTCTCATATTCATTTATCATAGGCTACTAACAAGGCTAATTACCATCAAGTTCAAGATCTTAAAATGAAAATGACAATAAAATGATAAAAACACCCGTGAAGCAGCACCTGATGAAGCTTGGGTTTAGAGCTGATTTTGAAATTTAAAATAATAAATATTCAAATGCATTAGCCTAAACCTAAAGTAATAAAAAACAAGACAATGGGCTTAAGCCCAAACCATCAAAAATAAAAATAAAAGTAAAGAAAAAAGAAAAATAAAAAAATAAAAAAAATAATAAAGGAATAGAAGGGGCTCAGAGCCCCTGATCCCATCGACACATTTGCTGCAATTTGCAGCAAGGAGCAAAACGCTGCCCAGCAGCAAAAAAGAAGGGAGGGAGAAAAGGGGACTCACGGGACGGTGGGTCAAGGCAGACGACGGCACGGAAGAGGGATGGAGCGCGCGGAGGTCGGCGATCGGAGAAGAACGGGATCGAGGGATAGGAGAAGAAGAAAGGGATCGAGGGATGAGACCCTAAACTTGCGAATCGGGTTGGGTTGCGCGGCCCAGACCCGCGAAACACCAAAAATTTTCCAGCCTCGCCCGCCTTTCCGCCATGAACGCTTTTCCACCATGGACCGCCACCGCTATTCGGCCGCCATACCCCGCCATGCGAAAACCACCACGCCACGCCCTCCCTATGGCGGTTTGTGCAATTTCCGCCATCGATTTCCATAACCGTTTTTTGACAACACTGCAATATATGTCAGTTACATATCAGTTATACAACAAAATAGCAAAATAACTAACTACTTTTACTAACAAGGTCCTAACCCATTAAGGCCCATATCTAACAATACTCCCCCGCTAAACTTTCACCTTGTCCTCAAGGTGAATAGCTACTGGCTCTTAAAAACAATTTTCTTGGGTCTCACTGCTTGAAGCCTGATGACCCCGCTGCCGTTGTAGTATGCAGCTGTCCACCGGAGTCCCATTGTTTCTCTTCTTCCATTCCCATGGAAAAATTGAATATGGCTTGCTTCTGTCCTTTTTGGACCAATTCTGTGTGATCAACCCATGCACACCCAACAGTTCTTATGCTAACCCACTGCTTCTTTTCATCGAATTGGGCCTGGCCAGTTAGGTCAAGAGGTGGACTCACCTTGCCATTTTCCACTTCTACCCTTGCTGCTTTCTCTCCCTCCTTCACGACACATTCACAGAGAAACGGCTTGGTTTTTCCGATAGGGTGTATTTCTCCAGCGTTCGGCAACGACGGTTCCACTTCTCGGACGTCCGGCAAGGGAGGTTTCGGCATTGGCATTCGCCTGGCCGGAAGTGTATCAACAATGACCGTCCCCCTCTTCTCGTGAATAGCGCTACTGGATGGGGTCGGTCGTGCGGCCCCCAACTATTCCCTCTGCGCCGCCGCTCTAGTATCGTCATCCGCCGTAAGAGGATCCCGGTCCGGTGGTTCCGGCAGTGGTCGAGCCTTGTCCATTCTTTCCAAAACACTCCCATTTCTGGTTATTGTAAGGTGATTTTGCCCCTATTCTACCATCGGGGCCCGATGCTTCTGTCTCCTTTCTCTCATCTCGCCACGAGCCATACCTGACCAAGATTGAGGTGAGTTCTCTCGCAAAGTAACCCTAATTTTTTGGTGTTCTTCCTCTTCTCTCCTCCTGTCAACTTGATCTAAATTCTTGAATTTATGGCCCCTTGATGTCTCACCATTTTCCTTCGTCTCTACCCCCTCTGCTCTCTTCTTTGCCGCCTGCACCATTGTTGAGACCTTCTTTGGATTTGCTACTCTACTTGGTTCCTCTTTATTTCCTTTTCTTGGCTTTACTGGGTCTGACATTTTTTCTTGGCTCCGCTGTGAAGGCTGAAACCTCCGTATCACGACAGATCGGAAATCATCCCATGTGGGATTCAGGGCACACATCTCCCACCATTTCAACCACCACAAAGCCTCTTCTTTCACAACTATCTTGGCGACTTGAATCTTTTCTTGATCGGTTACCTTCTTCAAATCGAAGTACTTCTCGACCCGACTAACCCACCCGTACACATCTTCACCCGAAAATATAGGGATGTCGAGTTTACGCCATTGTTCTTCTTTGCGACCCAAACCATCTCCGACTTTAGTTTGACCATGGTCACTAGCGTTACAATACCAGTTGATAGAAACTGATATGCAATATAAGAAAATTACAATAGATAGTACAATAATTCCCCAAGTATTCGAGAGACTTGGGACTCTCCCTAACCTCCCTTCCCAATACCAGAAAATACAACCTCCAATGTTTTGGTCCTGGTGACTGTTGCTTTGCGAGTTCCGATTAAGGATTTCCAGAATCGCACTGAATTGCCTTTGATTTTCCGCTCTATCCTCAAGAATTCGCATCAGTTCTTGTTCTTCTTCTTCGCTGGTTCTCATCAGATTCTCAAACCCACGATCAAGAGTCTTAATTCTTGCTTCCATTCTTCGAGTTTGTACGATGGAACACCCCCAGAACCGAGTGCTTTGATACCAGTTGATAGAAATTGATATTCTATTGCTAAGAAAATAGGAAAATTTACAATGAACCTCTAGGAATTCGAGAGCCTAGTCTCTTCCAAGTCCTAACCAATGCCCACAAACTAACCGAATCCCCACAATATCCCTCCTACTTCCTATTTAACAGTTACTAAGAGCAGTTACAATATATGGCAGTTACATAGCAGTTATACAACAAAATAGCAAAATAACTAGCTACTTTTACTAACAAGGTCCTAACCCATTAAGGCCCATATCTAACACAATGCTGCACCTGATCAGAACTAGGAAAGAGGGAATTGTAACTAACTATGCCTAGCTGGCTGAGAGAGAAAGAGTGAGAGAATGTGCGTGAGGCATGTGATGATGCAAAGTGAGATATAAAGAGTAAAAAGAGAGAGGGATTAGGTTAGGCTGGAATTGGACTAGGACATCTTTTTTTCTTTGCTTTGTAATCTTTTCTAATTGCCTAGAACATCTTTTTTTCTTTGCTTTGTAACCTTTTCTTCCATTTTCCCAGATCCAAGCACTGTTATCATCTTGATACAGTTCTAACAATGGTATCAAAGCTCTCGATCCAGGGAGCCTGAATGATGAATCCGAGAGCATCGTTGGAGTCTAGAGACTTGTTGGAATTGAGGAAAGAAATTGAATGCCAGAGGAACGGGATCAAGCAACTCTTGAAGGCGATGAATAGAGAGTACACCATACGTCGATCTCGACGTGATCATGCTCCAAGCCGCCGCTATGTGAAAGAAGAAAGCTCTAGAAGCAGTGAAGGGAGAGAGGAATTAGACGCAGCGATCGCGGAGGAAAAGGAAGAGGAAGAACTAGGGCAGAACCGAGAAACAGAAGAAGAGGAGAATGTAGAGAGGGACGACCTGGATACCTGTTTACAACAGATGGGCCAGATCCAACTCGCTGATGGTGGTGAGCAAGCTGAAAAATACTTCATTGCCGTGATCGTGTTGGATAAGATTGAGGAAAGGGAAGACGAAGAGAGGAAGCTCCCGCTGGACAACTTGTACTACACTGCCAGGGGTTGTCCGATGGTGGAGAAGAGTGAAATCGAGATGGTTTTTTCTCTGGAGGCCAGTAGAAGCATCGACGACGGTTGAGGGGTTGAGGGGGTCGAAGAGAAGACGTCAACAAAAGAACCGGCGCCGCCGGATCAGAATGCACCCATGGGGGAGGTTGGGTCGTCAACAATGACCGAGCTTGAGGATCCACAGTTGCCAGCGAAGCGTCCACCGCCGGAGCCGCCAGATCTAGATGTGCCCAAGGCGGAGATGGGGGCGTCATCTGGGGAGGCTGAGCTGCCGCTGTCAGCGCCGCCACCAGTGCCGCCGGAGCCACCGGATTCTAACACGACCATGGCGGAAGTTAGGGCCGTCAAAGGACATGGTCGAGCGTCCATGGCAAGTGGATGAAATCAGAGGGGTGAAGGAGAACCAGAAGAAGAAAAGGGTAAAAATGAGATTACAAAGAAGTGGTGAGTGTTTTACCCTAATGGGCCAGGCCCAACAAGATAGGTTGAGAATTAGAAGTTTGGAGTCAGGAGGTAAAGAAGTATTTCATCCAAGAGTTGAAAAGAATGATTCAGAAAATACAAGGATGGGATTTGGGCCTAATACATGGCCCATTAAGATTAGTTTCATTGCAGAAACTATGGTTACCCTGTTATTAATCGATGCGACATTGTTAAAACAACAATACTCAGAGGAGTTGCGTGAGACACTTCAGGGACTTTATGGTGAGGTGCTGTAGCAAGAAACTCCTATGCTACACTCCTAATACTTGGAAGGATTTGCTTCAGTACAAAGGGGAGCAGGGCAACAGAAAATATTATCACTGGCCCTCTTTTGTTCCTGATCTATTTCTTTTCTTCTCTACTCATTCTTCTAAAAAAGGTGAGTTGTCTCTAATCAGAATGTTACAAAGTTATCTTAGTGCTGAATGCTTTCAGAGGTCACTAGATTCATGTATAGAAAAATATGCTTGCTCAAATGCTAAGACTGTGGGTCTATGGGCTGCACTTGAGGAGGGATCTGGTGAACCTGTGAACAAGATAATGACTTTACGGACAAAGCAGATGGGATATCCGGTTGAATATGTTAAGTTCAGTAATCAGAAAATGGAGTTTAATCAGTCACAATTCTTATCAAGGAGGAGGCCATTGGATTGTTCCAGTAACACTATGCTTTGGCTCATATGACATCTGGAAGAATTTCCTCTTGCAAACAAACTTTGAAACACTTGATGTTGAAGAGTTCTCGGGTAACAGGTTTTATCTTGCTAAAGATAAAGGTGTAAATTCTTGGATTAAACTTAATGTGGATCAAATTGGTTTCTACATGGTGAAGTATGATGAGTCGCTTGCAACTAGACCTCGATATGTAGTAAAGACACAGGGCTTATCTGCAATAGACCAATTTGGCATTTTGGATGATTTATATGCACTTTGTGTAGTTCACCAAGAATCATTGACCTCCTTGATTAACTTGAGGGAGAAGCTTTGTTTCCAGCCAACACACTCCACTCAATGGGATCCAGGTGGAAATTACTATGCTTCCTGCATAATTTGGTCCTTGTGTACTCATGAGGGTCACTATGAGTATTTGGTCATGCCCTTTGGTTTAACAAATGCACCCGCCTCGTTTTAGTCAGTGATGAATGAGATCTTCAAGCCTTTCTTGCGTAGGTTTGTCTTGGTATTTTTTGATGACATTTTGGTATATAGTGCGGATTGGAGCACACATTTACAACATTTGGAGGTAGTTTTACAAGTGCTGCAGTTTCACCAATTTGTTGCTAATTGGAAGAAGTGTGCTTTTGGGCAAAGGCAAATTGAATATTTGGGCCATGTGATTTCTCTTCAAGGGGTGGCAGTGGATCCTAATAAAGTGAGTAGTGTAGTCAAATGGCCTACTCCTCAGAATGTGAAAGGGGTCAGGGGTTTCCTTGGTCTCACCGGTTATTACAGGAAGTTCATTGCTAATTATGGCAAAATAGCCAAGCCACTTATTGAATTGACTAAAAAGGATGGGTTTGTGTGGAATGCAGCAGCCGCGGCTGCCTTTGAGCAATTAAAGGTGGCAGTCACTTCTTCACCAGTTTTGGCACTTCCGAATTTTGCTATTCCGTTTGAAATTGAATGTGATGCCTCGGGCAAGGGAGTAGCAGTGTTGATGCAGCAAAAGCACCCAATAGCTTATTTTAGTAAGGCATTCTCTGGTACTAAATTGTGCAAGTCAGCTTATGAAAAAGAGTTGATGGCACTGGTATTAGCCATTCAACATTGGAGGCATTATTTATTGGGAAGAAGGTTCATTGTTCATTCCGACCAGAAGAGTTGGAGGCATTTAGTTCAGCAGCGACTAACTACCGCAAATCAACAAGAATGGATTGCTAAATTGTTGGGATTTGACTTTGAGGTAGTGTACAAGGTGGGATGGGAAAATAAGGTAGCTGATGCCTTATCTAGGCAGCATGAAGAACCAGAACTGAGAGCACTAGTGTCTTACCCGATTTGGCAGCAAGACAAAGAGCTCCAAGAGGAAGTGTTGCAGGATCCTGTTTTGAGGGCAATTATTAAGGCTTTGAAGAGTGATCCAGCATCAAGACCAGGATATGTTCTCAAAGGTGGATTGCTGTTTTACAAAGACAGGTTGGTCTTACCTGCAAAATCAGTGATGATTCCTATGCTTTTGAAGGATTTTCATTCAACTCCTAGTGGGGGACATTCTGGTTTTTTGCGCACATATAAGAGAATTGCTGGTAACTTGTTTTGGCATGGAATGAAAGGTATGGTCCAAGAATTTGTGCGAGCTTGTGACACGTGTTAAAGGCAGAAATATGCGGCTACGACTCCTAATGGATTGTTGCAACCTTTGCCAATTCCAGCTATGGTTTGGAGTGAGATCTCCATGGATTTTATAGTAGGGTTACCTAAGAGCAATGGTTATGAGGCAATTCTGGTTGTTGTGGATAGGCTTTCAAAGTATAGCCATTTTATTCCTCTTAAGCATCCTTTTACAGCTCGTAGCATAGCTGATATTTTTGCTAAAGAGTCGGTGCGTTTACATGGCATTCCGGAGTCAACTTTGAGTGATCGTGACCCTTTGTTTGTGAGCATTTTCTAGAAAGAGCTGTTCAAGCTTCATGGGACTGTTTGGAGGATGTCCTCTTCCTATCATCCTCAAACGGATGGACAAACTGAGGTAGTGAATAGGTGTTTGGAGGCCTATTTAAGGTGTTTTGTGTCAGAACAACCTAAGTCTTGGTCCCATTGGATTCCTTGGGCCGAATTGTGGTATAATACCACTTTCCATGTGTCTACTGGTTTTACTCCGTTCTAGATTGTGTATGGGAGGCCACCTCCAGCCTTGGTGTAGTTTTTAGAAGGTGAAACAAGAGTCGAAGCTGTGGCTCAAGAGCTAAGGGACAGAGATGAGGTTTTAAGGCAATTGAAGTATAATTTACAAAGGGCTCAAGAACAAATGAAACACTATGCTGATAAAAAAAAAGGAAGGATGTGCAGTTTACAATGGGTGAATGGGTTTTTCTCAAATTAAGACCCCATAGACAGCAATCGGTTGTACAAAGGATCCATCCAAAATTAGCTCCTTGGTTCTTTGGGCCTTATAAAGTAGTGCAGCGGATTGGAGAGGTGGCTTACAAATTGCAACTGCCAGTAGCCTCTACGGTACACCCAGTGTTCCATGTATCACAGCTTAAAAAGGCAATGGGAGAATATCAATCTTCTCCTGAATTGCCTTTGGATTTGGGGGCAGAAATGGATTCTGGTATCATGCCTGACCGGGTACTGTCATGGAGGGACAAATTTGATGAAGGGCAACATACTAGAGAATGGTCGATCCAATGGAAGGGCATGTCTGCAGAAGATGCTACTTGGGAACAAGAACTATTGCTGAAAAGTCAGTTTCCGGAATTCTGCCTTGAGGACAAGGCTGTGATTGAAGGAGGGGGTATTGATAGGGTGCCCAATAGGCCCAATATGGCTGCTGGTACAGAAGAGGATGTGTTAGTGGGCTCTAAGCAAGACAAGCCCGTGGTTTGGAGAGTTTATGAAAGGAAGAAAAAGAAAGAGAAGAGGGGAGAGAATGGGTGTGCTGCTTAGCTGGCAGATGGTTAGAATATCCCAATATAGGGAGTGGGAGGAGGAAATTCATCATTACGTAAGAATTCAGTTAGTGACCCTAGTGGTTAGGCAGAGAGAGAAACTATCTCTTCTCTGAGGAGCATTGCTCTGGTTTCCTTGTATTACACCTTCTAGCTTCATATCATTAATACGAATCTTCGTTTCTCTCTTTTCTTTCTTGCTTGTTCGATTATTTGTCTTCTTTGTTCTATCAGGGATCCTGGGGGAAAGACGTTTTGCTGGCTGCTTCTTGTCCCTTCACCTTGAGGACAAGGTGAATTTTGAAGGGGCGAGATATGTTAGGGACCTAGACCCAAGGCCCAATATTACTCAAGTGTATGTAAGGAGTGATGCACCAATGCTGCACCTGATCAGAATTAGGAAAGAGGGAATTGTAACTAACTATGCCTAGCTGGCAGAGAGAGAAAAAGTGAGAGAATGTGCGTTGATGAGTATCAACTAGTAACAGAGAAGAAATAAAGAGAAAATAGAGAAAGAGTATAGGGGAAACTGTATTATTTACTGAATCTAGCTGATATCAGGGTTATATCAGTCTAGGGAAGTCAAGTACAAGGAAGAAAGTGATAACAGGGCAAATTTGAGAGTGCCCAATTCTCTCCCAAGTCCAACTAATTCTAGCCTACCTCAGCCTTCGCTCTTCCAATGCATATATTCCCTCACCTCACTCTCTCATGCATCCCACGCCCACTACTGCCAGCATGGCAGTTAGTTACATATTCTCTCTCCTCAAATTACTTAGGTGCATCGCCCCCCATGATGGGGTCTAATGCTGTACCCATTTTGCCCTTTCTCTTCCTCACATATACCTTCCCTATATTAGTACTTCTATCAGGAGTCTTAGGAGGAGGCCTATCAATACTTCCTCCTCAAGACACACCTTGTCCTCAAGGTGGAAATCAGGAAATTGCTCCTTGATGACAGCTAGGCGCTCCCATGAATTTTCAAATTCTGGAAGATCCTTCCACTTGACTAGAACTTCAATTCCGGATTCTGCTTGCTGCCTGACAGCTAGTATTGTTTCTGGTGTCACCTGCAACTCCCAGTCTTCCCCCAAGGCAGTAGGAAGGGGTTGGCTGGATGCAGTAGCTGCAATGGCTTTTTTAAGAAGGGACACATGGAAAATTGGGTGGACTTTGGTCCCCTCTGGGAGCTGCAGCTTGTATGCCACTTGGCTTATTCGTTCTACAATTGCATAGGGACCATAGTACCGGGGGCTTAATTTCTGATTCATTCTTCTGGCTAGGGACTTCAACTTATATGGTTGGATTTTTAGAAATACCACATCACCTACAGCATACTCCATTGCTCTTCTATGTTGGTCTGCTTGTTGCTTCATTCTATTTTGTGCCTTGGTCAGCTGCACCTTCAACTCTTCCAACATATCATTTCTCTCCTCTGTCAGCCTATTCACTTCTTCTATAGGAGATTGATCAACATCACCTCTAAACAAAGTGGGCGGCTCTCTTCCATACAAAGCCTTGAAAGGGGTTGTTTTAGTGGCTGAGTGGTATTGTACCAAAATTCAGCCCAACTCAACCACTTAGGCCACTGCTTGGGCTTGATGCCTGTCATACACCTCAAATATGCCTCCAAACACCTGTTAACTACCTCGGTCTGCCCATCAGTTTGGGGGTGATAAGTAGAGCTATATTTCAGTTTAGTACCGGCTGCCTTGAATAACTCAGTCCAGAAAGTGCTCAAAAAAATTCTATCTCTATCCGAGACAATGGAGGAAGGAAATCCATGAAGCCTGACAATTTCTTTCACAAACACCTCTGCAATATCCTTTGCTGTAGAAAGGGTGAGCAAGGGCCACGAAATGAGCATATTTGGTCAATCGGACCACCACAACCAAGATGGTGTCTACTCCCAAAGCCCTGGGCCATCCTCCAATGAAATCCATAGATATATTTGATCATGTGTGAGTGGGAATGGGCAACGGTTGTAGCAGGCCAGCGGGGGAAAGAGCTTGGTATTTGTTCCTTTGGCAACTATCACATTCTTGGACATATTGCTGAATTCTTCCCTTCATTCCCTCCCAATAAAAAAGTCCAGCAATCCTTTTATATGTCCTGAAAATTCCAGCATGCCCACCTATAGCTGAGTCATGAAATTCTTTGAGCACGAGAGGAATTCTAGCCGAGTTCTTAGCCAAAGTGACCCGGCCTTTGTAGTACAGCCTCCCCCCTTCAAATGAAAGCCTTTGTGAGAGTCAGGCTGCTGTACAAGGTCCTGCACAATACCCCTCAACTTGTCATCCGCTTGAATTTCATCTTCCAGCCCCTCCCATTCAAGACATCGGAGTGTGGACAAAGCTGTAAACTGTAATTTTCTGGAAAGTGCATCAGCTGCACAATTTTCCTTTCCCGGCTTGTAGTGAATCTCAAAATCAAACCCCAACAACTTTGTAACCCATTTCTGTTGATCTTCTCCCATGAGTCTTTGGTCGGTTAGGAACCTCAAGCTTCTTTGGTCGGTGTGGACTGTGAAATGTCTTCTAAGTAAATAATGCCTCCACTTTTTTATAGCAATTACTATGGCCATTAACTCCCTCTCATAAATTGATTTGCTTTGAGCCCTGTCACACAGTGTCTGACTCATGTAAGCTATTGGCCGGCCTCCTTGCATCAAAACTGCCCTTATGCCTTTGCCCGAGGCATCAGTTTCCAGCACAAACTCTTCTTCAAAGTTGGGGACAGCCAACACTGGTAAGCTAGTCATCGCTTGCTTGAGTTGCTCAAAGGCCTCTTGAGCTTCACTACCCCATTTGAAGTTATCTTTCTTGAGTTGTTGTGTCAAAGGCCAAGCTATCTTGCCATAATTCTTCACAAACTTTCTATAGTAGCCCGTCAACCCCAAGAATCCTCTTAAGCTTTTCACACTTGTTGGAACTGGCCACTGTACCATATCCTTCACTTTATTAGGATCAGCTGCTACCCCTTTACCTGAGATGATATGGCCGAGATACTCCAACTGACTTTGGCCAAATGTGCATTTCTTTTTATTGGCAAATAACCTGTTTTTCTTAACACCTCCAGCACCAACTTCAAATGCTCTTGGTGACTCTTCTCATCATTGCTATAAATGAGAATGTCATCAAAGAAAACCAGCACGAATTTTCTCAAGTATGGCCTTAAGACTCTATTCATGAGGGCTTGGAAGGTAGATGGGGCATTAGTGAGGCCAAATGGCATGACCAAGTACTCATAATGGCCTTCATGAGTTCTAAATGCTGTCTTTGGTATGTCTTCTTCCCTCATTCTGATTTGGTGGTACCCAGATTTCAGATCCAGCTTAGAAAATATCATGGCCGCCCCCAATTCATCAAGTAACTCATCAATAACAGGAATTGGGAATTTATCTGGTATGGTCAACTTATTCAAAGCCCTGTAATCAGTACAAAGCCTCCACCCCCCATCTTTTTTCTTTACTAGAATTACAGGACTTGAAAAAGGACTAGTACTAGGTCTTATTATCCCTGCTTGCATCGTTTCTTTTACAATCTTTTCAATTTCATTCTTTTCATAATAAGGATACCTGTAAGGTCGTATGTTAGGGATAGGTGCACCTTCTTTCAGCACAGTAGCATGATCCTGCTCCCTCTTTGGTGGTAGTCCAGTGGGCTCCTGAAAAACTTCCAGGTAGTCTTCTAACACAGCTTCTATCTCCCTTGCCCACTTCTGGAAACCTTCCCCACTTTCTCTCAACTGGTAATATTCAACATAGTACCCTGCCCCTTCATCATGCATTGCCTTGACTAAGGATTTCCATGAAGCTTGTGTCTTACATAGTGAGGGATCTCCTTTCAACATCATCCTGTTACCTCCCTGCTTCCATTTAATCACCAGATTTCTGAAATTGGCTTCAATGTCCCCTAGGCTTGCTAACCAATCCATACCCAACACCACTTCAGTACCCCCTAACTCCATCATAAAGAAATTCTGTTCAAAGTGTACCCCCTGCACATCCACTTTTACTTGCTTACACACTCCCTTGTTCTGTACCTTAGCCCCTGTTCCCACTTCCACCACATACATGGGAGTATCACTGACCAGTATGCCAAGCTCTTCCACTAATCCCTTGTCTATGAAGTTACTTGTAGCCCCTGAATCTACCAAAATCAACACCTGCCTTTGGTTTATTTTTCCCCATATTTTGAAGGACCGATTGGAGGTGAGGCCTTCCTTGCTCCTCAAGGATAAGTGTAGTATCTTGGCCTCCATCTCCAACACCTCCTCCTCCTCAACAATCCCATCCTCTGCCTCCCCTTCCTCCCCTTCCAGCAACACAAATTGATAATGTTTAAACTTGCAAATGTGCTCTGGTCCCCACTTGTCCCCACATTTGAAACACAAGCCTTTTCTGCTTCTGCCCCTCAACTCAGCTTGGGACAGTTTCCTGGCACCTCCCACATTTTTGACCTCCTGTTGTGCTTCAGTTGGTTTACCGTCTCCCATGGGGCCCGAGTAAGAATTGGGCTTGGGCCCAAAATTTCTGGTCTTACTTGTTTCCACTCCACTACTCATTCCAGTTTTGGACTTCCACCCAGCCGTAGCATCCCTCCATTCTCCCTTCTCTCTCATAGTCAACCCCCGTCTCTGCAATGTCACGTTCTTTTCCTCCAATAGCAGAGCCCTATCCATCAATTCCTCGAGTGACCTGGGTTGATACAATTCCATTTCTGCCTGGATTTCTTCCTTGAAGCCATTGAGAAATATGCTCTCCAACATAACCCGCTCCTCCCTGGTCAATGGAGCAATCAACAACTCAAATTTTTCTCTGTATTCCATGACCGTTCCCGTTTGTCTGAGACTGAGAAGTGGGCCCAAGTGGTTTTGGACCATACCCGGTTGAAACCTCCGCGTCACAGCACCATTGAACTCCTCCCAAGTCGGCTCAAAGGCTTGCTCCTTGAGACGACCCGCCGTCCCATCAGTAGAACCTAATATATTAACTAATCTTAATCGCATAATAAACGTTAGCGCGCCTTATTAAAACGAAGCGAAGCGGAAAATTTAGCGTGGAAGCAAAACAATAAACGGCACGCTACGCTTCAGAGTACACGGCTTCAAATATAAAGAAATATATCACATACAACATTGCCCCATCAGTAGGGCTATAGTAATAAAGTACGACATAGTATATATCAGTACAGACTGAAATCAAAATACATAACTAAGCCAAGAGACAGCTCTCCGGCTAGCCACGATCATTGCCCAACCTCTCGAGGCTAGGGTCCGTGGCACGTCCTCCAGCGTCAGGCTCGTAAGGAATGCCGTCCAGCTCTTCAGCAACTGGTTCCTCCTCGGGGTCTTCCCATAAAATAAGAGCAACTCATACAGAAAAATAGCGGGAGATAAGAAACATATATCATCAATATGGGAGAGGGGCATCAGTACAGCATATATATATACATCACACAACACAGATAACATATATAGCACAACCTCATCCATCTCTTAAGTCACCAATCACAATCATCTCAAACATCGTTCTCTCGAATAAGCCTATAGGAGGGATACTAATCCCTATGTATATGCTGTCTTCCCTATATGCATGTCGGCCGATACATCACGTCCCCAATTGGACATCCCCGTCGGGATCACATCACATCATATCCCGCCTCGGGATTTTACGTAACGTCCCCAATTGGACATCCCCTTTGGGACCAAATGCTGTGGTATGAAATGTTATGAAAATGCAACAAACATCCATCGCAGGTTGATATCGGAACCTCACGCCTAAACACTCGTCCACGACCACGACACATCGCATCACATCAACGTCAACATCAATCATCACATCAACATCACATCATCATCAACATCACATCAGCATCAGCATCACGACGCCTTGCGTCTACGAGCTACAACTCCACGGTCGGGACCACAACGATATCAACCCGAACAACATCAACACTCACCATACTCTCATCAACACTCAACCAATCAAATCACAATATCATCACAACAGTAATTCTACCAGTACAGCTATCATCATAAAGTCAAACAACAATTCATCACGTAGGCAGTTCAACAAAATAAAACCAACATACAATCAAATAACCAATTCGACACATCAACTGCAATAAATCATAAATGTCATATCATCAACTTAGTGGTGATAGCCCAAAGGTACCTACACCCAGGGTCCAGGCACTTTATCCAGGGCTCAACCTCTAGTAGGGTTTTAGGGTTCCCCTATACACACATATACATCTATATATATATATATATATATATATATATATATATATATATATATATATATATATATATCTATACTAGCTTGCCTTCCCGACGATATGAGTTCTTTCTCCCCACCTTAGTGATTTCCTCGAGCAGCTCCGGCTACGACTCCGCAGCTGTCAGTCGGGTGCGCTGTCGGATGTTCGAATTCTGTCCGAGTCTATACAACAAAACACAACCAGAAATTAAAATAAGGAAACCATAATCTATCTAATCTCTAGGATTAGCTACTGCCATTAATTAATTAAGTAGGCTAGGGATATTGAAATTCTACCAACTCTTGGATCAATGACCCTTAAGCATACCTAATGCATAATCAATGATCAATTATCAAAGATTTGAACCAAAACCCCTTAAACCATCAAAGTAGGGTTTTGGCCCTCACCATGAAAATTAGGTGAGAGTGTGATTTGGCCTCCTAATCACTTGGATTACATGATTAAGGGATGACACATGAGGAATCAAGAACAATGATCAAAAACCCACCCATTCGGACTTGAAAAGATAAATAGGCTAGAGATTTTATTTCACCACAAGCTCTTGGATTATGATAGTAGGGGATGATACTAGCTCATAGGAATTGGTTTGGTCTCAAAATGATTTTTCTATAATTTTCTAGAGATTTTTGAAGTTTAGATCTAGAAATTGCAATTCATGAAAATAAAGGGAGAAAATAAATATTGAGAGCTCAAGGATGAAATCTATACCTTCTAGGTGATAGAGGATGATGAGAGGATCAACTTTGCTTCACAAACTTGCTTGAAAATCCTTGTGGAAGCTTGAGAAAAATGGAGGTGAAAATGGAGGAAGAAAAGAGAAATGGAGGAAGAAGAAGAAGAAAGAAGGAAGAAGAAGAAGTTGGAGGGGATGAGAGAGAGAGGGCTGCACGAAATTTTGGAGAGAGAATGAGGTGAGTCATGAAAATTTAGATATTTTCTTTTGAGGTAACTTAAGAGTTAAGAAAAGGGTAAAAAGGTAATTTAGTTAAAAGACCAAGGGCAATTTGGTCATTTCGCGTCCCGATATTTTGAAAATCCTCACGACACTTGTAGGAGTCCCCAAATGATTTATCATAGCTCTGGTATGAAAATCATTGGCTCAAGGTTCTCGAAAAACCCTAAGATAGCTCGAATCATTCCCTAGAACAATTATCGGCCTGAATATAATATTATTATTTTCATTTTCGAACGTCAGGACGAACTTTTTCGAAAATATAGGAAACGTGATTCTAAGACTAAACGTCTCGTTCACGGGTCCAAATTAGGTCTCGATAGCAGTAAAGCACTACTGTCAAGCAAAAACGCAGCCTGGGCTCCGTCTGAGTTTTCGACCCAAAACTTAACCATAGCTTCCCACGATAGTGTAGAGCGTGACTATGGTCTCGGAATAATTTATTTGATTTTCTTGACCCTCTAATAAAATAAAATTACTTAAATACTAGTTAAATAACAAGATTAAGAAAATCGGGGTGTTACACTCCTCCCACCACTGATACCAGTTCAGAGCCCGGTCCTCCAACGCGATGACCACCGCGTCTAACTTGCCCTCCTCTCTAATCGCATTTACCTTAAAGTACCTCTCCACCCGAATGATCCACGCGTAAGCACCATCGCCGTTAAAGATCGGGAGCTCCATCTTCCAGCATCTCGGGTCATACATCATTCCTGAGTCCTCATTTCTCCTTTGCGAAGGAGTTCGCGACCACTCACTGTTATTTCCCCCTCCTTGGTCCTCATCCACCCTCGACGGTGTTCGGCGGTGGGGGCGATGATGTCCCCTGGTGCGAGGTCTCCCTGTCCTGAGCAGCAATTGTCGCAACTCGTTCATCTGCGCTTGAGTCTCTGCTCGCCATTCCCGGATATTCTACTCTAACCTATCAACACGGCCCTCCATTGCAGTGCGTGTAAATACCATTCACTCCCGGAATCGAGAGCTTTGATACCAATTGATGAGTATCAACTAGTAACAGAGAAGAAATAAAGAGAAAATAGAGAAAGAGTATAGGGGAAATTGTATTATTCACTGAATCTAGCTGATATCAGGGTGATATCAGTCTAGGGAAGTCGAGTACAGGGAAGAAAGTGATAACAGGGCAAATTTGAGAGTGCCCAATTCTCTCCCAAGTCCAAGTAATTCCAGCCTACCTTGGCCTTCGCTCTTCCCATGCATATATTCCCTCACCTCACTCTCTCATGCATCCCACGCCCACTACTGCCAGCATGGCAGTTAATTACATATTCTCTCTCCTCAAATTACTTAGGTGCATCGCCCCCCATGATGGGGTCTAATGCTGTACCCATTTTGCCCTTTCTCTTCCTCACATATACCTTCCCTATATTAGTACTTCTATCAGGAGTCTTAGGAGGAGGCCTATCATGCGTGAGGCATGTGATGATGCAACGTGAGATATAAAGAGTAAACAGAGAGAGGGATTGGGTTAGGCTGGAATTGGACTAGGATTTGGGAGAGACTAGGCACTCTCTAATTGCCTAGAACATATTTTTTTTCTTTGCTGTGTAACCTTTTCTTCCATTTTCCCATATCCAAGCACTGTTATCTTGATACAGGCTTGAGAACAGCAGTAATACAATATTTCCTTCTTAATTTCTATCCTGATTTTTGGGTTTCTAACAATGGCAAATGAAGAATGAGCCTCTTGGAAACTTTCTCCAGCACTTTATTTCTCTATATCAAATGTTAAAGATTGTAACTGTCTCATATGCCATTAAAGATATGTGTAATTGTTGCATTTGGATTTTGCATGTAAGTTGTTGAGATTGTATTTAATTCAAGAGGTCCACCAGGCCAAAGCCCCCCTCCCCTTATCATACACTGCCTTGATCAAACATCAATACGTGCTGGCATTGACCTTTTCCCAGTGGGTTGGCTGTCTTATGGTCAAGTGTCTTGATTTGGAGCCTTTCATAGTTGATGTATTTGATGTGCTTTTAGTGGAGTTTTGAATCTCTCTTTGTGAAGATTAATGAATGTTTCTTCAATTGAATCTCATCATTATCGAGAAATCCAAGCACTTAGATAGCTAAATGAATGGAATATGAAATTGTGAAATATTGTCAGTCCATCACTAGGAACTCATTCGATGACTTGTTTAGTATTTTACATTAAATTGATACTGCAAGTTTACCTGCATATTGTAATGTTATTGAAGTGATCTCATCATCCTTTCATAAACTTGTTCTTTTAGGAGCTTCAGAACTTCACTCTTGGTTCACCATGTACTTGCATGTTTTATTAAAACTTAAATATTTATTTTAGTAGGACCGTGCATAGGTTATTGTTTCTCTGTTCAAATTTTTCTTGTTTGTCTTGGTACTGTAAGATTGTTTGTTGGTTACTTTTCTTGATGCTGCAGTTCATGGTTCTAACTTCTATGGTTACTTTGAGATTATATGAATCCTAGATCAGCTAATTTTTCTTGGTCCTAATTTAAGTTACTTGGCTGAGAAAAAACATTTTAAAACATGACCTGAGCCAGCAATAGGAAACAATAATCTGGGAGGTTGGTTACTGACATTTTAAGTTACTTTCTACAATTTTACTTGCTTACCCTGTTTGGATTATTACTTATTGGAACCAAATATGCTATTTTCCACTTATTATCATTATTTTAAATTTATAGCTTACTGAAAGAATCTAAAGCCAGCTTATATTGTATAAACTTTTCTTTAAGCTATTTTGAGTTTGCTTGTTAATGCTGATAGTAGTTGATTTGCATACTTTTGAGAAAAAAAGGAACAATTATTATTTTTTTTATTTTTATTATTATGCTGAAGTTCCTTCTTTTCTATAATAGTGGTCTTTAATGGAAGAATCAAGTATGGCATGTGCCACCGCTGATCACCAATCTATGTATACTCTTGCAGAAGTCTTGAAGTTCAGGGATATTGGGATTGAAGTCTCACCAGATGATGACTCAGCCAATTGTAGCAGTGGATCTGCTGGTGTCACTGCAGTTGATCGAGGACTTCATAATTCATGCTTATCTGGTCAATCTGGTTCAGAAGAAATCAAACAAACTGCTTCAAGTTCCTTGGAATTTCAGGTAATGAGCCTGACGCAAAATGTGAATATTTTGGAAAGCAAGTTGGAGGAATTACAGGGTATGCTTGCTCTGAAGAATTCCAGGATTGCTGAACTTGAAACATCCCTGATTAGTGGTAAGTTTCCTAAGGAAGAATCTGTTAGCACCGTAGGTTTATCGGAGGAAAAATGTAAAGAACTGGAGTCTGAGCTTGAGGGCCTTTTTAGGGAAAAGATTGAAGCTGAGGTTGAATACCTAGCCATCACAAAGGTGATGAAGAACTTGAAGGTTGGGGCAGGTTTTCAACTTACGTTATTGGAAGAACAAGAAAAACTGTCTGAAAATCAAACGCAGGTTCTTAACAAGGTCATAGAGGCAGAGAGTAAGGCTTCACTGTTGAAGAACAAAGCAGAAGAGTTGGAAAAATATTGTGGTGATAGTATAGTAGTTGAGGAGTCTTTTGTGCTGCAGAAAAGAGTATGTAAGGTGACATTTTGTCTTTTCGTACAGTTCATGTTGTTAATCTTGTTTTTTTGGCTTTTTGTGTCACAGTTATCACTCGATTCTGAGGTGGTTGTACCCACATAAGTGCAAAATTAGGTTCATTTTGTGCATTCTCGGAAGTTTCTTTGCTGATATTTGAATGTAAAATTTCGTTGTTATATAAAAAACTAACCTTTCTTTCTCTGGGTAGGGGGAGAGTGTGCATTTGCTCTTCTTGTTTTAATATGATTTTGTGCAAAACCGTTAACTAATTCATTGTAAGTCTGGTTTGACTAGGACAGTTACGTAAGGAGTTTTTGAGATGGCTTGCCTGTTTTAAAATACTTGGTGTGTTAGTTATAACTGAAGTGCCTAAATTCAGAGTTGATTGAGCCTCTAGCCAGTCATGCAAGCAAAAGGATTGGTATTTCAATTTTGATTTAATCAAAGGCAGTTTATGGTGTGTTATGTGGACGGGTCCATTGCATGGGAAACATGATGAATTAGTGATTCAGATGTAATGGGGGATACATTTATGTGATGACGTTTAGTACTAAAATGAGGATTTCTTTCAAAACTTACTTCTAAATCTTGGTTTTCAGAAGAGTGTTTTCTGATCATGGTTTTTTTTAAAATAAAAAATAAAAAATAGAACGAGGTACTCGTTTTAGAAAGACGGAATCCAAAATTATAGTTATGCGTCTCTATCAGCATGAGTCCACGTCTGGATCCTTTTCACTGACCCCATTAGTTTGTACACGAGCAAGATGCTTTAATGTTCTTAAACTTGATTAGTTTGTACACGAGCAGGATGCTTTTACGTTCTTAAACTTGATGATTTCATGAGTTTTTGTTCTTAGACTCTTAACAAGTTGGATCGAAGGGTTTACCGGGCCTTGCCCTGTCAATTTTCTCTATATTCGATATAAACATAAACTTCTGTATAATAATCATCGACTTAGGAAGTCACTTGTTGGAATATTTTTATAAAATATTATTTTATTATATAAATGGAGTTAAAACTTTGGAAGGTTGATATTCATATATCTTAACCAATCTGAAATCAATTTGATTGACTGCATTATGTTTGTTTAGGCTTCTGCTGCAAGGCGACGTGGAAGCTGGAAGTCTTCACTTTCACATTTATTGATGAAAAAACTACAAGATTGCAACTTGGAACGTGATTCTCTCTGGAAGTGATTTTCAAACGCAGAAACAAACATACTATCAATGTTCATCTTTTAAAATTCAATTGTATGTTTTCAAATATTATTATTGGACTCTTGGAATCCAATGTTACAACGTCTTAATTTTTTTACATTATTGGGTACGGTGGTAAGGATAATTACAAAAAAAAAAAAAAAAAGTTTCTAATACACTATTTTTATACATTCTAAATCATAATTTCTCGTGGGCAATAGAAAGGTGTTGGGTAGTGAGATTATTTCTTTGTTATTGTGCAGGACATAGAGAATAAATCGGTGATAGCTGAGCTAGTAAATCCAGAGGTGGATATGTCAAGATTTACTGCAACAGTGGAGGAAGAATATTGATCTCCTATAGTGGTCGGATCACTTTAAAGAGTCATCCCACTGTCATTTTTTCTTTTAATTCCGATTGTTATTCTTTTGTGTATTATGTTTAGGTTTAATTATATTTTTCGTCCCTTAACTTTTTTAATTGTGTGCATTTGGTCTCCCGAAAATTTTAATTATACTTTTCGTCCATCAACTTTTTTAATTGTACAATGAAAGCCTTTATTTTGGTCCCTAAAAGGACTGATTTTACACAATTTCACAAATTTTAGAGGACTAAATGTACAATTAAAATTTGGAACGGACCAAAATCACATAATTGAAAAAGTTAAGGAACAAAAAGTACAAGTAAGTCTTATTTTTATCATATTTTAATATATATATATATATATATATATATGTAATTTTTCAACACCACTGATAAGAGGGAAAAACATTAACTCCTCTCTGAAAAAGTGTGGTCATTAGTGATTTCTAGTCTCAAAAGGGATTAGTCTCTCACCATCAGCCAAATACCATAGTAAAGAAACAAAATGGGGTCATTATCCACTAATTCTTGACCCTTGTTAATCTCAATCGACGTGTAACAATATACAATCCACTGAGTTAGGATCGATTGACACCATGGGTAAGTCAAAAGACTTAAACCAAATCTACATCATTAAAATTAATTAATCTAATGGCTTAAAATATTCCAGTCAAAAATTTTTTTAGAAAAATAAAATAGAGTCACGTGAATCTCCATTCCTCTTTTTTTCCTCATCACCAGCCCTTTCCCCTCTGTTATGCAACTTTGTCGATCTCTTCAAAATTAACGACCCTTGCCCAAGGCACCCCTTCCCACACTTGTCGTCGTTGCCCTCTGTATTGTTTCTGCGTTAGGTTATTATAAATCCCTAATTCTGATTTGCAATTTACTTTTTTATATGAGATTCTGTTTTCGAAGTTGGTGTACAGGGTATATAAAATTTGTAATTGATATTAAACAACTGGATTGGGTACTATGCTGTTGCAATGTAGTCGGTAATCCATTATATACTTATGAACTATTTTAGTTAGCTGCCAAAGCCACATCCCTCCCTGTTTGCCTAATGCATAGCCACCGCTTTTTTTGTTCAATTATATGTTCTTTCAATATGCAATCATTAAAGTAACAGGAACCATGGAAAGAGATCGGCAAAGCCACATCGGTTCATTTTGAAGAGATCGTCAAAGTTCCATAAAATAGGGGAAAAGGCCGGTGACAGGGAAAGAAGGGGAAAGAAGAATCCCGTGACTGTTTTTCAATTTTTTGGCTGAAATATTTTAAGCCATTACCATTAATTTGAACTGTGTAGATTTGGTGTAAGTCGTTTTGACTTACACTTGGTTTCAATCAATGATTTAAAAACCAAACCGGACGGGCCGGTCAATTGGTTGATCGAGAACCGACTGTATCTATGGTTCGGTTGGCCCTCAAAAACTGACAGTCTGAATGAATCATTGATGAACTGTCAAAACCGGATCGAACCGGCTTTAACCGGAAGAATCGGTTAATCGGCGACGGTTCTTAGAAACCGGCCGGTCCAAATAACAGGAGTCACAAAAAAAGAAGAAGAAGAAACCTAACCAGGAACACAGTCCCACAAAGCACTCCAGTCGCGTGTTCCTATGTTGTTGGCCACTCCGGCGCCGTCGGTAGGGATGAGAATAGGCTAGGCCGCCCGACAGAGGCCTATGACCTGGCCTGGCCTGTCAGGTCGGCCTGATTATTATATATATAATATATGATATTTATAATAAAAGTATAAATATAAATTATATTAACAATATATATATATATATATATATATATATATATATATATATATATAGAGAGAGAGAGAGAGAGAGAGAGAGAGAGAGAGAGAGAGAGAGAGAGAGAGAGAGAGAGAGAGAGAGAGAGGATTCACTTACTCGAAGAGTAACTTTAAGAGAGTTACTCTCAATCTCATCCATCCATTTATTCTAATCCAACAAAGGTCATGTGGCTTCTTTAATGAATTAATATAAATCCATTGGATTAGAATAAATAGACAGATGAGATTGAGAGTAACTCTCTTAAAGTTACTCTTGGAGTAAGTGGATCCCCCCTCATATATATATATATATATATATATATATATATATATATATATAATTAAAATAAAACAATTTTGTTTGAAAATAAAATAAAATATATTTTAGAAAACTTCAATTTTAGAAACCTGATACCCTAAAGTACCATTCATCTCCCATTTCTCACTTTCGAAAACCTAAAGCAACCGCTCCGTTAGACTCGTCTCTGCCGGTCGCCGCCCCGTCAGTCTTGTCTCCGCCTGTCACTGCGTCGTGGTCTGGTCTCGCAGCTCGCTGTGGTCCCGTCTCATGGTATTGTCCGCTCGCCATGGTCTCCTCCGCTCGCCATGTTTCGCTTGCCGTGGTCGGAGAAGAAGGTTCAGATTTCCAAAACCCAGGTAAACTTTGTGGTCCCTATTTTGTTCCCCTGTTGACAACTTTTTCTATTACTTTTGTTGTGATACCATGCCATCATCTTTATTTTTTATTATGATATCAAGTCAATGATTGTCTGCTTTCTTCTATTTTTTATTTGTTAAAATGGTTTCTTCTATTTTTAATGTATATTGTGATGTCTGTTTGATCCTGCAACTTTTCATTTTTCTCTGTTTCTACTGCTTTGTTTTTGTTGGCTTCATATTTCCAAAAGAAAAGAAAACGATTCTGTTTCTGCTGTGTGTGTTAAGCCTGATACATGCGATGCGATGGGGCAATTAAATGTATTGTAAGCTGTAGAGTGTGATGCACTTTAGTTTATCCTTTCTGCTGCTTTGTTTTTGTATATTCTTTTGAGGCACTAATTTGCGACGGGGATTGGCTTCGCCACAAGTATAATTTAAAGAGAAAGTCAAAGGTTAAACTTTATATTTTGTCATATTTTCTTTCATATATCTGTTAACATTGTTATTTTAAAGTAATTTTATGTCTAATGACAAATTATTTTCTTATTTTGAAGGTGGATGGACACGAGGAGATCACCTTGAAGATTTGATGCATTTTTTATGATATAGTAACTTTGGGCAGCTTTAAATTTGCAGGATTTGTTTTTACAGAAACTGTTAACATGGTTTTTGATGATATAGTAACTTTGGGCAGCTTTAATTTTTTGGCTATTGAAATTTTGGGAGGGTATAGAACTTATAGGTTTTTGATGATATATTGAAACTTTGGGCAACTTTAATTTAGCTCTGTTACTGGATCAGTTTGAGGTGTTACTTTGACTAGGTATCTTTCTTTTCCAATAGCAGAGAACTTCATACTTCATACTATGTACAATTCCTTATTCTCTCTATTATTTTGTATTGTTTAGTGTTCACGCCATATTATGACTTCAATCACTTGATGTTAGTATTCTAGTTTCTATTTTCTTACTGATAACGCACAGGTTCAGATTATTTATACTGAATATTTGGAGTCTTTGGCAAATGGCCGATTTTATGCCTATTAGCCTATTTAGAGATAGGCCGAACAACCTATTTGAAGTCCTTTATATGAAATAGGCTTTTAAAAAGGCTAATAGGCCAGACCAGGCTTTTAAAAAGGCCAGGCCAAGCTTAAAATAAAGCCTTTCACAGGTAATAGGCCAGGCTCAGGCTTTCAATTTTTTAAATAGGCCAAGCCTATTTAAGCAAAGCCTGGCCTGGACTATTCCCACCCTTAGCCGTCGACCACTCCGATGCTGCAACAGTCACATGCCGTCGACGCCTCTTCGCATCCCTGTGAGCTTTGAGAAAAGAAGGGAGAAGAATGTGGCAAAGAAACAGGCGGCTGGGATGTTGCACAATTGCAAGGAGAAAGGGATAGACGGCAACAGACTAGAGGGGAAGCAAATTAGTTTTCGTGTAGAGTAAATACTCAAATTGGTCCTCGACAAAAATGTTGAGTCTCCAAAATGTCTGATGTGCATTTACCTTTTTTCTTTTTAAAGCAAAACAGCAAAAGGAGCCTCATTAAAACCTTTTGGTGCAAAACTCTCCTTAGGGATAAAAACACCAAAAAGGAAAGAGTGCTCCTAAAGTCCTTTTATTAATAAGAAAAGAAAAAAGAAAAAAGAAATACAAGAAACATGGGGGGCATATACCAAACCCATGAAAGAATTATCTAAATCTAAAGTTTAGATAACCAAACCGATTTCTAAAAAGATCAGTATGAATGAAACTTGGGGCAGAATTCCACCAAGAAAAGCCACTAATCGTAGTACCATGATTAGCTAAAAGATCTGCACAAGTATTTCCTTCCCTAAAAACATGAGAATAAATGAAGTGCATGTTTTTTGTGAGAGATAACACATTCAACCATCTATTTCTAATTTGCCAAACCAATGAAGAAGATGAAAAAGCACCAATTACCAAAGTTGAATCACATTCAAGCCACAAATGATGCCAACCTCTACTGTAAGCAGTTTCAATAGCCACAATAGCTCCCATTAACTCAGCAACAACGGCATAGGACACTCCAATGTTCAAAGCAAAACAGCCAAGGGAAGCAGAAAATTTGTCCCTAAATATTCCACCACAAGCAGCATTTTCTAGAGCACCATGAGCAGAACCATCAGTATTACATTTGATCCAATTAAAGCTTGGAGCCTTCCAAATAACTTCTATAATTACCGGAGCCTTACTCAGCTTTTGATTGACTGAGAAAGATTGCAAAATTTTGCTATCTGCAAGGTTGTGAAAAGAGAAACCTGAGGATAGATTACTAGCTAAAGAGATTGCTGATTTAGCTAAAGAAATAGCTGCTTGAATTGTCACTTTCCTTCCTTCAAAATGAGCTTGGTTTCTGCTGTACCATATAAACCAAAGAGCATTTGCAATTCCAGACTGAAAAATATCTCTAATTTGAGGACTTTTGTACTGATCAAGCAAAGACAGAACACACATAATCGAATTTGTGCATATACTGACAGATAAACAAGATTCAAGCCAAGACCACATTTTAGCTGCAAATTCACATTGAAAGAAAATGTGGTCGGTAGTTTCATAAGCTTTATAGCAAAGGCAGCAAATGGAAACAACACAACAACCTTTTCTCCTCAAAACATCATCAGAAGGCAGCTTATTATGAATAATTCTCCATATAAGAAGAGACCTTGAAGGAGGAATGGAATTGCACCAAATTTTAGCTCTCCAACTTACTTGTGTAACAATCAGGTGTAGATAATCATATGCAATTTTTAAGGATAGCTCACCAGATTTAGAGGCACTCCAAATGTAATAGTCAGAAACAGGATCAGATGGAATGATGGATTGCTCAATCTCAGCAGCAAGAGCATTAGACTTCTGAAAATGATCTCAGGAATTGACCATTTACCATCAATTATAAAATCCTTTACTTTGGAATGAAGAAAAGGATGTATATAATGAGGGATATTAAGCAATTCCACCACTAGCTTGCTAAGCCACTTGTCCAGCCAGAAATTACAAGAAGATCCGTCACCAATATGCCATTTTCTATTCTCCATAACTAAGCCGATGTTAGATTTCAGACCATGCCAAACTGAAGAAGAAATATGCAGGCTAGTAAAACTGTTTCTAACAAGCACCCTAGCTTTTAGCAGCTTTGACCATTGCTTATCAGAAGCAAACAAATCCCAAATCAATAAGAAGAGCAGCTTTGTTAATACCTTTAATGGATCTCAGTCCTAAACCACCAGCAGCCTTAGGAGAACAAACCAAAGACCAAGCAGCAGAAGCAACTTTTCTGACCATCACATCACCCGACCAAATGAAATTATTGAGCCAACTGTCCACCATTTTAAGTAGAGAAGCAGGCCAAGCATAAACATGGAAGGAATGCAGCAGCATACTCTGAATGACTGATTGAACAAGCTGGACTCTTCCCATGATTGAAAGTAAAGACCCTTTCCAAGTAGATAACTTGGATTTAATTCTATCAGATAAGGGTGCAAGTGTATTCTCCTTGGCTTAACTCTGAAAAGAGGGACACCAAGATAGATAAAAGGAAGATGACCAACACCAAAGCCAAGAATGCTGACTATTCTATGAAATCTGTTAGAAGCAATAGAACCATTATAAATTTTTGATTTTTCTTTGCTGATGAACTGACCAGAGGACATACCATATCTATTGAAGACATCCATGAGGTTCTCCATATTATTTTTGTTCCCTTTACAGAAAACTAGCAAGTCATCTGCATAAAGAACATGCGAAGGAACAGAATAACCCCTAGGACTAGACATAGGGAGGAGTTTTCCTTGCTGCACCAAAAGAGAAATAGATCTACTCAAAACTTCTTCAGCTAAACAAAATAGAAGAGGAGATAGAGGATCTCCTTGCCTTACTCCTCTCATACAAGAGAAAAAACCAACAGCATGACCATTAACAAGGATTGAAACCTTGGCTGATTCCAGAATCACTTTTATCCAATTGTAAAAAATAAGATCAAAACCAAAAGCTGCCAAGGTTTTCAGTAAGAAATCCCAATCCATTGTATTGAAGGCTTTTTTTAATATCAATCTTCATAGCTACATTCCCACTAAAACACTTTTTATCAAGCAAGTTCACTGCTTCAGATGCAACACAGATGCAATCTGAGATACTTCTTCCTCTAATAAAGCCCCTTTGATGTTTAGAAATGAGGGAAGGAGCAATAATGGCCAACCTATCTGCAAGAATTTTAGTGATAATCTTGAATTGATAATTAGCCAAAGCAATAGGCCTAAATTGATTGATGGAATCTGCATTTGGTATTTTTGGAATCAGGACCACATTATTGGAGTTCATATTGGGAAGCAACCAACCTTGTTAAAAAAACTGAGATACTGCATTGTAGACATCCCTTCCATCAATATCCCAATAGTTTTGGTAAAAGAAACCCCCAAAGCCATCTGGTCCTGGAGCTCCATTAGCATTCATTTCAAAAACTGCCTTCTTCACCTCCTCCCAAGTAGGCATGCTGATGAGATTTTTGTTAGCTTGATCAGTCACAGCAGTACTAATAACTTCATTGATTAAACCATTATCAATACAAGTGTTAGAACTAGCAAAAAGCTCCTGATAATAGCCGAGGATATGCTCCTCAATACCCTGCTGATTCTCCAAAATGAGCTCACCATTTTTCAACATAGTAATCTTCCTAGAAGCATGCCTAATTTTAGCTAACTTGTGAAAGTAAGCTGTATTCCTATCACCACAGGTATGCCAATCAACTCTAGACTTTTCCATCCAGAACATCTCTTGAGCATGAAGAGCTTGATTAAGCAAAAGCTGAGCAGAATCTTCTTGAACCAACAAATCATCAGATCTGCCATTAACAGAAATCTCATCCTGCACAGATTTAAGATGCATCATGGCAAGATCAACATTTTTGTGAACATCACCAAAACAATTTTTGTTCCAATCTCTGAGAACAGATTTTAAAGTCTTCAATTTTTGGGAGAGAATAAACATAGGGCAGCCAATCACCTCCTTCTTCCAGCAATCAGCAATCACAGCAGCACAATCCTTGTGAGATGACCACATTTTCATGAATTTGAATGAAGAGCTAAAATTTGGAATACCATTCTGAAGCTTGAGCAGAAGAGGATGATGATCAGAATTACATCTAGGCAAAGTGCAACAAGTAGAACTATTCCAATAAGAAAGCCAAGGATCATTACAAATCACTCTATCCAGTCTTCTTTCAGTATGAGCAACACTTCTTCTTCTGTTTGTCCAAGTGAACTCAGCACCAATAGTTGGCAAATGAATCAAATTGATAGCATCTGACCAAGATTTACTCATCACAAGCAATTCTAGAAGGTAGACTACTGCCTTTATGCTCATGAGCACCAACAATTGCACTAAAGTCTCCCAAATAGCACCAAGGATCATCAAAACTGCGACTCAATCGGATTAAATCATTCCAAAGAGATCTTCTAGAGATATAAGTTATGGCAGCATAAACAGCACTGAAGTACAAAAGCTGATTCTCCCAAAAAACAGAGAAAGTGACATGTTGAGCAGAAGCAACAATAACAGTGGAATCAATGGAGGTATTGCAAATACACCAAAGGTTAGGAATAATAGAATCCCTATCATTAGTAGCAAAAACCTTTAAATTTAGTCTAGTCCAAAAAGAAATTGGAAAATTACATAGATCCATCCAAGGCTCAGCAATCAAAATAATATCAGGCTTATTCTTCAAAATCATGTTTTTAAGAGCTAACCTTGTATCTTGGTTAGCTAAACCTCTAGCATTCCAAAAGAGAACCTTCATTATGCAAAGTTGATAAGGCTTGCTCGAGACCTAGTGTATCTAACCAGATCAGGCTTGACTTGATTCTTCTTTTTCAAGTTTCTCTTCTGGGATCTACTTTGAAACTTTGTGAAGTCTTTATCAGCATCAATGACAGAATTTGGCGGATCTCTTAAATATTTATCAGCTCTGCTTCCTGACTGCATCATATCAACAGACTGATTACCCTGATCCTCATCTGATGGTTTGCTCCAAAATTTGCCTAACTCATTAAGATCATCCACAACCACCTGACCAAAATTAAATTCCTCCACATTCTTTTGCATAACATCATTCTCCCTAGCATTCCTGACAGAAGAATTAGGGACATATTCCTCTGCATTATTTTGCCTAACCATTTTTTTTAAAGATATTTCGTTCTTACGTTTTCAAATCTCTTTCTCTTCGAGAATGCATCTGCTCAGGGGGCAGTTGAAGAAGCCTTTAGGCAAAACCAAAGGACAAACTTGCTTTTAACTATTTTTTTTTGTTCTTTTTAATACGTATTTGTAATTTTCTTTAAATTACCTTGTACACAGCCAATGATGGTTAAATACAATTACCTCCTCTGTTTTTCTTTTTTGATTATGACAAAAAAGGGAGAAAGTTAAATGAAAAATGTTTTAAGATGATATGCAAATATGATATCCGTCTGATATAGAAATATGATAAATAATATGTATCTTTTATTTTCTTTCTGTCTATGTTTTATTGCTTTCGATAATGTCAAAAGGGGGAGAAAATACTAAGATAAGACTAAGATAAAAAGATCAATGCTTTCAATGCTTATCTGGCTGATGCTTATCTGTCTGAGTATGTTGTAACAATGGAACAATGTTTAATCTGTCTGATCATGTTACAATTTTCTGATACATATACATGACTGCTTTATGTGAATTTTCTTAAGTTCATTAAATCATTTAACATGTTTTGTCATCATAAAAAAGGGGGAGATTGTTGAGTCTCCAAAATATTTGATGTGCATTTACCTTAGTTTTGATGAGATTAAAACAGTTATTCAATGATTTAATTGAACCCGTCTGTGGTGTTTAACTCGTCTACTCAGTGTGCAGATTAAAACATTAAGTGTCTATATGATCTGAGTTCTAGCGTGTTATCACTCGTCTGGATCTAAGGCAAAAGTTCATTCTTCTGAACAATGGAAAGTTCACTCGTCTGAACTAAGTAAAAGTTCACTCGTCTGAACTAGGAAAGTTCACTCGTCTGAACTAGGAGAAGTTCACCCGTCTGAACTATTAAAAGTTCACCCATCTAATGAAGTCTTCACCAGTCTGTTGACCAGCGTTGAAGAAATCCCTTCAACCCGTCTAATGAAGAAATCAACCGTTTGATCAAAGAAAGACTCACCTGTCTGAAAGACTACGCAACTGACGTCATTCTCTTTATTAAGAGTCAACCCGTCTAATGAAGTTACTCACCCATCTAGTGACTAACGTTGAAGAATATATTGGATGAAAGCTGTCTCGTCTCTGAAAAGGAACTTCAACAAAGTGCTTTGCCTGAACACAACTGCATCCTACATCAAAAGGGAAAGTCTTCTCTCTGATGGCAAAAAGCAAGTATAAAGACCTGCTAAGACCAAAGGTGTATCAGAAGTCTTCACCCTTCTGATGAGAGAGAACAAGCGAAGTTTTCAAGGCCTTAATGGCTGATCAGAACGACTCTTTGCATTTATTGAAGATCTGCAAAAAGCCAAGCCTTCAAACATTGTGTTTAACGGCTTTAAAATCTTGAAGCCTATTTAATGAAGAAGACTTTGAAGATTCAAGAAAGAGAAGCAAAGTAAAAAGAGAAGAGAACGAACAAAGCAATCAAAGAGCATTTACTCTGAGCATTTATATCTTCATTCTTTCATTATTTATTCTTCAATCATTTGAAGTTATTACGCAGTCATTTAGAACTTCACATTTAATACACTCGTTTGTGTGCTTGTGAAAGACTTGCAAATTGTAATTTATTTTACAACTTCTCTCAAACAAACCCGTCTGAGCCTGAAGAGGCTAGGTGTGCAAACAATACTTGTCTGGAGCCTGGAGAGGCTAGGTGTGCAAACAATACTCGTCTAGAGCCTGAAGAGGCTAGGTGTGAAAATAATACTTGTTTGTCCTGTAACCTAAATCAGTTATAGTGAGAAAACTTGGTGCTGCCAAGGACTAGACGCAACCTCATTGTTAAGGGGTGAACCAGGATAAAACCTGCTGAGTGATCTCTCTCCTTCCCTTAACTCTTTAGGTTGATTATTTATCTTAACTATCATCTAACTAAAGGGGTTTATAATTGTGTTTATCAAACCTATTTTCATCTTGCATGATTGTGTGTTTTCTGTGAAAAACTTCAGGCGAGTTATTAGTCTGATTGACCTGTCTAAGTTTACTCATCCATTATCACCCGTCTGTGCTTGTGAAAAAGTTTCGTAATTCCACATAAAATTGTCAAACACCATTCAACCCCCTTCTTGTGTTTGCATCTGTCTATTTCAGTTGGTATCAGAGCTCAACCTCTGGGTTGAGCACCTAACAATGTAGAGAAAAGATCCTGAAGAATGGACAATGAATTCTAGAGCAAGCTCAAGTGGGAACCCCCAACCTGAAGGAGGCTCCATGACCAGACCTCCATTCTTCAATGGTGCAAATTATAACTACCGGAAAGAAAGGTTTCACTGGTTCATCTTGTCAACAAAATCTGATGTATGGGATGTCATCACTGATGGTCCTTACACTCCTCAAAATAATGATGGCTCAGACAAGCCCAAGGCTCAGTGGACACCTGCAGAAAAGACAAGATGGGATCTAAACCCTAAAGCCAGATATGCTATAATCTGTGCTCTCCGTCCAGAAGAATTTGAAAAGGTATGTGCTTGTGATTCTGCTAAAGAAATGTGGGACTCCTTATCTGTCACACATGAAGGAACTGCAAAGGTAAAAGAATCTAAAATTTCTATTCTTGTTAGAAAATATGAATTGTTCACCATGGATGAAGGTGAATATGTTGCTCAAATGATTGGTAGATTCCAAACTATTATTAACGGTTTGAAATCTCTTGGTAAAATATATACTAATGCTGAGAAAGTTGCTAAGATACTCAGAATTCTTCCAAGGCAGTGGAGACCTCTTGTCACTGCTATATCTCAAGCCAAGGATCTCACCTCCTTTACTATGAATGAACTACTTGGCACACTCACTGTTCATGAGCAAGAGCTCAATGAAGATGTGTCAATCAAAAAGAGCAAAGCCATTGCTCTAAAAGTTGATCTAAAGGCAGCTAAAGCCTTAAAAGCTTCAAAGGCAGACGAGTCTGACTGTGACATAGACGAGTCTGATGATGAGGATTCTGATGATGATGAAGAGACTTCTCTCATGACCAGAAAGATGAAAAAGCTCTAGAGAAAGAAGAAGTTCATAAAGGAGAAGCCTTTCAGAAAATTCAACAAGGAATCAACATGAACAGACAAAAGCCCTATTGTCTGCTATGAGTGCAAGAAGCCTGGTCACATCAAACCTTAATGCCCTCTTTTAAAGAAAGCTTCCAAAAAGAAATTCTTCAGAAAGAAGAAAAAAGGAATGATGGCCACATGGGAAGATCTTGAATGCTCATCTTCTGAAGGAGAAGAGACAGAAGAGGAAGCCAATCTCTGTCTGATAGCCAACATAGATTCAGAACCTGAAACTGAGGTACATTCTGAACTTGAGGAATTGCATGATGCTTATGATGAGCTGGTAGAGGAATCCAAAGGCTTATCTAAGGCCTTCAAATCCCTCAAGAGAGATTATGTTAAACTCCTCAGTGAGCATAAACAAAAATCTCAAGAGTGTGAGATGCTGCCCAAAGAGAATAGCCAGCTGAGGACTGAAAAATCTGATGAAGCTTCGATCTCAAGTGAAACATCACATTCTGAAGAAGTTGTCACACTTCAACAGAAAGTGAAGGAGCTCACTTCTGATCTTGCTAGATTTGTTAATGGCAGAGATAATCTGACAAAACTGCTAGGATGTCATAGACACTCTCTTAACAAAAAAGGCATTGGATATGATCATCAAGCTAATCATAAAGTATCAACAAAATCTTCAACTGTCTATGTTAAACCCACTCCAGTTAGAATTAGACCCGTCTGTAACTTCTGTGGAAAAGCTGGACATGTTATGTCTAAGTGTTTTCACAAGAAGAAAAGGAAGTCTTCACAGACTCCTAGAACTAACAGAAAAGGACCTAGAAAAATATGGGTACCCAAAGATAAAATAATTTCTGTTGCAGACATCCTTAATAGGACAAAGCAGACGCCTCTGCTGGTACCTGGACACTGGCTGCTCGCGACATATGATAGGAGAAAGGTCTATGTTCCAAGACCTCCAGTCTAAAAATGGTGGATTTGTTGCCTTTGGAGGCAATCAAAAAGGAAGAGTAATTGGTGTTGGTATAATTGGTGGTAAACCCCCGCTTCCCTCAATCTCTAATGTGCTTATGGTTGAAGGACTAAGACACAATTTACTTAGCATAAGTCAATTATTTGATAGTGAATTTGATGTCTCTTTCACTAAGAATGAATGCATAGTCAAAGACAAGAGTGGCAAGACCCTCTTTTCAGCTAATAGACAGCAAAATCTTTATAAGATTGAGCTAACTGAACTCTCAGATCAAAGTTTAACCTATCTGATGTCTAAAGAGGATGAAAGATGGTTATGGCACAAGAAACTAGGACATGCTAGTATGAAACTTATTTCGAAATTGAAAAAGGATAACCTTGTGAGAGGATTGCCTGACATTAGTTTCAAGAAAGATGTTTTATGTGATGCATGTCGGAGAGGTAAACAAGTAAAATCAAGTTTCAAATCAAAAAACGTTGTGTCAACCTCTAGACCTCTTCAGCTGTTACACATGAATCTGTTTGGACCCGTTGGTGTTGCCAGTTTAGCTGGAAGGAAATATGGCTTTGTCATTGTTGATGACTATTCTAGATTTACATGGGTACTTTTCTTAACCCACAAGGATGAGTCCTTTAAGGCCTTCTCTGTATTCTGTAAGAAAGTACAAAATGAGCAAGGTTTCTGTATTTCTACCCTTAGAAGTGATCATGGGGGAGAATTTGAAAATGAGCAATTCAAACTGTTCTGTGAAGAGAATGGAATCTCTAACAACTTCTCTGCACCTAGAACTCCACAACAAAATGGAGTGGTTGAGGGAAAGAACAGATCTCTGCAAGAGATGGCTAGATCAATGCTCAATGAAAATAATCTCCCTAAGTACTTCTGGGCTGAAGCAGTAAACACTGCATGTTATGTGCAAAATAGAATACTTATAAGGTCTATCCTAAAGAAGACTCCTTATGAATTGTGGAAAGGTAGAAAACCCAACATATCGTATTTCCATGCATTTGGATGTGAATGCTTCATCCTAAATACCAAGGATCAACTTGGAAAGTTTGATTCCAAGGTAGACAAAGGTATCTTCATTGGATATTCTGAAGTGTCTAAGGCATATAGAGTTTTTAACTCTAGAACCTCTGTTGTTGAGGAATCCATTCATGTAAATTTCAATGATAATTTAAAGACTGATAGGGAACTATCAGATCTAGAAGATGATCTTGTAGGACTTGACCTTACCCAGCAGACGAGTCAACAGCCAGACGTATCAAAAATTGAATCTGCTGAGGAATCTATTAGACAAGTGGAGCAGACGAGTCATCAGGCAAGTCAACATTAGCATGATGATCTCAGAAGAGACTGGAAATTCAAAGCTCATCATCCTGAAGATCTTATCATTGGAAGTCCCTCTGAAGGTGTTAGAACCAGATCTGTCTTAAGAGAGTCAAGCAATATGGCTTTTTATCTGAAACTGAACCAAAGCATATTGAGGAAGCTCTTGAAGATGAAAGCTGGATTCTTGCTATGCAAGAAGAACTTAATCAGTTCAAAAGGAATGATGTCTGGAAACTTGTCTCCAAACCAACAGACAAGTCTGTTATTGGAACAAGATGGGTTTTCAGAAACAAGCTAGATGAAGATGGCAAAGTCGTCAAAAATAAAGCAAGGTTAGTAGCTCAAGGCTACAACCAACAAGAAGGTATTGACTATACTGAGACTTTTGCACCTGTAGCTAGAATAGAAGCTATTCGCATACTCATGTCATATGCTGCACAACATCAAATTACTTTATGTCAAATGGATGTAAAGTGCTTTTTTAAATGGAATAATTGAAGAAGAAGTTTATGTTAAACAACCTCCTGGTTTTGAAGAAAATGAAAAACCAGATGGATGTAAAAAGTGCTTTTTTAAATGGAATAATTGAAGAAGAAGTTTGTGTTAAACAACCTTTTGGTTTTGAAGATAATGAAAAACCAGATCATGTTTTCAAACTTAAAAAAGCTTTATATGGTTTAAAACGAGCACCTAGAGCATGGTATGATAGACTTAATTCTTTTCTTATGAATAATGGCTTTATAAGAGGAAAAGTTGATACAACTTTATTTAAGAAATGCTCAAAAGATCACTTCATAATAGTTCAAATATATGTTGATGATATTATTTTTGGAGCTACTAATGAAAAATTGTGCAAAGAATTCTCTAAGTTGATGCAAGCAGAATTTGAAATGAGCATGATGGGAGAATTAAAGTTCTTCCTTGGACTGCAAATCAAGCAGACGAGTGATGGTATCTACATCCATCAACAAAAGTACATCAAGGAAATTTTAAGGAAGTACAAAATGGATAGCTCAAAGATCATGAAAACTCCCATGCAAACTAATGGTAATCTAAGCAAAGATGAGGAAGGTAAAAAGGTAGACCCAACTGTCTACAGAGGTATGATTGGATCTCTTCTTTATCTAACATCTAGCAGACCTGATATTCAGTTTAGGGTTTGTTTGGGAGTTTGGAGGGAAAAGGAGGGGAGGGGAAGACATTTTGAGAGTTTTTTAGAAGAAAGAATGGTGTACAAAATTTTAAAAGTCCTCCAAATCCCTCCAAAATCCTCCTCTAGTTCATTTTTTTATTTCCCCCAAATTGGGGGATTTTGATTCTTTTATTGGAAAATAAACCCCCATGCAAGATAGGGGACTATCCTCCCTTCCTCATCCCTTTCCCCTCCCTTGTACCTCAAACTCCTCCTCTCCATTCCCTTCCAAACTCCCAAACAGACCGTTAGTGTCTGTATGTGTGCTAGATTCCAATCTGATCCCAAAGAATCTCATCTTAAGGCTGTTAAAAGAATCTTTAGATATTTGCTTGGAACTACTAATCTTTGTTTAATGTATTTGAGAACACAAGATTACAGATTAGTTGGTTTTTGTGATGCTGACTTTGCTGGAGATAGAATTGAAAGGAAAAGCACCAATGGAGGATGTCACTTCATTGGAGAAAACTTAGTCTCCTGGTCAAGCAAAAGACAGACGACTATCGCACTTTCAACTGCAGAAGCAGAATATGTCTCTGCTGCAAGTTCCTGCTCACAGCTATTATGGGTAAAACATCAATTCGAAGATTACTCTATATTGGAGCATAATATACCTGTCTGCTGTGATAATTCAAATGCTATTTACTTAACTAAGAATCCCATACAACATTATAAGGCTAAGCACATAGAAATCAAACATCACGTCATAAGAGATTATGTTCAAAAAGGTGTATTTAATGTTAAGTTTGTTAAAACTGAAAATCAATAGACTGATATCTTTACAAAACCATTAGCTGGGGATAGGTTTAAGTATATAAGAGATAACTCGAATATACACTGCATTGTTGAATAACCTGTCTAATGTGTATTGCATTACCTGTTTGTGTTTAACCGTCTGACTCTATAAGTCATACTCATATTTGAAATAATTTTCTTTTAAATGGTTATTATCTTTAATGCCATTTCTTTCTCTGAGGCAAAATGTGTACATGACTGTTTTTATTTTAAATCTAAACTTTTTTTTTAAAACCTCCATCTTTTTGTTGTTTTCATTTAAAATAAAACCGTCTTTGGACTTTAAAAAGGGAAAACCTTTTTTTTAAAGATATTTCGTTCTTACGTTTTCAAATCTCTTTCTCTTCGAGGATGCATCTGCTCAGGGGGCAGTTGAAGAAGCCTTTAGGCAAAACCAAAGGACAAACTTGCTTTTAACTCTTTTTTTTTTTATTCTTTTTAATAATTATTTGTAATTTTCTTTAAATTACCTTGTACACAGCCAATGATGGTTAAATACAATTACCTCCTCTGTTTTTCTTTTTTGATTATGACAAAAAGGGGAGAAAGTTAAATGAAAAATGTTTTAAGATGATATGCAAATATGATATCCGTCTGATATAGAAATATGATAAATAATATGTATCTTTTATTTTCTTTCTGTCTATGTTTTATTGCTTTTGATAATGTCAAAAGGGGAAGAAAATACTAAGATAAGACTAAGATAAAAAGATCAATGCTTTCAATGCTTATCTGGCTGATGCTTATCTGTCTGAGTATGTTGTAACAATGGAACAATGTTTAATCTGTCTGATCATGTTACAATTTTCTGATACATATACATGACTGCTTTATGTGAATTTTCTTAAGTTCATTAAATCATTTAACATGTTTTGTCATCATAAAAAAGGGAGAGATTGTTTAGTCTCCAAAATATTTGATGTGCATTTACCTTAGTTTTGATGAGATTAAAACAGTTATTCAATGATTTAATTGAACCCGTCTGTGGTGTTTAACTCGTCTACTCAGTGTGCAGATTAAAACATTAAGTGTCTATATGATCTGAGTTCTAGCGTGTTATCACCCGTCTGGATCTAAGGCAAAAGTTCATTCTTCTGAACAATGGAAAGTTCACTCGTCTGAACTAAGTAAAAGTTCACTCGTCTGAACTAGGAAAGTTCACTCGTCTGAACTAGGAGAAGTTCATCCGTCTGAACTATTAAAAGTTCACCCGTCTAATGAAGTCTTCACCAGTCTGTTGACCAGCGTTGAAGAAATCCCTTCAACCCGTCTAATGAAGAAATCAACCGTCTAATCAAAGGAAGACTCACCTATCTGAAAGACTACGCAACTGACGTCATTCTCTTTATTAAGAGTCAACCTGTCTAATGAAGTTACTCACCCGTCTAGTGACTAACGTTGAAGAATATATTGGATGAAAGTTATCTCGTCTCTGAAAAGGAACTTCAACAAAGTGCTTTGCCTGAACACAACTGCATCTTACACCAAAAGGGAAAGTCTTCCCTCTGATGGCAAAAAGCAAGTATCAAGACCTGCTAAGACCAAAGGTGTATCAGAAGTCTTCACCCTTCTGATGAGAGAGAACAAGGGAAGTTCTCAAGGCCTTAATGGCTGATCAGAACGACTCTTTGCATTTATTGAAGGTCTGCAAAAAGCCAAGTCTTCAAACATTGTGTCTAACGGCTTTAAAATCTTGAAGCCTATTTAATGAAGAAGACTTTGAAGATTCAAGAAAGAGAAGCAAAGTAAAAAGAGAAGAGAACGAGCAAAGCAATCAAAGAGCATTTACTCTGAGCATTTATATCTTCATTCTTTCATTATTTATTCTTCAGTCTTTTGAAGTTATTATGCAGTCTTTTAGAACTTCACATTTAATACACTCGTCTGAGTGCTTGTGAAAGACTTGCAAATTGTAATTTATTTTACAACTTCTCTCAAACAAACCCGTCTGAGCCTGAAGTGGCTAGGTGTGCAAACAATACTTGTCTGGAGCCTGGAGAGGCTAGGTGTGCAAACAATACTCGTCTGGAGCCTGAAGAGGCTAGGTGTGAAAATAATACTTGTCTGTCCTGTAACCTAAATTAGTTATAGTGAGAAAACTTGGTGCTGCCAAGGACTGGACGTAGCCTCATTGTTAAGGGGTGAACTAGGATAAAACCTGCTGAGTAATCTCTCTCCTTCCCTTAACTCTTTAGTTTGATTATTTATCTTAACTATCATCTAACTAAAGGGGTTTATAATTATGTTTATCAAACCTATTTTCATCTTGCATGACTGTGTGTTTTCTGTGAAAACCTTCAGACGAGTTATTAGTCTGATTGACCTGTCTAAGTTTACTCGTCTATTATCACCCGTCTGTGCTTGTGAAAAAGTTTCTTAATTCCGCATAAAATTGTCAAATACCATTCAACCCCCTTTCTAGTGTTTGCATCTGTCTATTTCAAAAAATCATGGTGACATTTTGGTCCTTGAGAAATGAAAAATACTAATTTGGTCATCAAGAATGTAAAATGCGGGTCAAAATAGTCCTTGACAGGGACTAAAATGTCTCTCAAAATTATCCTAAAAAGGATCAATTTGACCTACATTTTACATTCTTGAGGACCAAATTAGTATTTTCCATTTCTCAAGGACCAAAATGTCATCATGTTTTTTTGTCAATGACCAGTTTGGACCTTTATTCTTTAGTTTATTACACATTTTGACCTAGGCTTGATAGTTATTGGGCTTTTTATTTAACCAAAAGACTAAAAGAGGCCGGTCCGTATTGGACTTTCAATAGCATGTTGATGATTTTTAAACCCTTTTAAAGCCATTTTAGAAAAATAAAAAATCTTAATTCTCCAAATAGGAAAGAGAATCTGTATAATTTTTTTTTGGTGAAATAGAGAATCTGTATGACAAGGAAGCCTTTAATTTATTTATTTATATATATTATTTACTTATTTATTTATTTATTTATTAGTCATTCGGTTTAACTGTTGGTTGAACCGGTTGAACCAATTGAACCATGACCCGAAGGTCTCACCGGTTCGATTTCCGGTTTGGTTCTTAAAACATTGGTGTCAATGGATCCTAACTCATACACTATACCTTTCTTTAAAAATGAACCTAATATTAGGGGTGTTCGCGGATTGGATTGGATCGGTTTTGAGCCAAAAAATCATCTGATCCAATCCAATCAAATGCGGTTTGGATTGGATTGGATAATTCGGTTTTACTGATATATAGTTACATAGTTATATTACGTCAAAGACATATCAAATACACCATATCAAAATGTCTAACAACGTTTTTCAACATCCCATAAAAATATTTTTCACCATATCATTAATGCAGTTCTAGTTCTTAAGTACATGCATGAAATCTTCTAGGTACATGAATAACTATTGATTCCTAGGTACATGGATAACTATACAAATTCCAATACATTTATTTGACAATTCAAACAAAAATATTAAAAAGAATGAGGGTGTTCATTCATAAAATTATAAAAATAATGCTTAAGTATGAGTAATACTATAATTTCAAAAAGAATAGTATATGTATATAGTAGGTCGGTTTGAATTGGATTTGATCAATTTTAACTAGGGGATCCGAAATCCGATCCAATCCAATGAAAAAAAAGTGGTTTTTGTGATTTTCGATTTGTTCGGTTTGGTTTTTTCGGTTTGAATTGGTTTGGATCGGTTGATGAACACCCCTATCTAAGATAAACTTGAAATGCAATATCTCTTTCATAAAATGAAATATTGTATATTTTTTATGAGAATCTCATGTATCGTAATTTTGGCACTAAGGAATCGCAATGAAACACAACCAAGTTTAAATAGGCAACATAATAAATAGGCTTAATTGCACTTTTCGTCCCTCAACTTTTTTAAATGTGCGATTTTGGTCCCTCAAAAGTTGTAATTCCACATTTAGTCCTTTAATTTGTTAAATTGTAGAAAATCAGTCCTTTTGAGGCTGTTTAGACATAGTCCTTTTTAGACTGTTTAGACATATTTGACAAAAATTGAGGGACCACCATTCGTCGCCGGAAATCCTCTCCCTAAACCAAAATCTGAAAAAAATCATCGGAGTCTCACTCTCTTCTCCTCTCTCTTGCTCTTCTTTTCTTCTCGCTCTTTGTTCTCCCTCCCTTCATTTTTTTCCACCTTTCCTCACCATAAAACTTATATTTTTATGTCTTTTTCTTCTTTGCGCCACCACCACCCACCTACACATTTCTCTTTCGTCATTTCATGGTTAGGGTTCATAAATTGGGGGTTTTGCTTCTCCAAGGTAATATCGCAAAATTCTTGTGCCTTCTTGCTTATTTCTTTCATTGATGGCATGTTTCATTGCAACTATAGTGTCTATATCATGGTTGTTTATGATTTTTGACATTATTGGTAGTTGGTGCTTGATGGGCTTATGTGTTATTCTAATTTCGAGGGTTTTTGATTCGTTGGATTATGATGTGTTCATGTGCTTAGCTGCTCTCATTGTTCATGTCCATGGTTTTGGAGGGAAAGAAGGAAGGAGGGAGATAAGGAAGAAGAGAGAGAAACGATTTCCGGTGGGTATACCCAGTTTCCGATGGGTATACCCAGATTTCGGTGAATTAACACCAGAGATCTAATACCGTTATAACGGTGTTGACGGAAAGGACCAACTTGGAACGATTTTAAAAGTTAAAGGACCAAATCGGGACGAAACTTAAAAAAAGGACCAAATCGAAAATTAAAATATATATAAGAGAATAAAAGAAATTTTAGCCTATTATTAATTAATGAAATGAAGTGAAAGAGAAAGAAGCAAAATACCAAACGGCATATGAAATATTACATGCTACATAAAGTTGTTTGCATATCTATTGTGGCTCCCTCACAAGAAGATAATTTTTCATCTCAACAAATTGAATTAACTATTAGAGATATATGTTTAGTTTCTAGTATATAAGCCACCATTGTTGGATCATTGTATCGTTTTATTCATTTGTATCATTTTTATTCATTCAATCAATACACACTTTAGATTTTCTCTCAACTTCTTCCATGTGTGCCATGTTTCCTAACATGGTATCAGAGCGATATCATCCACCTTAAACATCTCTTTCCGCTGCATTCTCTTTTCTTTTTCATTTTTTAGTTTATTTTCTTTTCCTTGACAACTTTCCCGAGAAAATCCCAAAACACGATGTGATTTTTTCTCACCTTCAAATCTAGTTTTCTTTCTTTTCTTTCTCCTTTTTATCTTCGTTTCTTCTTGCTGTTTCACTTTTAGAGCTGAGTACTTTTACCTTTTTTCTCTCTCTGAGACTTAGATCTCTCTCTATTTTCTCTCTCGAAATCTTTTTCTCTTTATCCTCTTTTACAATTTCTTGGTTCTTCTTGTTTCTATTTCCGCATAGCTGGTTTGTGATATTCTTTTTCAAATCAGGTTTTTTTTTTTTCGTTTCGCGTTTGGTTTTGGGACAACCCCTCCTCAGAGGTCCCATTTAATAAACCAAACTAATATTCTTAGCGTTATTAGTGAAGCGTGCTTATAGAAATGCGAAAGATTTAAACAACCTAAACATACACTGATACCACACACACACACACACACACACACACACACACACACACACACACACACACACACACACACACACACACACATATATATATATATATATATATATATATATATATGTATGTATATCATAACAGAAGCGGAAGTATTGGCTCTCTCAGTAGAGCCTACAAGACAAACACGACTTTATCACATCAGAGTACGCAACTACTACATATACAAACCGAAGTATGGTAAACAAAAAGGTACACAAAACCTCCTCTCCTGGCCCCAAAATACATTTCGCTCAACCTTATATTGGCCATAACAAAAACTAGGACCATCTACCCGACAAAGGCTCTAACGGGGATATCAAGTACTCCCCACAGACGCTCGCTGCCTCCGACGATAGACCTGCAGCGCCTCGTACTTTGTCGAAGTCTATGACATAACGATCCTACGCTGATGATACTCTCTCATCCTTCGCTCGGCACGACGGTGTCGACCTCGAGCCACAAAACCTTTACTCGAAGATGCATGAGATCTTCAAGCAGTATCGGAGTCATGATTGATAGTCCCATGGCCTGTTCCGTAGCCTCTCCAGTGGTAATCGTTGAACGATACAGAAGACTCCAGCCAAGTGGCTCCTTGATGAACCCCATGCTCTGAAGTATACGATAGTCGGTCCCGTATATACCACCTATCGCTGAGAGTAGTCAATCTCCTAGTAGCGGTCGTCGTCCTTGTGCAGAAGCTCAAAATCCCCCAGCACTGGGATTCGTGGCTCTCCCACCAGCATCAGGTTCAGCAGGTGTGCCATCAATCTCCTCAGGCAAATCCTCAACAAAGTCTTCTCGTGCGGTCGTAAAGATAACAAAACACGACATAGAGAAGAATACGGGAGATAAGAAAATGCAATACATCATAAAATAGGGAAACAACTATAAAGTTAAATATATAGATAGCCACACACGGACAACATATAATGTCAAGCATTCATCTTCCAAGTTAATCGTTCTTAACTAGTGTCTTTCACACTCATGCAACTAACTGCTATGTGAACGCGGTCATGACGCGATATCCCCGACAGATCAAGATGTCACATTCATCACTATGCCACCCCCCGTAATGTAAAGTGTCCGGCCAGCCCTCTCGACTCAACCCAACTCACGGCTGCGACATATCTCCCCTCGCAGGTCAGGCCAGGATATTCATCCGTCAACAAATCAACTCGCAATCACGACCATCTACCCGCAAGTACGATTGATCGCCCGTTCGCCAATACAGTGATGAATAACAACAATGCGGCATGAACCTCACTGACTCATCTCGGGATCAACTACTTAGTGTCTTAACCACAACTTGTACACAACTACAACCAACTGCCCCCGACAGATTAGGGTGCCCATTTCTCATCTCATCATAATCATATCAATAAGATTTCTAGGTTGAGCACTACAACGCATATATCCTCAAATTTCCTCACCACATGGTCATCACCTAATTTATCAGGATCATTGCCTATCTCTCCTCATGCAATAGTGGTCACAACAATCAAGCAACAGTAATCATGATAAATAACATATTCATAATTTCCGTATAATCAACTTATAGGCATATACTCAAGTAACCCTAGAGCATGTTACTAAGCACAATATTCACATCAACACGTATCTCATGGTAGGCATATCAACATAGGAAGCATGCAACCTCGATTTATCATAAATCAACCTCTCGGCGATAAACATAAAATGCCTAAAACTACATGGGTACCACCAACTAGTAGTTGCCAATGTGAGTTAGTTGTTGTCGGTTACTCGACCACTAGTAGGGTTTAGGTCGCCCTACGCATATCAATATATATTATTTTATTTTTGCCTCCCAGATGAATTGTGGTTCTTTCTCCCACTTGATAGTAAATATAGCAACAATCACGAACACAACGAGCCTCCAAAGCTCCCTCTACAGCCGCAGCCTAGCTCCTCCAAAGGGTCCCAAATGCAACTCAGAAACTTGCCCTAATTACGGAAACAACACATAGACTATAACATTAACCCTAGAACGAAGTTAAAAAGTGAATAGAAGCTAGAAACGATAGAAGAACATTGTAAAGCTACAATGTAGGTAGGTACGGAACCTCGGCTTACCTTTGACGAATCAAATAAATAAATTAGTAGAATTGAAGTAGAAGTCGAGCTGATCATGAATACATGATCAGAATCGAAATCAAATGCACAAACGGAGCACAAACTTGGATCAAAGTTTAGAACCTGGCTCTACACTCTCACTCTCGAATTCTCTGTGCTTAAGGTCTGGAAAAACTTCTCCCGTGGTGAAAATGAAAACTATTTATAGAGGTAAAACTCTACTAACAACGCTTTAGCGTTCTGATCTCCACGCTTTAGCGTTCCAACGCTTGAGCGTTGGCTTCTCCCACTTGCTAGCTGCGACGTGTGACTGACATGTGTCACTTTATGTCCCATCACTGCTAGTTTCTTGGTCAAAGTGGCCACGCTTTAGCGTCCACAAAACTCCACGCTAGAGCGTTAGTACACTAGAGTGTTGGGTCTGGCCACACTTGAGCGTTCTGCCCAGATCCACGTGCTCTTCACTATTTTTTTCTCCAATTCAACCTTGACCCTCAATATATCTTCTAAGAATACTTCCAAGCATAATAACGCTTACCAAAATTAAACACATGTACATTCATATATCAATTAAGGTTATGGAAATGAGGATGTTACATTTCCATCCCCCCTAAAAGAAATTTCGTCCTCGATATTTGACATACCTTAGAACAAATATGGATATTATTGTTGCATATCTTCTTCACGTTCCCAAGTGGCATCTCCTGTGGCTTCATCCCATATGACCTTAACAAACAGAATATGTTTACCTCGGAGTTCTTTAATCCTTCTATCCGCGATCCTTACTGGTAAGGCCTCATATTCTAGGTTCTCTCTCAACTGTATTCACTCTGATTCTAAGATGTGTGATGGATCGGGGTAATATTTCCTCAATTGAGAGACATGAAAAACATCATGAAGATTGTATTAGTTTGGAGGTAAAGCAATATGATAGGCTACATGACCAATTCGACGAAGAATTTGAAATGGTCTGATGAATCTAGGAGTAAGCTTTCTAGACTTGATTGCTCCGCCAATTCTAGTCCTTGGAGTCATTCTTAGAAAAATGTGGTCTTCTTCCTGGAATTCTAAAGGTCTTCTCCTCTTGTCGGTATAGCTCTTTTGTCTATCTTGTGTTACTTACATCTTTTCCCTTATCTTCTTGATTTGTTCCATCATTTGTTGTACTACCTCCGGTCCCAATACTTGACTTTCTCCCATCTCATACCAACACAACAAGGTTCTACATTTCCTTCCATACAACGCTTCATAGGGTGCCATCCTTATACTCGAATGAAAACTGTTGTTGTAGGTGAACTCAATCAACGGTATGAACTCGTCCCAACTTCCTGTGTGTTCTAACACACAAGTTCTTAAGAGATCTTCCAATGATAGAATCGTTCGTTCTGACAGACCATTCGTCTGAGGATGATAAGCAGAACTTAACCTTAACTTAGTTCCCAAAGCCTTATGTAGTTGCTTCCAGAATCTAGGTGTAAATCTAGAATCTCTATCGGAAACAATACTAGAAGGCACTCCATGTAACTGTTGGGGTTTCAAGAGGGATAATTTTCAAAAACCTCTTGAGTGGAAAAACCCCTTTACAAAAGGACCATGCATTGCACATAAATCACAAGGATATTGTGTTTACCTCTTGAAGCGTAGCTTTACCGCGAACACTGTGAGCGCGCCAACCACACCGGTTAGTCAAAAACGCTGCTACTTGTGATGCTCATAACTTTCGCTCTAACCTCGTAACATAAAAATGAACGGTGAAGACGTAGAACTACATGTCACGAACCTGCTGTCGAAATTTTAGTCCGATCCAATGGTTAACGAATCTCGGATTGCGAGATTACGATAACTGTCCAGTCATAACCACGATAAGGAAAGGCTTCTCTATCACCAGTATTGCAAAGTAGCAATACCTCTACTCAGTCCACGCGAGCAAACCAACGTCAGAGATAGCGTAGTGCTAGCTATCAGGATTGGGAGAGGCACGACACACATAGAGAGAAAAGAGGGCACGCCTGTCAAGGGTGTACAACGGCCGTTATAAGTACTCTGTATTATGTGTACCTTATGTGACGTGCACAGCTTACTAATAATTGTCACTCACTTAACTTAACCCAGTTGGGCTACTGTACGCTACAGGTCCAATGTTTAATTATTAATGAAATCATATTTAATTAATCAATTAAACTGATCCCATTTTTATTATTAATTAAATCATATTTAATTAATCAATTAAATTAATTATCTAAACATTTTCTCTATGCGTGTGACCTATAGGTTCTCAATTAATTGGAAATAATATTAATTATTATTAATCATATTAATAATCAATTAATATTATAAACAATGAACGACATCTAGCAATACATCATTGCTACCCAATTAATTAGAATATTGGTGATACAATTAAAACCTTATTGTAACCATATATAATGTCCAGTCAACGTCCTTTCGTCTCAATGTTTTAATTGAACACAAGGCATAAATATGTCATCCTTGTTAAGTTCAATTATTTATTTCTTGATCTAGTAATTGACATACGATCATGTGGGCCCAATATCTCATATTGTCCACCTTAGCATGGTCATGCATTTCTACGTCGCACACCATCAAGAGGCCTTTAGACATTATCTCTGTTATGTAGGAGGGGCGAATCCTATCTACATCACTCACATTCCTCAACATGTTTCAGGCCCAATAACTATCTTTATAGTTGTCCTGTTACAGACAACGTTTAATAGTATTAAAGCCTACAACTTCATATGTTAGGAATCGTAGTGACTTCAAGTCGAAGGACTACTTCACTATGGTCACCATGAGAATCGTTTATGATACTTACATAACTATTATGCAGCGTTGTCATAGCGGGTCACTCTAATATAAATATTCCACAAATATTTATACCTATGTGAAGACTTGATATCTTATATCTATGACCTGTGAGATGTGGTCATCAATACACTCATATAATAGTCTCAATGTATTATTATTGTCTTTATTAATAATAATACTTGACTATGGATATTTAAGAATAGTGTTCTATAATTCAATGGCATCTCACGGTCAAGTCATACTTGACATTCCATTAAATGAACTACTTATTCTAAGGACTTTATTATGCTATAAATATGATCATCAAATATAACATAATAAATAAATGCCTTATACATATATCAAATATATGATCAAAGTCATGATACAAATGATTATCTATTCAAAATAGATTGGCCACTAGGGCTTACCCCAACCGTAACCTCACTACTTCCTTGATGTAGATTTGGGTTAACCTTTCCAAAGTATAACTTTCACCAATAGGCAAGAAGTGAGCACACTTCGTCAACCTATCAACGATCACCCAAATAGCATCATGCCATTTTGTAGTTCTCGGTAAACAAGCCACAAAATCCATAGCTATACCATCCCACTTCCATTCTGGGATATCCAAAGATTGCCATAGTCCTGTTGGCTTTTGATGTTATATCTTTGCCTTCTGACAAACCAAACAAGCCAACACATACTATGCCACTTCCTACTTCATTCCACGCCATCAAAACATCTTCTTCAAGTCTTGATACATCTTGGTAGCTCCGGGATGAAAACTCAGCATACTCTTGTGCGCTTCATCCAATATCATCTTTCTAAGCTCCACATCCATTGGCACACAAATCCTATTACCATATCTCAGGATTCCTTCTTTATCTTTCTTAAACTCAAAATGTCGACCATCAGCTACTTGTTCCTTCATATTCTGAAGATACTGATCAACCTCAGACGAATTTTGAATAGGTCTTCTTAAATTCAGGTCATTCGGAGTTGTTGAAAATGAATTTCGTAAATACCGATATGTTAAGATGCTCCAAAAGCCCCGTCGAGATGTGGCTACTGTCATGCATGCTTTGATGTATGGAATAGTGTAGTTGAGGCGTTGAATTAGCATTTTGAATAGGAAAATATAAAACAATTTTAAACAAAGCGAAAACAAAATCGTCCAACCGAATCTGATCTCCTTTTAATCCGATTGGATCGAGTCAGATTTGATACTGTAACCGATTCGATCCAAACCGCATCGTAGCTTACTTTCAGGTATAGATTGGACAACTTTTTGCCTTAAAAATCGATCCAAACCGAACCGCAAACGCCCTCGGGTGCGTATAAAGGATGGGTGACCTCCTGGGAAGTCCTCGTGTTGCACCTCACCACTTTTTTTCAATTTTTCCTTGGACGACCCTGACCATAACTCTGGAATTTTGGGATCGCAATATCAGGGAAGGAAGAAAATACCGAAAGCGGCCTCAAAACAAGGCTCCCACATATTGACACTACAAAGGCTTCCGAAAAGGAAAAACACGAAAACCCACAAAACAGATCCACGTAAGTCGCTAGAAAAATTGAAAACAATGTCAAATGAATTTTAAAAAATACAGGACCACGACAGGGGAAAAAAAAACTGCACATTATAGGTAATTATCGTGCATAGAAAATATTTCGAAAATCGAAAAAGTGGTCTAGACAGTGAAATTTGGCAAAAATCAACGGGTGCCCATGCATTCCTTCGGATCGGTGGGCCTCGATCATTGGATTTTTCCCGAGCAACCGACAAAAATTCAGGTCGTTCGGAGCTGCTGGAAACGAATTTCGTGATTACCGATATGTCCCAGATGCTCCAAAAGCCCTGTCGGGAAGGTGGATGCGTTTATGCATGCTTTGACGTATGGAAAAGTGTATCTGAGGCGTCGAATTAGCATTTTGAATAGGAAAATACAAAACAATTTAAAAAAACCGAAAACGAAATCATCCAACCGGATCCGATCCGCTTTTAATCGGATTGGATCGTGTCGGATTTGATACTGTAACGGATCCGATCGAAACCGCATCGCAACTTACTTTCAAGTCCAGATCGGACGGCTTTTTGCCTTTAAATCGATCTATACCGAATCACAAACGTCATCGGGTGCGTATTAAGCATTTGATCGTGCTCCGAAAGACCCATCGGGAAGGTGGCTACTGTTATGCATGCTTTGACGTATAGAATAGTGTATTTGAGGTGTCGAATTAGCATTTTGAATAGGAAAATATAAAACAATTTTAAAAAAAAGCGAAAACGGAATCATCCAATCGGATCCGATCCGCTTTTAATTGGATTGGATCGGGTCAGATTTGATACTATAGGAATCCATGGGCACCCCTCGCTTTTGGCCAAACGGCACTGTCTGACCACTTTTTCGATTTTCGAAATATTTTCTTTGCACGATAATTACTTAGACATGTACTGTTTTTCGGCCATCGTGGTTCAGTATTTTTTAAAATTCATTTGACATGATTTTCAATTTTTCTAGCGTCTTACGTGGGTCTGTTTTGTGGGTTTTCGTATTTTTCTGATTCTGAAGCCTCTGCAGTGTCAATGGGCGGGAGCACTGTTTTGAGGCTGCTTTCAGTATTTTCTTCCTTCTCTGATATCGCGATCCCAAAATTCCGGAGTCATGGTCTGGGTCGTCCAAGGAAAGAGTTAAAAAAAAAAAGGTGGGAGGTGCAACACGAGGAATTCCCAGGAGATCACCCATCCTAGTACTACTCTGGGCCAAGCACGCTTAACTGCGGAGTTCTGATGGGATCTGGTGCCATAGTACTGGTATGATTGCACCAGCTAAGTGGAGCACGATCAAATGCCCATCGCAGCTTACTTTCAAATTCGGATCGGACAACTTTTAGCCTTAAAATAGATCCAAACCGAACTGCAAACGCCATCGAGTGCGTATTAAGCATTTGATCGCGCTCCGAAATCCCCGTCGGGAAGCTTGTTACTGTTATGCATGTTTTGATGTATGGAATAGTGTATGCGAGGCGTCAAATTGGCATTTTGAATAGGAAAATATAAAACAATTTAAAAAAAGCAAAAACAGAATCATCCAACCGGATTCGATTCGCTTTTAATCGGATTGGATCGGGTCGGAATTGATACTATAACCGATCCGACCCAAACCGCATCGCAGCTTACTTTCAAGTCTGGATCGAACGGCTTTTTGCCTTAAATCCGATCCAAACCGAACCGCAAACGCCATCTGGTGCGTATTAAGCATTTGATCTCGCTCCGAAAGCCCCATCAGGAAGGTAGCTATTGTTATGCATACTTTGATGTATGGAATAGTGTGTTTGAGGCGTCAAATTAGCATTTTGAATAGGAAAATATAAAACAATTTTAAAAAAAAGTGAAAATGGAATCATCCATCCGGATCCGATCCCCTTTTAATCGGATTGGATCGGGTTGAATTTGATACTGTAACCGATCCGATCCGTAACGCAACTTACTTTCAAGTTTGGATTGGACGACTTTTTGCCTTAGAACCGATCCAAACCGAACCGCAAACTTCCTCGGGTGCGTATAAAGCATTTGATCGTGCTCCACTTAGCAGGTGCGATCATACCAGCACTAATGCACCGGATCCCACCAGAACTCCGCAGCTAAGCATCCTTGGGCGAGATTAGTACTAAGGTGGGTGACCTCCTGGGAAGTCCTCGTGTTGTACCTCATGATAAGCTTGCGGCTTATCTAGTTTTTCAGCTAGAAAAGGCTAAGGTTTCAGTACCAATTGAGCGATTTAACCTCGCTAAACCCCCTATTTTGGCTTGTTTATCCCTAAGCGATGTTTGAGTGTTTTAATTGGTTTTTAAGAATTTTAGGAATTTTTGAGCAGATTTACTCTTTTTACTAGGAGAATGAAGAAAACAAGGGAAAAGGCAAAAACAAGGTGCCAGCCTGAGTAGTAAAAAAACAGCCTTTCGGCCTCGCGCCGCAAAGCCAAGGCTCACCTCGCGAGCTAGAAGGTCTGTTTGAGAAGGATGCAGCAGTAGCTCTGTCTCGCCTCGCGAGATTGTGCTCGCCTCGCGATAACTCAAAATCCAAAAAAGATTCAGTTTTGAAATTCGCCTCACGAGGGAACTCTCGCCCTGCGAGCGCGCAAAAACCAGTAACGTATAAATGTTGTGTTTTAGGGTAATTTTAGGGAGCTTTTTCCTCTGGTTTTTATTGCGATTTTTGGCTAATCCTAGTCCCTTGGAGCTGCGTCTCCCTCTTTCTTTCTAGTCTAGGATGAATTCTTTTTGTTTGTGCGATGTCACTGCAAGCATGAGGAACTAACCCCCTTTTCTAAGGGAACGAATGATGCCTCCTTTGATGGCATAGTTATTCAAGTAATATTTTCTTATTCCCTTTTCTCTATTCTTGTTTCTCAATTCTGATTTGTTTAAGTTAATCAAATGCGCAATGGATAACTAGTCTAGTGCGATGATACTGGTAGGCGATTTGTACTTAGGACCCGAATTAAGAACACTGGTTGAATACCTCTAGGCATAGAGTAGAAAAACGGTGCAATCGCTATAGGGAACCAAGAACTTAATGAATCTAATTGTAGGTTGAATATATTGGCAAATTGACAACTTAAAATTTGAGAAATTTCCTTTTGAAAAGCAGCAATGACATTAGGATAATTGAGGGTTCCTGGTTGACAAAGAATTGAACATAGGGATAAGAGGATAACACTTGGGTAGCTTGCTTGATAGGATAGGTGGATTCGTGACCTTAGAGCCTTAATCATCATCAAATCTCATCTTGATTCTTTATCATCTTCTTTTAATTGTTATGGATTTAATGCTTGATTTTCTTTTCTCTCTCCTCATAACTCTTCCCTTTTGACTTAGTCAACGTCTTGATTTTCGTGATAAATTGGTCAAATTGGTACTCCAATCCCTGTTTTCAACCTCGATAATCTCTACCTTGTTTATTACTTGCAACGGTCTAGTACACTTGCCGGTTCGTCAACACCTCACAACCTTTTTTTTTTGCATTTTTTCTTTGGATGACCCCGACCATGACTCCAAAATTTTTGGGCCGCGATATCATGGAAGGAAGAAAATATCGAAACTGACTTCAAAACATTGCTCCTGCCCATTGACACTGCAGAGGCTTCCGAACTGGAAAAACACGAAAACCACAAAACAGACCCACGCAAGACGCTAGAAAAATTGAAAATCATGTCAAATGAATTTTAAAAAATACGGGACCACGACGGGAGAAAAATAGCACATGTCTAGGTAATTATCATGCAAAGAAAATATTTCTAAAATCGAAAAAGTTGTTTAGACAGTGCCGTTTGGCCAAAATCGGGGCGTGCCCATGGATTCCTTTGGAATCGATGGTCCTCACTCGTTGGATATTTTCCTTCCACCTGACAAAAATTATGGTCATTTGGGGCTCTGGAAACGAATTTTGTAATTCTTGATATGTCCTAGATGCTCCGAAAGCCCCGTCGGGAAGGTGGCTGCTGTTATGCATGCTTTGACGTACAAAATAGTGTATTTGAGGAGTCCAATTAGCATTTTGAACAGGAAAATATAAAACATTTAAAAAAAGAAAAGAAAATGGAATCATCAAATTGGATCCGATCCGCTTTTAACCTGATTGGATCGGGTCGGAATTGATACTATAACCGATTCGACCCAAACAGCATCGGAGCTTACTTACAAGTCCGGATCGAATGGCTTTTTGCCTTAAAACCGCATTTGATCGTGCTCCACTTAGCAGGTGCGATCATAGCAGCACTAATGCACCGGATCCCAGCAGAACTACGCAGTTAAGCGTGCTTGGACGAGAGTAGTAGAAGGATGGGTGACCTCTTGGGAAGTTCTCGTGTTGCACCTCACCAACCTTTTTTATTTTTATTTTTTTATTTTTTCCGTGGACAACCCAGACCATGTCTCCGGAATTTTGGGACCGCAATATTAGGGAAGGTAGAAAATACCGAAAGAGGCCTCAAAACAGTGCTCCCGCCCACTGAAACCATAGAGATTTCCGAACCGAAAAAATACGAAAACCCACAAAACAGACCCACGCAAGATGCTAGAAAAATTGAAAATCATGACAAAAGAATTTTAAAAAAATACGGCACCATGACAGGCCGAAAACTGCACATGTCTAGGAAATTATCGTGCAAAGAAAATACTTCGAAGATAGAAAAAGTGGTCTAGACAGCCCTTTGGCCAAAATCGAGGGGTGCCCACGGATTCCTTAGGAATCAATGGGCCTTGCTCGTTGGATTTTTTCCTATCACCCGACAAAAATTGGGGTCATCTGGAGCAGCTGGAAACGAATTTCGTAATTGCCGATACGTCCCAGATGCTCCGAAAGCCCCGTCGGGAAGGTGGCTACTGTTATGCATGCTTTGACGTACGGAATAGTGTATTTGAGGCGTCGAATTAGCATTTTGAATAGGAAAAAATAAAAAATTTAAAAAAGATGAAAACGGAATCATCCAACCGGATGCGATCCGCTTTTAATCGGATTGGATCGGGTCGGAATTGATACAGTAACCGATCCGACCCAAACCGCATCGCGGCTTACTTTCAAGCCCGGATCGGACGGCCTTTTGCCTTAAAACCGATCCAAACCGGACTGCAAACGTCCTCGGGTGCGTATAAAGAATTTGATAGCGCTCCACTTAGCAGGTGCGATCATAACAGCTCTAATGCACCGGATCCCATCAGAATTCCGCAGTTAAGCGTGCTTGGGCGAGAGTAGTACTGGGATGGGTGACCTCCTGGGAAGTCCTCGTGTTGCATCTCACCACCTTTTTTATTTTTATTTTTATTTTTCCATTTTTCCCCTGGACGACACAGACCATGACTCCGGAATTTTGGGACCGCGATATCAGGGAAGGAGGAAAATACCGAAAGCGGCCTCAAAACAGTGCTCTAGCCCGTTGACAGTGCAGAGGCTTCTGAACCGGAAAAACACGAAAACCCACAAAACAGACCCCCGCAAGACGCAAGAAAAATTGAAAATCATGTCAAATGAATTTTAAAAAATACGGGACGACGACGGGCGGAAAACTGCACATGTCTAGGTGATTATCGTGCAAAGAAAATACTTCGAAAATAGAAAAAGTGGGCTAGACTGTGCCCTTTAGAGAAAATCGGGGGGCGCCCACAGATTCCTTAGGAATCGATGGGCCTCGCTCGTTGGATTTTTTTTCCTATCACCCGACAAAATTGGGGTCATTCGGAGCAGCTGGAAACGAATTTCGTAATTGCCGATACGTCCCAGATGCTCCGAAAGCCCCGTCGGGAAGGTGGCTACTGTTATGCATGCTTTGACGTACGGAATAGTGTATTTGAGGCGTCGAATTAGCATTTTGAATAGGAAAATATAAAACAATTTAAAAAAGGCGAAAACGGAATCATCCAACCGGATCCGATCCGCTTTTAATCGGATTGGATCGGGTCGGAATTGATACAGTAACCGATCCGACCCAAACCGCATCGCGGCTTACTTTCAAGCCCGGATCGGACGACCTTTTGCCTTAAATCCGATCCAAACCGGACCGCAAACGCCCTCGGGTGCGTATAAAGAATTTGATAGCGCTCCACTTAGCAGGTGCGATCATACCAGCTCTAATGCACCGGATCCCATCAGAACTCCGTAGTTAAGCGTGCTTGGGCGAGAGTAGTACTAGGATGGGTGACCTCCTGGGAAGTCCTCGTGTTGCACCTCACCACCTTTTTTATTTTTATTTTTTTTTTCATTTTTCCCCTGGACGACACAGACCATGACTCCGGAATTTTGGGACCGCGATATCAGGGAAGGAGGAAAATACCGAAAGCGGCCTCAAAACAGTGCTCCCGCCCGTTGACACTGCAGAGGCTTCCGAACCGGAAAAACACAAAAACCAACAAAACAGACCCACGCAAGACGCTAGAAAAATTGAAAATCATGTCAAATGAATTTTAAAAAATACGGGACGAAGACGGGCGGAAAACTGCACATGTCTAGGTAATTATTGTGCAAAGAAAATACTTCGAAAATAGAAAAAGTGGCCTAAGCCCTTTGGCCAAAATCGGGGGGCGCCCACGGATTCCTTAGGAATCGATGGGCCTCGCCCGTTGGATTTTTTTTCCTATCACCCGACCAAAATTGGGGTCATTCGGAGCTGCTGGAAACGAATTTCGTAATTGCCGATACGTCCCAGATCCTCCGAAAGCCCCGTCGGGAAGGTGGCTACTGTTATGCATGCTTTGACGTACGGAATAGTGTATTTGAGGCGTCGAATTAGCATTTTGAATAGGAAAATATAAAACAATTTAAAAAAGGTGAAAACGGAATCATCCAACCGGATCCGATCCGCTTTTAATCGGATTGGATCCGGTGGAATTGATACAGTAACTGATCCGACCCAAACCGCATCGCGGCTTACTTTCAAGCCCGATCGAACGGCCTTTTGCCTTAAAACCGATCCAAACCGGACCGCAAACGCCCTCGGGTGCATATAAAGAATTTCATAGTGCTCCACAAAGCAGATGCGATCATACCAGCTCTAATCCACCGGATCCCATCAGAACTCCGCAATTAAGCGTGCTTGGACGAGAGTAGTACTAGGATGGGTGACCTCCTGGGAAGTCCTCGTGTTGCACCTCACCACCTTTTTCATCTTTATTTTTTTTTTTTTTTTCATTTTTTCCCTGGACGACACAGACCATGGCTCCGGAATTTTGGGACCGCGATATCAGGGAAGGAGGAAAATACCGAAAGCGGCCTCAAAACAGTGCTCCCGCCCGTTGACAGTGCAGAGGCTTCCAAACTGGAAAAACACGAAAACCCACAAAACAGACCCACGCAAGACGCTAGAAAAATTGAGAATCATGTCAAATGAATTTTAAAAAATACGGGACGACGACGGGCGGAAAACTTCACATGACTAGGTAAATATCGTGCAAAGAAAATACTTCGAAAATAGAAAAAGTGGCCTAGACAGTGCCCTTTGGCCAAAATCGGGGGGCGCCCACGGATTCCTCAGGAAGCGATGGGCCTCGCTCGTTGGAATTTTTTTCCTATTACCCGACAAAAATTGGGGTCATTCGGTGCAGCTGGAAACGAATTTCGTAATTGCCGATACGTCCCTGATGCTCCGAAAGCCCCGTCGGGAAGGTGGCTTTTGTTATGCATGCTTTGACGTACGGAATAGTGTATTTGAGGCGTCGAATTAGCATTTTGAATAGGAAAATATAAAACAATTTAAAAAAGTCGAAAATGGAATCATCCAACCGGATGCGATCCGCTTTTAATCGGATTGGATCGGGTCGGAATTGATACAGTAACCGTTCCGACCCAAACCGCATCGCGGCTTACTATCAAGCCCGGATCGGACGGCCTTTTGCCTTAAAACAGATCCAAACCGGACCGCAAACGCCCTCGGGTGCGTATAAAAAATTTGATAGCGCTCCACTTAGCAGGTGCGATCATACTAGCTCTAATGCACCGGATCCCATCAGAACTCCGTAGACAAGTGTGCTTGGGCGAGAGTAGTACTAGGATGGGTGACCTCCTGGGAAGTCCTCGTGTTGCATCTCACCACCTTTTTTATTTTTATTTTTTTTTTTTCATTTTTTACCTGGACGACACAGACCATGACTCCGGAATTTTGGGACCGCGATATCAGGGAAGGAGGAAAATACCGAAAGCGGCCTCAAAACAGTGCTCCCGCCCGTTGACAATGTAGAGGCTTTCGAACCGGAAAAACACGAAAACCCACAAAACTGACCAACGCAAGTCGCTAGAAAAATTGAAAATCATGTCAAATGAATTTTAAAAAATACGGGACGACGACGACGGGCGAAAAACTGCACATGTCTAGGTAATTATCGTGCAAAGAAAATACTTCGAAAATAGAAAAAGTGGCCTAGACAGTGCCCTTTAGAGAAAATCGGGGGGCGCCCACAGATTCCTTAGGAATCAATGGGCCTCGCTCGTTGGATTTTTTTTCCTATCACCCGGCAAAAATTGGGGTCATTCGGAGCAGCGGGAAACGAATTTCGTAATTGCCGATACGTCCCAGATGCTCCGAAAGCCCCGTCGGGAAGGTGGCTACTGTTATGCATGCTTTGACGTATGGAATAGTATATTTGAGGCGTCGAATTAGCATTTAGAATAGGAAAATATAAAACAATTAGAAAAGGCGAAAACGGAATCATCCAACCGGATCCGATCCGCTTTTAATCGGATTGGATCGGGTCGGAATTGATACAGTAACCGATCCGACCCAAACAGCATCGCGGCTTATTTTCAAGCCCGGATCGGACGGCCTTTTGCCTTAAATCCGATCCAAACCGGACCGTAGATGCCCTAGGGTGCGTATAAAGAATTTGATAGCGCTCCACTTAGCAGGTGCGATCATACCAGCTCTAATGCACCGGATCCCAACAGAACTCCGCAGCTAAGCGTGCTTGGGCGAGAGTAGTTCTAGGATGGGTGACATCCGGGAAGTCCTCGTGTTGCACCTCACCACATTTTTTATTTTTATTTTTTTTTTCATTTTTCCCCTGGACGACACAGACCATGACTCCGAAATTTTGGGACCGCGATATCAGGGAAGGAGGAAAATAACGAAAGCGGCCTCAAAACAGTGCTCCCGCCCGTTGACACTGCAGAGGCTTCCGAACCGGAAAAACACAAAAACCCACAAAACAGACCCACGCAAGACGCTAGAAAAATTGAAAATCATGTCAAATGAATTTTAAAAAATACGGGACGACGACGGGCGGAAAACTGCACATGTCTAGGTAATTATCGTGCAAAGAAAATACTTCGAAAATAGAAAAAGTGGCCTAAGCCCTTTGGCCAAAATCGGGGGGCGCCCACGGATTCCTTAGGAATCGATGGGCCTCGCTCGTTGGATTTTTTTTCCTATCACCCGACAAAAATTGGGGTCATTCGGAGCAGCTGGAAACGAATTTCGTAATTGCCGATACGTCCCAGATCCTCCGAAAGCCCCGTCGGGAAGGTGGCTACTGTTATGCATGCTTTGACGTACGGAATAGTGTATTTGAGGCGTCGAATTAGCATTTTGAATAGGAAAATATAAAACAATTTAAAAAAGGTGAAAACGGAATCATCCAACCGGATCCGATCCGCTTTTAATCGGATTGGATCGGGTCGGAATTGATACAGTAACCGATCCGACCCAAACCGCATCGCGGCTTACTTTCAAGCCCGGATCGAACGGCCTTTTGCCTTAAAACCGATCCAAACCGGACCGCAAACGCCCTCGGGTGCATATAAAGAATTTGATAGTGCTCCACTTAGCAGGTGCGATCATACCAGCTCTAATCCACCGGATCCCATCAGAACTCCGCAGTTAAGCGTGCTTGGACGAGAGTAGTACTAGGATGGGTGACCTCCTGGGAAGTCCTCGTGTTGCACCTCACCACCTTTTTTATTTTTATTTTTTTTTTTTCATTTTTTCCCTGGACGACACAGACCATGACTCCGGAATTTTGGGACCGCGATATCAGGGAAGGAGGAAAATACCGAAAGCGGCCTCAAAACAGTGCTCCCGCCGTTGACAGTGCAGAGGCTTCCAAACTGGAAAAACACGAAAACCCACAAAACAGACCCACGCAAGACGCTAGAAAAATTGAAAATCATGTCAAATGAATTTTAAAAAATACGGGACGACGACGGGCGGAAAACTGCACATGACTAGGTAATTATCGTGCAAAGAAAATACTTCGAAAATAGAAAAAGTGGCCTAGGCCCTTTGGCCAAAATCGGGGGGCGCCCACGGATTCCTTAGGAATCGATGGGCCTCGCTCGTTGGATTTTTTTTCTATTACCCGACAAAAATTGGGGTCATTCGGAGCAGCTGGAAACGAATTTCGTAATTGCCGATACGTCCCAGATGCTCCGAAAGCCCCGTCGGGAAGGTGGCTACTGTTATGCATGCTTTGACGTACGGAATAGTGTATTTGAGGCGTCGAATTAGCATTTTGAATAGGAAAATATAAAACAATTTAAAAAAGGTCGAAAATGGAATCATCCAACCGGATGCGATCCGCTTTTAATCGGATTGGATCGGGTCGGAATTGATACAGTAACCGATCCGACCCAAACCGCATCGCGGCTTACTATTCAAGCCCGGATCGGACGGCCTTTTGCCTTAAAACCGATCCAAACCGGACCGCAAACGCCCTCGGGTGCGTATAAAGAATTTGATAGCGCTCCACTTAGCAGGTGCGATCATACTAGCTCTAATGCACCGGATCCCATCAGAACTCCGTAGACAAGTGTGCTTGGGCGAGAGTAGTACTAGGATGGAAAAGTCCTCGTGTTGCACCTCACCACCTTTTTTATTTTTATTTTTTTTTTTTCATTTTTTCCTGGACGACACAGACCATGGATCCGGAATTTTGGGACCGCGATATCAGGGAAGGAGGAAAATACCGAAAGCGGCCTCAAAACAGTGCTCCCGCCCGTTGACAATGCAGAGGCTTCCAAACCGGAAAAACACGAAAACCCACAAAACAGACCCACGCAAGTCGCTAGAAAAATTGAAAATCATGTCAAATGAATTTTAAAAAATACGGGACGACGACGGGCGGAAAACTGCACATGTCTAGGTAATTATCGTGCAAAGAAAATACTTCGAAAATAGAAAAAGTGGCCTAGACAGTGCCCTTTGGCCAAAATCGGGGGCGCCCACGGATTCCTTAGGAATCGAATGGGCCTCGCTCGTTGGATTTTTTTCCTATCACCCGACAAAAATTGGGGTCATTCGGAGCAGCGGGAAACGAATTTCGTAATTGCCGATACGTCCCAGATGCTCCGAAAGCCCCGTCGGGAAGGTGGCTACTGTTATGCATGCTTTGACGTATGGAATAGTGTATTTGAGGCGTCGAATTAGCATTTTGAATAGGAAAATATAAAACAATTAAAAAGGCGAAAACGGAATCATCCAACCGGATCCGATCCGCTTTTAATCGGATTGGATCGGGTCGGAATTGATACAGTAACCGATCCGACCCAAACAGCATCGCGGCTTACTTTCAAGCCCGGATCGGACGGCCTTTTGCCTTAAATCCGATCCAAACCGGACCGCAAACGCCCTCGGGTGCGTATAAAGAATTTGATAGCGCTCCACTTAGCAGGTGCGATCATACCAGCTCTAATGCACCGGATCCCATCAGAACTCCGCAGTTAAGCGTGCTTGGGCGAGAGTAGTACTAGGATGGGTGACCTCCGGGAAGTCCTCGTGTTGCACCTCACCACCTTTTTTTTTTATTTTTTTTTTTTTCATTTTTTCCCTGGACGACACAGACCATGACTCCAGAAATTTTGGGACCGCGATATCAGGGAAGGAGGAAAATACCGAAAGCGGCCTCAAAACAGTGCTCCCGCCCGTTGACACTCCAGAGGCTTCCGAACCGGAAAAACACGAAAACCCACAAAACAGACCCACGCAAGACGCTAGAAAAATTGAAAATCATGTCAAATGAATTTTAAAAAATACGGGACGACGACGACGGGCGGAAAACTGCACATGTCTAGGTAATTATCGTGCAAGGAAAATACTTCGAAAATAGAAAAAGTGGCCTAGACAGTGCCCTTTGGCCAAAATCGGGGGGCGCCCACGGATTCCTTAGGAATCGATGGGCCTCGCTCGTTGGATTTTTTTTCCTATCACCCGACAAAAATTGGGGTCATTCGGAGCAGATGGAAACGAATTTCGTAATTGCCGATACGTCCCAGATGCT